>JAEIFZ010000300.1:0-207034 GCA_018904035.1 Zaprionus ornatus | reverse complement strand
TTTGAGCCTTTTATGTTTGCTATAAGAATTTGCTCAAATAGTCCAACAACGAACTGAATGCTGCAGCTGATGACATGTAATCAGCCCCACCTCCCTCCTCTCCCTCTCTCTCTCTCTCTCTGCCCTCCTTCCGCCTCTTATTCTGCCCCACCCCCTGAGGCCACAACAATCAAGGTACTCAACGGGGCGACACATGCGTCGGCAATTAAATGCAATTCCGTAATTCAGACCCCATTTAGACCCACTCAGTGCACTCGCCGTGAGTCACGGCACGACATACAGGAAGACGTTCACCTCTTGGCACCCGAATCTGCTACAGCATCCAAGACCCAATCTGCATCAGCATCCCCATCAGCATCAGTCCCCGCATCTTCTGCACATCTCTGTGTGTGCAGCCGAATGGAGGCTAAGCCAGAAATGGGCAAGGTGCCAAACAAGATTGTCGCAAGTGCTGATAATCCCGAAAAATATACAAATTAATACCCCATAATATATTATAGTACACATGCTATATGGGAATGTTCTGCTTTATGGGATACCACGAAAAGACTGACTAAAAGGGATGTGATCTATATTTTCCGGAATGGCTCGAACAGTCGATACGATTTCGTTCAACAGTAGAAACATGAAGGTCCCTGTCTGCCCGTACCGCCATTAGGTACGTTTCTAGAGCTCTGATGGCAAGCCTAGGGCTCCATAGCTCTTAAATTTACCTTTCTTATGGTACACTTTGCTGTTAAATTCAAAGAAAAGTTCAATACGTAATAGCATCTAAGTAATTCGCATAGGTACCCTATAAACCGTACAATAAACTCTAATATCGCTCAAAAATCAATTTAAATTTCGCAATATTCAAAGAAAGCAGCTACATTTGTGAAGGTTTCCCGATTCTAAAGTAAATTTCCACCTCGCTCATAATGTTTTTCAAGTCGTAAAAGATATGTATTGACAACAATCTAATCCAAGTTAATTATTTCTTTCCTAACCTCAATGAACGATAAGAGACGAAATAGAGAAGAGGAAGCGAAAGTTCAACAAAGTGTAAAAGGAAACAGCAACTGGTTGCTAGAAGTGCATTTGATAATGATGTTCCTCCGGGGATCGACAACCTCTTATCGAGCACTAGTCAGTCAGTTGACCAAATTTCTTTGATTTCTATCAGCGTTATCAACGAGGCGTTTTTTCTGGCAAAGAGTGCCTGGCGAATACGTGCATTGAACTCTGAGTCAGTGAATACTCTTTATTCAGTACCCCAATACTAAGTGTACGAAAGTATTCTGAGTGCTTTATTCAGTATTTAATGGCTTAAGAATTGGGTGCAATGCACCCGACAATTTGACGGTAAGGCAGGAAAACATAAACGCCCGAGCGGGGCACGCTAAGAAAAAAGCACGAGGCAGAGTGGGGGCATTCCCCGGCCTGGATTCGGGGAGTTCAAACGGGTTGGATTCAATATTTCGACAGGGGGAGGGATGTTAGGGGAATTAAAAAACTGGACAACACGAGAGGGGGAGCCAGATGCAATTGCCAAGGGAGAAGAACCCGCCTAGTTAAACATGTACCCACGAACAATTTGCTGATCTAATCAGATCTACGAGTTCATAGAAGCCTTGCAAATCGACACCTTTTATTTAAATATTTATTTAGTCTGTATATATATGTACACATATTTAAGAACCTTAAGGTCAAAGTGTTCAGGATCTAAGACTTAGTTTGAATTGAAAAATCAATGTAAAACTCAAAAACAATTATAATTACAGGGAACATTTATTGAACTAACAGAATGTTAGAACACATCTTAGTATTGTAAACTACCTTAAAAACCTTACGTTTTTCATAGGGTATTATTGCCAGGGTATCTTCACATTCAGCAACTCTGTCAGAGGCTTTTCAGCCTCTTTTCCGCCAATTTCCCAGCCTGGTTGCCTGCTAAGTAATCACTTTGATCGTTTGCTGACTCGTTTCTTTACCGTACCGTGCCATCGCCCCCGCCCCCTTCCCCGCCCCTTTCTGTCCTCTTATTTTTAGTGGGTTTATTCACCGTTGCTGTTGTTGTTGCTGTTGTCGTTAGTATATTGTCGATTGTCGGTCGACGATATGTTGCCAAGCGAAAACTTTCCTATTTTTTGTTGTTATTATTGTTGTTTTTTGTTTCTATATTATTGTTGTTGTTGTATTATTATTTCTCCTATTATTATTTTGCTTTTCTTGTGTGTGCTTTTGTTGTTGTAGTTGCTGCCATCGCCTCAGCTGACGCGACGCTGAGCTCGCTGACTCGACCCGCTCGGCGACTTGTAGCTGCTGTCGCCACCGCTGCCTCCCGCTCTGTCTTCCCTCTGCCACCCCCTCATCCCCTGCCTCCTTCTCTGCCACTGCCACTGCCTTTGCTGTTGCCTCGTAATCAACGCTAACGATCGCTTGCCATTGCCAGAGTGCGCTACGCCTGGGGGGCGGGCGTGGCATATCGACAGCTGTGTCTCGTTTGACCATCAACAGAATTGAACTCTAAATCAATGGATATAAATCGATTGTCGATTTCAATAGCTGCAAAATCAGTGATAGATACATATAGAACATATTGATCAAGGAAACAAACAGAGAATGTTTCAAAAAGGAATTCTTCTGAATTAACTTATACAATACTCGTAATTACTTTACACTAACAACTTATACTTATACTTTGATTCAATTGTTTTCTTTGTGTTTTCCGAATTTACCTATGTACTATTTGTTGTTCTGTTTTATTGATTGTACTGTGATACATTGTAATATCTACATAAGTCGAATCTTTTTGTTTATTTTACTTTTAATTTATATTTAATATTAAATACTAATATATTTATTTTACATTAGGTTAATGTGATTTTGTGATATTATTTACTTATATATTATATGATATTATATCAGCTGGTTGAGTATTCCAGCAATTCACTAGGGCTTGGTCAACCTGAAACTCAACACACAGTGAATCTGCTATTGCAAGCCGTGCAGCAAAACTCAGTGATGATCAGTGATATGGGAAAGAAGATTGACTCTCTTCTTAACCTAATCCAATCTCTAATCCTATTACAGTCACCTGCAGCTGGTTCTGTTAGCCGTATTTGGGGTCCTGCCAGTGATGTGCCTCTTCCCTCATCGCTTGCCGCCTAAATACATGCATAAGACGCCAACAAGTGAATGGATTGCAGTGCATCAAGCCCATTTACTCTCCTGGGATGTCAAGGCACGATGAACATGACTCGCCCTATAACCACTTTGAGGAGGAAGAGCTGTCTCAGCACTATTGGATTATAGCAGCTACGGGGTATCTCACAGACACCAGGCAACACCTTTTGGTTGTGATGCCCAATGAACTTGACCATTTGCAAGCCAGGCAGCTAGGCTTTAGCTGTCAAGCCAAATAATTTATAAAGGTTGCTTTGTTAAGTTTTACTTATCATTCTCATAGTAACAAGATAAATTTAATAAATGATCGTAGCCATTACGGTCCCATTGGTGCTACTGTGCACTTCTGATTAATTTTTTTTTTTAATTAATATTTTTTTTTTTTTTTTTTTTTTTTTTTTTAATAATTTTTTTTTTGTTTTTTTTTTTCCCCGTTAATAATTTTCGGGAAAATTCTATTCGCCGTAAATAATTTTCATGTTTAAATCCAAAAATATTTTTCCGTAAATTTATTTTTCGGGAAAAATTCGGGATGTATTTTAATAAGCTGCCGAAAAAGCGCAAGAACAGGCCTAAGTCGCGCCAAATAATCTCATCCTCTGAAGCCTCGGAGGATTCTCCGCGCAAGAAGCTGGCAGCCATTGATGCTTTATTTCAGGAAGATAGCGATGTGGATGTTGATATGTCTGATGTCTCCGCTTTGAGTTCTGCCGCTATGTTATCACTCCAGAATTGTTCTTCTGCATCCTCTCCCGTCATCTCACCTCGGTCAGCTTCAATTGCGGTCTTGGAAGCTGCGAGAGGATTATCGCCAATACCTTCCGGCAATGGACAAGGCTCAAAGGGCTCTATGCCAAAGTCTGCTATACCAATTCTTGTTAATGGTCATATTCATAACCAGCCACTACTGCAATCATCTACTTCTGCTCCTTTGGTAAGTCCTACAAATCTTGAGCAACAGCAGCCATTACGCAAGGAGGCCTTGACTTCTAAGCCTCCCTTGCTTTTTGTATCTAATGTTACGGAAATTATTCCGTTTCTGGAGAAACTGAGGAGTTTGTCGGGAGCCGGCAGCTTCACAACGAAATCCACTGCAGGTGGAGTACGTATCCAGTGCTCTGACGTCTCCACCTTCAGTTCTCTACGTGATGCCCTTGGTGAGGATGGCAGTCTCCATCTGCACACCTTCCAGGCTCGTAGTGCGCGTGGATTTCGTGCCGTGATTCGGTTCTTGCACTGGTCCACGCCTTGTGCGTGGATTAGGGCCGAGCTGACGAATTTGGGGTTCCCCCCGAAGTATGTAAATGTCTTGAAAGACAAGGCCAACAAACCTAGAAACTTGTTTGAAATCGAGCTTGAGCCTAGCGCTAGTAAGGATAATGACCAAGTTCTGAAAATTATCAACCTTGGCGGCCAATCAGTGGTTATTGAACGCCAGCTTAAGCGTTCTGAACCAGTTCAATGCCATCGCTGCCAGTTATTTGGACACAGTAAGAACTACTGTCGTAGACCATTTAAATGCATGAAATGCGCTGGTGCGCATGCGTCTACTGAGTGCTCTAAGCCTCTTTCCGATAAAGGCAAATGCGCCAACTGTGGTCTGGAACACGTCGCCTGCTATAAGGGTTGCCAATCCTTTAAAGATGAGAGGGCCAAGCTCTTCATGGTGCGCAATCAAGCTGCGCTAAAGCAATTGCCGTTGGCACCTCAGCAACAGCCAATTCATGCATCCAAGTTGCGAACTCCTGGCTCTCTGGCTTTGCAAAATGCTGGAGTTAAGAAAACTGCAGCTACCTCATCTTTCCGTCGTGAAGTCCCCATAGCCAATCCTTCAAGCAGTCAGCAGCAGCAAATTAAGAAGCCCTTGCAGCAATCAAGTGCCTCTAAGCCCACTTACAGTCAAGTTGTAAGTGCTGCCATTCCAGTCGTCAAGTCTAAACAGCCAGCAGCTGCGCATCTTTCGAAGGTGCAGCGCCAGCTTCGCGTTGAGCAGCAACAGCAGCCTCGTTTGGAGCAGCAACAGCAACCTCGCCTTGAGCAGCCGCAGCAGCCTCAGCTGGTTGAGTATTCCAGCAATTCACTAGGGCTTGGTCAACCTGAAACTCAACACACAGTGAATCTGCTATTGCAAGCCGTGCAGCAAAACTCAGTGATGATCAGTGATATGGGAAAGAAGATTGACTCTCTTCTTAACCTAATCCAATCTCTAATCCTATTACAGTCACCTGCAGCTGGTTCTGTTAGCCGTATTTGGGGTCCTGCCAGTGATGTGCCTCTTCCCTCATCGCTTGCCGCCTAAATACATGCATAAGACGCCAACAAGTGAATGGATTGCTGTGCATCAAGCCCATTTACTCTCCAGGGATGTCAAGGCACGATGAACATGACTCGCCCTATCACCATCTTGAGGAGGAAGAGCTGTTTCAGCACTATTGCATTTCAACAACCACGGGGTATTCTTTTACCAAGCAACACCTTCAGGTCGTGATGCCCATTGAACTTGATCATTTGCAAGCCAGGCAGCTAGGATTTAGCTGTCAAGCCAAATAATTTATAGAGGTTACTTTGTTAAGTTCTGCTTATCATGTTCATAGTAACGGGATAAATTTAATAAATGATCGTAGCCATTACGGTCCCATTGGTGCTACTGTGCACTTCTGTTAAAAACTCCTGGCTCTCTGGCTTTGCAAAATGCTGGAGTTAAGAAAACTGCAGCTACCTCATCTTTCCGTCGTGAAGTCCCCATAGCCAATCCTTCAAGCAGTCAGCAGCAGCAAATTAAGAAGCCCTTGCAGCAATCAAGTGCCTCTAAGCCCACTTACAGTCAAGTTGTAAGTGCTGCCATTCCAGTCGTCAAGTCTAAACAGCCAGCAGCTGCGCATCTTTCGAAGGTGCAGCGCCAGCTTCGCGTTGAGCAGCAACAGCAGCCTCGTTTGGAGCAGCAACAGCAACCTCGCCTTGAGCAGCCGCAGCAGCCTCAGCTGGTTGAGTATTCCAGCAATTCACTAGGGCTTGGTCAACCTGAAACTCAACACACAGTGAATCTGCTATTGCAAGCCGTGCAGCAAAACTCAGTGATGATCAGTGATATGGGAAAGAAGATTGACTCTCTTCTTAACCTAATCCAATCTCTAATCCTATTACAGTCACCTGCAGCTGGTTCTGTTAGCCGTATTTGGGGTCCTGCCAGTGATGTGCCTCTTCCCTCATCGCTTGCCGCCTAAATACATGCATAAGACGCCAACAAGTGAATGGATTGCAGTGCATCAAGCCCATTTACTCTCCAGGGATGTCAAGGCACGATGAACATGACTCGCCCTATCACCATCTTGAGGAGGAAGAGCTGTTTCAGCACTATTGCATTTCAACAACCACGGGGTATTCTTTTACCAAGCAACACCTTCAGGTCGTGATGCCCATTGAACTTGATCATTTGCAAGCCAGGCAGCTAGGATTTAGCTGTCAAGCCAAATAATTTATAGAGGTTACTTTGTTAAGTTCTGCTTATCATGTTCATAGTAACGGGATAAATTTAATAAATGATCGTAGCCATTACGGTCCCATTGGTGCTACTGTGCACTTCTGTTAATTATAGCAGCTACGGGGTATCTCCACCAGGCAACACCTTTTGGTTGTGATGCCCAATGAACTTGACCATTTGCAAGCCAGGCAGCTAGGCTTTAGCTGTCAAGCCAAATAATTTATAAAGGTTGCTTTGTTAAGTTTTACTTATCATTCTCATAGTAACAAGATAAATTTAATAAATGATCGTAGCCATTACGGTCCCATTGGTGCTACTGTGCACTTCTGTTAAAGAAGCCCTTGCAGCAATCAAGTGCCTCTAAGCCCACATACAGTCAAGTTGTAAGTGCTGCCATTCCAGTTGTCAAGTCTAAACAGCCAGCAGCTGCGCATCTTTTGAAGGTGCAGCGCCAGCTTCGCGTTGAGCAGCAGCAGCAGCCTCGTTTGGAGCAGCAACAGCAACCTCGCCTTGAGCAGCCGCAGCAGCCTCAGCTGGTTGAGTATTCCAGCAATTCACTAGGGCTTGGTCAACCTGAAACTCAACACACAGTGAATCTGCTATTGCAAGCCGTGCAGCAAAACTCAGTGATGATCAGTGATATGGGAAAGAAGATTGACTCTCTTCTTAACCTAATCCAATCTCTAATCCTATTACAGTCACCTGCAGCTGGTTCTGTTAGCCGTATTTGGGGTCCTGCCAGTGATGTGCCTCTTCCCTCATCGCTTGCCGCCTAAATACATGCATAAGACGCCAACAAGTGAATGGATTGCAGTGCATCAAGCCCATTTACTCTCCTGGGATGTCAAGGCACGATGAACATGACTCGCCCTATAACCACTTTGAGGAGGAAGAGCTGTCTCAGCACTATTGGATTATAGCAGCTACGGGGTATCTCCACCAGGCAACACCTTTTGGTTGTGATGCCCAATGAACTTGACCATTTGCAAGCCAGGCAGCTAGGCTTTAGCTGTCAAGCCAAATAATTTATAAAGGTTGCTTTGTTAAGTTCTACTTATCATTCTCATAGTAACAAGATAAATTTAATAAATGATCGTAGCCATTACGGTCCCATTGGTGCTACTGTGCACTTCTGATTAAAACTTTCGAAGGTGCAGCGCCAGCTTCGCGTTGAGCAGCAACAGCAGCCTCGTTTGGAGCAGCAACAGCTACCTCGCCTTGAGCAGCCGCAGCAGCCTCAGCTGGTTGAGTATTCCAGCAATTCACTAGGGCTTGGTCAACCTGAAACTCAACACACAGTGAATCTGCTATTGCAAGCCGTGCAGCAAAACTCAGTGATGATCAGTGATATGGGAAAGAAGATTGACTCTCTTCTTAACCTAATCCAATCTCTAATCCTATTACAGTCACCTGCAGCTGGTTCTGTTAGCCGTATTTGGGGTCCTGCCAGTGATGTGCCTCTTCCCTCATCGCTTGCCGCCTAAATACATGCATAAGACGCCAACAAGTGAATGGATTGCAGTGCATCAAGCCCATTTACTCTCCAGGGATGTCAAGGCACGATGAACATGACTCGCCCTATCACCATCTTGAGGAGGAAGAGCTGTTTCAGCACTATTGCATTTCAACAACCACGGGGTATTCTTTTACCAAGCAACACCTTCAGGTCGTGATGCCCATTGAACTTGATCATTTGCAAGCCAGGCAGCTAGGATTTAGCTGTCAAGCCAAATAATTTATAGAGGTTACTTTGTTAAGTTCTGCTTATCATGTTCATAGTAACGGGATAAATTTAATAAATGATCGTAGCCATTACGGTCCCATTGGTGCTACTGTGCACTTCTGTTAAAAATGCAAGCCAGGCAGCTAGGATTTAGCTGTCAAGCCAAATAATTTATAGAGGTTACTTTGTTAAGTTCTGCTTATCATGTTCATAGTAACGGGATAAATTTAATAAATGATCGTAGCCATTACGGTCCCATTGGTGCTACTGTGCACTTCTGTTAAACTCACCTCGGTCAGCTTCAATTGCGGTCTTGGAAGCTGCGAGAGGATTATCGCCAATACCTTCCGGCAATGGACGAGGCTCAAAGGGCTCTATGCCAAAGTCTGCTTTACCAATTCTTGATAATGGTCATATTCATAACCAGCCACTACTGCAATCATCTACTTCTGCTCCTTTGGTAAGTCCTACAAATCTTGAGCAACAGCAGCCATTACGCAAGGAGGCCTTGACTTCTAAGCCTCCCTTGCTTTTCGTATCTAATGTTACGGAAATTGTTCCGTTTCTGGAGAAACTGAGGAGTTTGTCGGGAGCCGGCAGCTTCACAACGAAATCCACTGCAGGTGGAGTACGTATCCAGTGCTCTGACGTCTCCACCTTCAGTTCTCTACGTGATGCCCTTGGTGAGGATGGCAGTCTCCATCTGCACACCTTCCAGGCTCGTAGTGCGCGTGGATTTCGTGCCGTGATTCGGTTCTTGCACTGGTCCACGCCTTGTGCGTGGATTAGGGCCGAGCTGACGAATTTGGGGTTCCCCCCGAAGTATGTAAATGTCTTGAAAGACAAGGCCAACAAACCTAGAAACTTGTTTGAAATCGAGCTTGAGCCTAGCGCTAGTAAGGATAATGACCAAGTTCTGAAAATTATCAACCTTGGCGGCCAATCAGTGGTTATTGAACGCCAGCTTAAGCGTTCTGAACCAGTTCAATGCCATCGCTGCCAGTTATTTGGACACAGTAAGAACTACTGTCGTAGACCATTTAAATGCATGAAATGCGCTGGTGCGCATGCGTCTACTGAGTGCTCTAAGCCTCTTTCCGATAAAGGCAAATGCGCCAACTGTGGTCTGGAACACGTCGCCTGCTATAAGGGTTGCCAATCCTTTAAAGATGAGAGGGCCAAGCTCTTCATGGTGCGCAATCAAGCTGCGCTAAAGCAATTGCCGTTGGCACCTCAGCAACAGCCAATTCATGTATCCAAGTTGCGAACTCCTGGCTCTCTGGCTTTGCAAAATGCTGGAGTTAAGAAAACTGCAGCTACCTCATCTTTCCGTCGTGAAGTCTCCATAGCCAATCCTTCAAGCAGTCAGCAGCAGCAAATTAAGAAGCCCTTGCAGCAATCAAGTGCCTCTAAGCCCACTTACAGTCAAGTTGTAAGTGCTGCCATTCCAGTCGTCAAGTCTAAACAGCCAGCAGCTGCGCATCTTTCGAAGGTGCAGCGCCAGCTTCGCGTTGAGCAGCAGCAGCAGCCTCGTTTGGAGCAGCAACAGCAACCTCGCCTTGAGCAGCCGCAGCAGCCTCAGCTGGTTGAGTATTCCAGCAATTCACTAGGGCTTGGTCAACCTGAAACTCAACACACAGTGAATCTGCTATTGCAAGCCGTGCAGCAAAACTCAGTGATGATCAGTGACATGGGAAAGAAGATTGACTCTCTTCTTAACCTAATCCAATCTCTAATCCTATTACAGTCACCTGCAGCTGGTTCTGTTAGCCGTATTTGGGGTCCTGCCAGTGATGTGCCTCTTCCCTCATCGCTTGCCGCCTAAATACATGCATAAGACGCCAAGAAGTAAGTGGATTGCAGCGCTTCAAGCCCATTTACTCTCCAGGGATGTCAAGGCACGATGAACATGACTCGCCCTATCACCATCTTGAGGAGGAAGAGCTGTTTCAGCACTATTGCATTTCTACAACCACGGGGTATTCTTTTACCAAGCAACACCTTCAGGTCGTGATGCCCATTGAACTTGATCATTTGCAAGCCAGGCAGCTAGGATTTAGCTGTCAAGCCAAATAATTTATAGAGGTTACTTTGTTAAGTTCTGCTTATCATGTTCATAGTAACGGGATAAATTTAATAAATGATCGTAGCCATTACGGTCCCATTGGTGCTACTGTGCACTTCTGTTAAAAAAATCGAGCTTGAGCCTAGCGCTAGTAAGGACAATGATCAAATTCTGAAAATTATCAACCTTGGCGGCCAATCAGTGGTTATTGAACGCCAGCTTAAGCGTTCTGATCCAGTTCAATGCCATCGCTGCCAGTTATTTGGACACAGTAAGAACTACTGTCGTAGACCATTCAAATGCATGAAATGCGCGGGTGCGCATGCGTCTACTGAGTGCTCTAAGCCTCTTTCCGATAAAGGCAAATGCGCCAACTGTGGTCTGGAACATGTCGCCAGCTATAAGGGTTGCCAATCCTTTAAAGATGAGAGGGCCAAGCTCTTCATGGTGCGCAATCAAGCTGCGCTAAAGCAATTGCCGTTGGCACCTCAGCAACAGCCAATTCATGTATCCAAGTTGCGAACTCCTGGCTCTCTGGCTTTGCAAAATGCTGGAGTTAAGAAAACTGCAGCTACCTCATCTTTCCGTCGTGAAGTCCCCATAGTCAATCCTTCAAGCAGTCAGCAGCAGCAAATTAAGAAGCCCTTGCAGCAATCAAGTGCCTCTAAGCCCACTTACAGTCAAGTTGTAAGTGCTGCCATTCCAGTCGTCAAGTCTAAACAGCCAGCAGCTGCGCATCTTTCGAAGGTGCAGCGCCAGCTTCGCGTTGAGCAGCAGCAGCAGCCTCGTTTGGAGCAGCAACAGCAACCTCGCCTTGAGCAGCCGCAGCAGCCTCAGCTGGTTGAGTATTCCAGCAATTCACTAGGGCTTGGTCAACCTGAAACTCAACACACAGTGAATCTGCTATTGCAAGCCGTGCAGCAAAACTCAGTGATGATCAGTGATATGGGAAAGAAGATTGACTCTCTTCTTAACCTAATCCAATCTCTAATCCTATTACAGTCACCTGCAGCTGGTTCTGTTAGCCGTATTTGGGGTCCTGCCAGTGATGTGCCTCTTCCCTCATCGCTTGCCGCCTAAATACATGCATAAGACGCCAACAAGTGAATGGATTGCAGTGCATCAAGCCCATTTACTCTCCTGGGATGTCAAGGCACGATGAACATGACTCGCCCTATAACCACTTTGAGGAGGAAGAACTGTCTCAGCACTATTGGATTATAGCAGCTACGGGGTATCTCCACCAGGCAACACCTTTTGGTTGTGATGCCCAATGAACTTGACCATTTGCAAGCCAGGCAGCTAGGCTTTAGCTGTCAAGCCAAATAATTTATAAAGGTTGCTTTGTTAAGTTTTACTTATCATTCTCATAGTAACAAGATAAATTTAATAAATGATCGTAGCCATTACGGTCCCATTGGTGCTACTGTGCACTTCTGTTAAAAGTTAATTTGTAGTTTGCGATTGGCGTGTTCGGTGTCGTCGTCGATTGTCGATTATCATTTGTATTTTCGATATTAAATATAAAATAATATATAATTGATTCGCGTGTTCGTGATACATTTAACATTTAATGCAAATTAATATAAGTCGAGTATATAATAAGTAAATCCTCGTGTGTGATTGTTATGCGTTAACGGAACATTTTTTATGCGTGTGAATGATTGCGCCCTGCCCGGAACGTGGCGCGCAATTTTAGAAAAGTGCGGTACACAGCGTAACGTATTTTTGTGCATGCATACATATATGTGTATAGACTCTTCTGAAGTGTGTGTGATTGTACGTGAACATCGGTATCGGTTCGTTTCCGCGATTCAAATTGGAATTTTCGCTGGAATTTCTTGCAGGTTTAATTTATTATTTCTTTGATTTATATTTATTCTTTTTCCACATTTTGTTTATTTTTATTTTCCTTATTAAATTTTATTATTATTTGTTCTTTCATTAGATATTTATTTTTATTTATAATATAATTATTTTAAATAATATACATATATTTATTTAAATATATGAATATAATTATAATATATATATATATCTATTTAAATATATGAATATATTTATATATATAAATAAATATACTAACTTTATTTTATATATATAACTATATATTAATTTTTGATAAATATATATTCAAATTAAATTAATTTATAAGAATTTTATTTTTAACATACCTGTATATTATTTTAAAACTTATATATTAGAAGATGCCTAGACTTAAGAGAAAGTCAGCTTGCAATAGGAGTCAAACACAGCGAAAAAGAAATCGTTTGAATAGGTCAGATATAGACTTTTCTGAGCAGGAACGCGTAAATAATCTAGAGGCACATAGAGAACGTAGGCAAAATTTAGAATTTAGGGAAGCTGAAAGGGTTAGAGATAGTCAACAGCATCGAGTCCGCAGAAGTAATAGAACATTTAGGGCCGTTGAGCAATTACCGGACACAATTCGTCACACTACTCTTCGGGCTTCTTCGCCAATCAGATTACAAGAACAACTTGCTGACACTTCGCGTCGTTCGAGGCGCAGGCGAGATGCTGACCTTCGATCTCAGGAAAGAGGTCAGGATGCAGTTCGTCGCCGTGTACGTCGCAGTGATTCTGCAATTAAAACAGACGAACAACTTGCCAACACTTCGCGTCGTTCGAGTCGCAGGCAAGATGCTGAGTTTCGATCTCAGGAAAGAGAGCAGGATGCAGTTCGTCGCCGTGTACGTCGCAGTGATTCTGCAATTAAAACAGACGAACAACTTGCCAACACTTCGCGTCGTTCGAGTCGCAGGCAAGATGCTGAGTTTCGATCTCAGGAAAGAGAGCAGGATGCAGTTCGTCGCCGTGTTCGACGAACTGATCATTCAACTAGAAATGCCGAACAACTTGCCAATACTTTACGTCGATCGAGGCGCAGGCAATGTCCACAATTCAGGTCCAACGAAAGCGGACGAGATGTTGTTAGAAGGGCGATTCAGCGACAAAATCAGGAGACGCGAATTTTAGAAAGGGCAATAGATAGAAGTCAAAGGTCTCAGGTTAGAAACAATCCTATTCGTAGGATTGTTGAGCAGGTACGCAATACTAGTGCACGCCGCAGTGCTCGAATTCGAGCTCAACGTGAGGCCTTTGAAGCCCATAGGAATATGTCGCAAAGAGTGAGTCTATATAGGAGTATTTGCACCAATAGGATAGCAGAGAATAGGAGAAACGCGTCCCGCAATAGAGTGGACCGTGCGAATACCCTTCCAGATGATAGGATATCGCAGGTTAAAACTAGTTTAGATTGCCTAATAGCCAATTTTAATAAGACAGTCAAGCAGGGACCCGATCAGGTTTGCATATGTTGCAAAGGTTTCCACATCAAGTGGACAAAATTTCGCGTGAGGTCATAGAGGAAAAGTGTAGTGAGGCAGATAGTGTTGATATTTTGTATCTTTCCTCTATGTTTCCATCCCATAATAATAGGTTTAGCTTTTGCAAAACCTGCAGCCGCAGTATTAAGTCAGGGAAAAAACCAAAGGCTTCTATTACAAATGGCCTAAATTTTCCGGAGCTTCCGGAATGCCTGAAAGGCTTGACGCCTCTAGAAGAAAGGCTGATTTCTCCCCGTCTTCCTTTTATGATCATAAAGTCTCTTGGATATGGACGTCAAAGTGCCATTAAAGGAGCAGTGATCAATGTGCCAATTCCAGTTGCAAATGTTGTAACTTCCCTTCCCAGGGCATTTAATGAAGCCGAAGTAGTTCAGATTCATCTTAAGCGTAGGATGGAGTATAACCATGATTTCATGGCTGAAACCATAAGGCCCTCAAAGATAGTTGATGCAATTCGGTATTTAGTGAACACAGAACTTTATAAGAAGCACCAGGTTACTATCAATGAGCAGTGGTTGTCTTCTTACTCAGCTGAGACTGTACCATTTGTTGCGTCAGCAGACGACAGGGACATTGTGTGTCAAATGTTAGAAAAGGCAGCACAACCTAATGAGCATAGAGTAGTAGAAGAAGAGGTAGAGTTGAATCCAGGAGGTCAAGAAACCTTCATGAAAAATGTCCCTGTTGAAAACATAGATATTCCTCGAATTGCTATAGCACCAGGAGAGGGTCAGCGACCTCTTGACATGATAACCGATTGTGATTCAGAGGAGCTGGCTTTTACCACAATATTTGCAGGCATTAAAAGGAAATGTCAGGAAAGTTTTACAACTATAGTTAGATCAGAGCTTAGGAATTTTGATAGAAGAGGAGAGATAGAGAAGAGGTAGATAAATTATTTCATAACTTCAAAAAGTTAGAAATGATTAGCATTAGGAATAGCACATCAATTTGCTTACGTATGCACTCTGCCACTCAAGGCATTTCGGCTGCTGATGTGCGTAATGATGAAACTTTAAATAGGTTAATACTTCATGATGATGGCTATAGGCTTTTAAAAGGTATTCGCACGTCTCCTGCTCATTGGGAGGACGAGAAAAAGAAAGTGATGGCTATGATTAGGCAGGTAGGGCTTCCAACTTTTTTTATAACAGTTTCCGCAGCGGAAACTAGGTGGCCTGAGCTTTTAGTCTTGCTATGTAAAAATGTAGACAAGCTAGAAGTATCCGAAGAAGAAGCGTTAAATTTTGGGTTTAATGAGAAAGCTCGTCTCATTAGAGCAGACCCAGTGACCTGTGCCAGATATTTCGATTTTCGATATAGACAGGTTTTAAAACTGATGAAAAAGGAAGGCGGTGTCTTTGGTTGTCACCAGGTCATCAAGTTTTATTGGCGAGTGGAGTTTCAGCAAAGAGGCTCTCCACATATACATGGCATGTTCTGGCTGAAAGACGCCCCAAAGCTCGACCTAAAGAATGAGTCCACATTTATGCCTGTGAAGTCCTTTATTGATCAGTTTATTACTGCTGATTCTAGTTGCCCGGACGTTGCTCCATATTTGGAGTATCAACTCCATAGTCACGGGCACTCTTGCAGGCGAGAAATTAGGTCAAAACAAATTTGTAGATTTGGTATCCCATACCCTCCCATGCCTCAAACAGAAATTCTTCTCCCTTTAGAAGAAAATGCTCCAAATTTGGCCGAGCATCGTAGGAATTTCGAAAAAATTCAAAGTCTGCTCGACTTCCCATTTGATCGTGAAAGCGTAGAAAATTTTAACGATTTTAACAACTTTTTGTCCCACGATCAACTTAACCTTAGTTATGAGGGCTACATTAATGCTGTAAGATCAAGTATAAAGAAACCAAAAGTTTTTTTGAAGCGATCTTTTGCAGCAATCAAGCTTAAGGCTTATAACAAGCACCTCCTTTTGTTGCAGCGAGCAAATATGGATATTCAGTTTATTTTAGACCCCTATGCTTGCTGCAGCTACGTCGTTAATTATATTAACAAGTCTCAGAGAGGTATCTCAATGTTGATGCGTGAGGCAATCAATGAGATTAAAGACAATAACAATGTAACTATTAAGCAAAAGTTACAACATTTAGGTAACAAATTTATATTTGGCACTGAGATATCCGCTTTTTATAGCTACTGCAAATCAGAACGAGGAGCTCTCCAAGAAAATGCAGATGACTTTGACGATGATGTGCCTAGGGCTTCTGAATCAATAGTTTACGCTCTTCGCGATAATAGTGGCTTCATCAGAAAGAGGACCACTGCGTGCATAATTAGGTATAGGAGATTTAATAGCAATACAGAAACAAGTGACTCTTTCAGAGAGCTAACAATGCTTTACGCCCCATGGCGAGATGAGCATTTGGATTTAGTCACACATGACTGTGAATTGTTCGGAGTTAGTAGAGAACAATCGCAGAAAATATAATTTACTAGATGATAGGGAACTAGAAGATGCTCTGAGCCACATAACAGAGGAAGCAGAAAATGAGAATAATCAAGTAGGAGAACAGGAAGTGGTAGATGATGGCTTCACAGTTTTAGGATTGCCTGAAATAGATCCACATCTAAATGTTTTAAATGTGGATGGAAATATTGATATGAATGATGAAGATAGTAATGTCCGTTTTATCAAGCTTCCAGCCTTAGTTTCTCAGGAAAGCTTAGCTAATATAGTTAGATCTCTTAATTTAAAGCAGAAGCTATATTTTACACATGCTTTGCATAATGCCAAAATCAATACAGTCTTTTATGAATTTGTTGGAGGCGGCGCCGGAGTCGGAAAGAGTCGACTTATATCAGCAATTTTTCAGTCATTATCCGTAATGTATAACAGTATACCAGGAGCTGATCCGACATCTGTTAAAATCCTCTTATGTGCACCAACAGGAAAAGCAGCATTCGGAATTAGTGGTTCGACACTGCATTCCATGTTTTCACTTCCTGTTAATCAATCTCGCTCAGCACCTCTAAGGGCCTTAAGCCATGATTTAGTTAATAGCCTTCATTCAAGGTTAATCGATCTTAAATTAATTATTATTGATGAAATATCAATGGTTAGCTCTCTAATGTTTTCTTATTTAGATTCTCGTTTGAAGCAAATTTTCAAAAATACTTCTCCTTTTGGTGGTGTTTCTATCATCGTATTCGGTGATCTTAGACAGTTACAGCCCGTAGGAGGTAGTTGGATTTTCGATCCAAATACCACTGACCCTTACCATGAAATATTTGGTACGTATCTCTGGGACCTTTTTTTGTATTTTGAGCTCACAGAGATAATGCGTCAACGTGACGATCAGCTTTTCGCTTCTGCCTTAAATAATATGGCATCGGGTTGTATGACAGCCGATGATATTGTCCTTTTCCAATCTAGAATATGCGAACCATCGGCAGTGCCCGATGATGCAATTCATCTGTTTAGTAATAATAATGAGGTTGATTTATTTAATGTAACGAAACTTAACTCAATTGCTACTGAGCAATTTTTCTCTACTGCTGAAGATTTTATTAAGGCGGGCCATTTGGAACCAGCTAGGAAACAAAGAATATTAGAAGAAGTGAAGGGTTTTAAAACTTCCGCTACACAGGGACTCTGTACGTCTCTTCTCCTAAAAAATACTGCCAAGTACATGATGACGGTCAATGTAGACACAGGGGATGGATTAGTAAACGGGGCATCAGGTGTGTTGATGCAAATAGATTTCAATACATCCAACACTCCCAACATTTTATGGATGAAATTTACAGAGGAAACTGTAGGAGAATCTGCGCGTTCGAAGTGTACACATCGTACAGATCCTTCATGGACTCCTATTCAGAAAATTGTTCGCAGTTTTCAATATTCAAATAACGCACAAATTAACATTGACCGTAGGCAGTTTCCAATTGTGCCTGCTGAAGGCATCACAATTCATAAGAGTCAGGGAGCTACGTATGGCAAAGTGGTAGTCCATGCTAATTCCAGAATGCAGCGTGCTGCATTATACGTAGCTTGCAGTAGAGCAACTACTGCTTTAGGATTATTCATTATTGGGAATTTTGTTCCTCCTAAGTCTCCCCAAAATAATGATAAAGTGAAAGCCCAATTGAAGAAATTGCGGACTGAAAAACTACTGTGTACTCATTACGATTATTTAATTAACAGTTCTGCCCTTAACATTTTCTTCCAAATACTCAGAGCTTGAATTCCCATCTTGAAGATATTCGATCGGACAAGCTGATGCTTAAGTCATCAATATTATGTTTCGTGGAAACTTCCATAAGCAATGAAACTGTAGAAATACCTGGGTTCACTATTGTGGTTCAACTTGAATCAATTAGGCCTTTAACAGGCATCATAATTTATGTAAAGAACGAGCTAGTAGATAGAGTTTCCCATACCTTTAGCAGTAGAAAAACTTTTGGCTCAGTAGTTTTTGAGTTCGGCATATTTAGGTTTGATGCCATAAGTTTTCTTATATTATATAAAAGTCCAGACTTTCCTCTGTCCACATTTAAAATAGAATTTGAGGAGATAATTCATCAATTTTCTCGTTTAGGTGATTTAGGGGATAGCTTGCTAGTTTTAGGAGATTTTAATTTGTGCCTCAATACCTTTAACAGGTGTAAGAGTATTTATAATTTTTTGATTAGCAAAGGATTAAGGAGTTTGTTAGATTTGAAAACGTCCACTACCAATATGGATACACATATTGATTAGGCGTTTTCAAATATACTAGATAATGAAAAGATTAGTGCTAGGACTTTTGAGGTTTTGCATAGCCATCACAATGGGATATCTGTTAGTATTCAGGCATGAGTTTGTAATGTTTGGAATAGGTTAGAAATTAAGAAATCTAAATGACAGGATATATGTAAATATGTATGTAGGCATATTTTAATAATTTAAATTTAATTATCTAATAGTTAAGTATAACCATTGAATGGAAAATTGGTTTGATAATTATTATTATTTTTTTATTTTTATACCCTTGGACCTTGTTATCGATATTAACCAATTTAAAATTTATAAAGAAATATCGATATCTACTGCTCACACCGCTTTAGGGAATTGCGGCGATAAATTATTGGCAAAATATCGAAATTGAAGCAAGGTGGCAGCGCACTCCAGTATTATTATTAATTTATAGCTTGCAATTAGTATTATACAATTAAATACTTTTTATGGCAACATACGTCCAAGGGTATCCTACTGTCGTGTGCAACTCGACTGTTGCTCTTGTTTTATAGCTGTGTTGTTGCTTCTTCTTGTTTTCGTGTCTACACTGTCTCGCGCTCTCACTCTCACGCTTTCTTACGCTCTCTTGTAAACTACGCTTGTGTTAGTGGTAACCAGCTGTGTAACATTAGATTACCTTTGCTTTCTTGCTCGTTTTTAACTTTTTCCTTTTGGAACTTATCTTTCGTATTTCGCTTTAATATTTTGTTTGTTTTTTTGGTGTTCCCTACCCTATTTTCAAAAGCATATTAATTCGAAATAAAAATGCTGGTGTGCTCCGCCACTTCGTGCAAATGCAAGGCCGATTCAAAGCCGGAGTTTGTTTGCTGTTGGTTGTGTGATAAATTCTATCTTATAAAATGCATCGGCTTAACAGCACGAATCAAAGATTCCCTCAATTATCCAAAAAGAATCTTACAAATTCTTTCGATAACACGGCCGTCAATACTCAAACTGTTGTTTCAAACGTTACATCGCTTGTCGCGGTTAAGCCCAAGAAAGAGCACCCGATACTTCGATATCCCGATACTAAATTTAACTACACGCAAGATATCTCATCCTTTAAAATAAGTATTCGTGCAGACAATTTTCAATATGTTTGCAGCGGAACCTTCTGGCCGCCTGACTTAACATAATTGTAAAGGAGTATTCACCAAAACAAAAAAGTCGAACTGCGGTACCGCTTCCTTCAACTTCTCGCGCCTCTTCTTCTTCTAGTGGGACATCAAAAAACTAGTAGAAATATCCCATCTTTATTTCGCTTATCAAAACGTTAGAGGCCTAAATTCTAAGCTCTCTAATTTGTTTTTGAAAAGTGTATCGTTCGATCATCAAATTCTAATATTCACCGAAACCTGGTTAAAACCTGATGTAGAAAACTGCTCAATTTTTCATAATAAGTACACCTCCTTCAGATGTGACCGTTTATCACGAATTGGAGGTGGTGTGATCTTCCTTCCGAACTTGTTCCATTAGACCATTGTTCTTTCTTGGAATTTTTATGTGTTAAAATGACGATTTGTCAAATTTCAATTTACATTACCTGTTCGTATATTCCACCCTCATCTGATATATCTGTCTACCTGGACCATCTTTCATCTATCCAATCTGTTGCCTCCAAACTATCTGATAGAGATTATCTGCTAGTTTTTGGTGATTTTAACTTACCAGAAGTTACTTGGTTATCTCAATCCGATATATTGGTACCCTCTGTGTTTATCTCTTTTTTAAATGGTCTCTCTGCGCTATCTCTTTATCAAATAAACACTGTTCCTAATTGTAGTGGTAGAATGCTTGATTTAATTTTCTCTTCTGACATTTTACTAAATACTATTTGTAGAATTAATCCCTTAGTTCTTCCTGAAGATCCGTATCATCCTACATTGGACCTGGTTCTAACGCTGCCAACTTCTATGCAAACTGCAATTGTTTCCCCTATAATAAAATTACGTTGTTTTCGTAGGACCGATTTTCAAAAATTAAATTTTTTTTTTTATTTATTCCTCTATGAACTCTTTTTTTGATCAATATGTTCCTGTTACTTTTCCTGTAAAGTCCTTGGTTTTCACGTAAGTTAGTAAGGCTGAAAAATTTGAAATCGCGGTATTTTAAAAGGTTTAAATTAACATGCAATCCTTCTGATTTTACGCGTTATATTGCTGCATGAGCAAACTTTATTGCTCTGAACGCAAATTGTTACAAAAAGTATTTGCGTCGCTGCCGTTTGCAGTTTGCACTGGACCCAAAGCAGTTTTATAACTTTGTCAACTTAAAAGGTAAATCAAGTAGATTTCCTCCCTCTTTATTATACGAAAATAAGGAAGCAACTGATGATCAGGCAGCCGCCGATTTGTTTGCAGACTTTTTTCAATCAACTTATTCAACTGAACCTTATAGTTACCCTTACAGTATACAAAATTTTAACACTGTCTTCTGTCCTTCCCGTGACAAAACCTCTTTACTTAATGATCTTAAATCGATAAAACCCGTTTCTCTACTGGCCCTGACGGAGTTCTAGCATGCGTACTTAGATTTTGTGCTGATTCGATTTTGAAGCCAATTCATAAGCTACTTGACTTGTCACTATCCAATAGTTATTTCCCACCTATTTGGAAAAACTTTTTTTCCATTCCTCTTCACAAAAGTGGTTCTAATCATGATGTGAAGAACTATAGATGTATTTCCAAATTGTCCGCAATTCCTTTTTACGGCTCAGTTAACTTTTATGTGTAAATCTATAATTTCACCCTATCAACATGGGTTTATAAAGGCAAGATCAACAGCTACTAATCTTTTAGAATTTTCATCTCACATTAATCTAGGATTTCAGAACAAAATTCAAACTGATGTGGTCTATACTGACTTCAGCAAAGCATTTGACTCCGTAAATCATAATCTCTTAATTCATAAGTTAAATTTGATTGGTTTTCCTCAAAAGCTCATTTTGTGGATATCTGATTATTTAACTAACAGGTCTCATCGAGTTCTTTTTAAAGACCGGCTTTCTAAGCCGATCTTAGTTACTTCTGGTGTTCCTCAGGGCAGCCACCTTGGACCATTGCTATTTAATCTTTTTATTAACGATCTTCCTTAAATACTCCTTCACTCTAACATTCTTATGTACATATGCTGATGATGTGAGACTCTGTTTGACACACAATGATCCTGAAAATAACCTTCTTCAAACAGATCTTGATTTGTTTTTCGAATGGTGAAGCCATAATCTGCTGCATCTTAACTGTTTGAAGTGCAGGGTTATGCCATTTTACAGATTTGACTATCATGTCATCAATTACAATCTTAACCCCACTCTTAAGAATATCTGAAGTAGCTGATTTAGGTATCCTCTTTGATCATAAATTGAAATTTGATCGTCACATTACACAAATTATCAATAAGGCATTTCGACTACTTGAGTTCATCAAAAGGTGGGCCAAAGAATTCGAGGATCCTTACACGACAAATTTGTTGTACACTTTTCTTGTTCGTCCAACTCTTGCATATGGGTCTTGCGTGTGGTCGCCGCAATACCATATTCACCAAGATAGAATTAAGTCTGTTCAAAAGCAGTTTCTACTCTGTGCGTTTTAATTGGGTTCCGGGTGTAGACTTACCACCATACTCTAGTAGACTCCTTCTAATTAAGGCGTCGGAGACCCCATAAAGTGTATATATTCTTGCTCAGGATCACTAGCCGAGTCGATTGAGCCATGTCCGTCTGACCGTCTGTCTGGATGAACTCGCCGATCTCAGCTATTACAAAAGCTAGGGACACCAAATTTAGCATGAAGATTCCTGTATACCATACGCAGATCAAGTTTATTTTCAATTTGGAATAACACGCCTACCGCCCCCGCAAACCGCCAATTCTGATTTACCATACATGGCGATTCACTCATTTCTTAACGTTCTGCTTTAGTAATATATATATAGTTAAATACTATATGAACTTATTTTCCAAATTGCAATCCGATCGGACAATAAACACTGAAGTTATTAGATAAGCCCTACGACCAGCAAAGAAGTTGTCGATGACGTCAGAACTTAATGACTTGTGCAGGAACGAAAAGGACACACATGCGAGCGCAATCTGTTACTCGACTCTTCTTTTCCATGCACATGTCAATTACCAAAAATACATGTGCATACATGCAAACACTTACACATACTTAATTTGTGTTCACACACACATATGTAAAATTATATACAACCAATAGCATAGTTGAGCGGTATGCAAATTAATCAAACCGATTCTACGAATTTGAAAAAAATATATTTTTTATTAGTGGAGAACGACTCCGTTTCTTGAGAGTACAAAGTTATGACTAAGATTACAATACCGTTCTGAGGCCAAAGTAGCCTTTGAAGATGTCAAAGCTTCTGCTGATCGAGCTAAAGCTTAAAGCTCGTGATGTCATTTGGATGAAGGAGGATGATGTCAAAGCTTCTGCTGATCGAGCTAAAGCTTAAAGCTCGTGATGCCATTTGGACGAAGGAGGATTTGTTTACAAATAAACATTGAGTGTTTTGCACGCTAGGCTTTTAGGCTGCGTGGGTGGTTTATTAATTCCAAGAAGAGTTGCTCAAGACTCAATGGAAATTGTTTGAAATAGCGAAAAATGAGGAGTTGAGAATGTTTTGTTTTGAGTCCGAAAAGACTATGAAAAGTTGTTTACAATTTACATAAGGAACGCTAAGTAACTCAGGGTGATAGCTCCCCCCTTTCTTAAAATGAATCTTCCCCGATTCTAAAGAGTTCCTGATAATTGGTCGACTTTCTCGCTTGATGATTTCAAAGTGTCAGGGTCAACTTCTGATTTTATGAAGTTAAAGATGTTTAAAAATAAATTGGGGAAAATGTACTTAAGATGCTTTGACAAACAAAATACAAGCATGATTAAAATTATTACAAATGTTATTTCAAAATTATTATGCTTAAGTGGTATAATAATTTGTGATAATATATTTGTATTTTCAAAGTTAAGTTCGGAATTGTTGCTTTGTAAATATTCTGATATCAGGTAATTTTTAAATCTATTGTTTTCGTTATAGTTTAACAGTTTTTGTTTGTTATTGGTATAAGTTATATTATTGATGTCAACAATGATTTGAAAAGTAACTACATAAATGCCTGTAACAAATGTGTGGTTGATATAGTTTGAACCGGACACTAGAATAGCTCCGTCTGTAATAATTTCTACAGGTTTGTTTTTTCTTTGATTTCCTTGCAAACTGCATATTTTGTATTAAGCATATCTACAAAGCAATTGTCTTTTTCTTGAATTTGACCAAAGTTATTGTATATTTCTTTTTTGAAAGTTTTTATTGGGTAATAAGTGTCGTTGCATTTAGCGACTTTGTCGTCAATAATTAATTTACCATTTGTTTGAGATATGGCTTTTGCGTGAAAAAACTTACAACTATGTCTAACAATGGGATATTTTATGTAATATATAATTAAACCTTTGTGCGATATAATTGATAAAATAGAAACATCCATTAGGTCTATTATAGTTATGTTAAATTTTTCGTGTGTAAATATGTTTGCCACATCGTGGTTGTTTCGAATTTTTGAATGTAAAATATTGGCTTTTGAAGTCGAATGACAGCAGTTTTAATCTCTGTTTTTCATAGCAAATTCTTTATCTAATTTTAAGTTTTCTAGTAAATTGGTTACTTTTTGAATTTCTTTAAAAATTGCAGAATTGATTTTGTTTTGTTTATTGTTCTTTTCGACCAAGTCATTGATTAAGTCATTGTGATCTGGTGTACCTGAGAAAAAAGGGAACTGGCTAATTTTAAGTTCAAATAAAAATCCCAAAAAATCTACACTGACGTTTCTATCCTTCACGTACTTTAACTCTTCTTCTATAATATATTTGTAAAAACTAAAGTTAGTAACGTCGAAAAGTTCTCCATAAGTTTCGTATAAAAATATGTGGTCTGCGTCTTCAAGTAAGACATATTCCTCGTTCGAGTAGTTTATAATATTAGAAATTGTTGGACCCAGTAATATTGGGGTAAGTAATATATATAAAATGTTCCTGCTAAAAATATAAAAAAGAAAGAAAATTCAAATTTTGGTTAAAACTTAATGTTATCTTTATGAATTATTCGATTCTAGTTATTTATGATAACCTTATTTCCTAAATCTTCTTTTACTGAAATTGGGGCTTTTGAAATTGGATTTTGTTTCGGGTGTCTTTACATATTTTTATTACAAAGTGTGCAATTACGAATGTGTTGTTTGAGCTCTTCATATAATTTAGGCCAGTGATAATATCTTAAAATCTGCTTAAAGTTTTCGTCGAACCCTCTATGAGCTCTAGCATGGGTTTTTTCTATTATTATTTGTTGGTCATCCCTATTTATGACATCGAGTAAAAACTTTTTAGTATATAAAAACTTATTGGTAAATGTATTTTTAAGTTTGGTTTGGATTTCATATAAGTCCTCGGGGGTACAATGAATTCCTGTAACGACGTTAGGCTTTAAGAATTCCTTTAAGGTTACTAAATTGTCCACAGTGTCGTATTCTATAATGTGTCTTGTTTTATCAAAATTGTTAACTTTTTCATGAATGGTAAACTTGTTTTTTGATATAAACAGTTGTTGCTTGAACTGATTTAAAGGCTTGTTAGTTTCTGCTATGATTTCCTCATAACTACTCTCGGCAGAATGGACAGTTCCGCTGTCGGACGAACTACCTGAAATGTGATTTTGGTTAGTGATGTTGTTCTTTTGTAACATGGACAAAGCGTCTGCGACAACGCTAGTTTTTCCTGGCTTGTATAATATCTTCGGAGAATATTCCTCGATAACTGCGTACCACCTTTTCATTTTGGAATTGGGATTCCGAGCAGAAACTGCGAAAGAAAGTGGTTGATGGTCGGTAATGATTTCCAAATTGACTACCCCATATAAGCAGCTTCGAAGATTTTTTAATGACCAAAATATGGCATAAAGTTCCCTCTCGTTAGTGGCATAGTTTGGCTCAGTTTTATTGAGGGTTTTCGAAATAAAAGTGATTGGTTTGTTATCTTGTGAAAGAACAGCACGCATCGCTACATTGGACGCGTCTGTGGTTAGGACAAACTTTTTTGAATAATCTGGTTGAGTTAGTTCAACCTGTGTAGTTAAATGGGATTTTAAATTGTCAAAAGCTGAAGTGCTTTCCTCATCTAAAGTAATTTCTATTTTTTTGGACATATGTTTAGATACCATTCCATTATGGCCTTGCAACAGTTTAGTGAGTGGTTTCGCTATAGAGGCATAGTTTTGTACAAATTTTCTATAATAACCAGTTAATCCTAGGAAACCACGCAACTCTCTAATGTTGCGGGGGGGTGGATACTCCACAATTGTTTTTATTTTCTGTGGATCGGTTTTTATTATCTTGTGTGACACTAAGTAACCTAAGAATTCGGTTTCCTTCCGGAAGAACTTAGATTTTTCTATACTTATTTTCATATTTGCTACGAACAATCTGTCTAGATGTTGTTCCGCAGTCTTGGAAAAAACGATTATGTCGTCCACATATATGTGACATGTTTTTCCAATCTTTTCTCTTAAAATATTATTCATTCATTCGAATTCATACTTCCCGTTGTTGATTGATGTTGAAAATACAAAAGTCACACTTATGCATAGTTGTGAATTAAGAGGACCATGTCGTTGTTTGTCATTCACATGGCATGGTTTACCATTCACATGCATTCACATGTTATAGTGTAATCGTCCTGTTCGCTTGCAGACAACGAGACAGTGCGGTTGATTCAATCGGTTGCTTAAATAAAATTATTATTGAAGTGTCTAACAACAATAAAAGTGTTTCACTATTTGGTTGATGCCCTGGGTTATAATATACAATAACTAATCGTATTTTATTATATTAAATTCAATAGGTTATGGGCCCAGTCACATTTGCAGCCAAGTGGTGAAATATTTTTGAATTTGCAAATAAGAATATTTAAACTTAAAAGTGAATTACATGGTTAAGTATATATACTTACGTAGTTACTATTTTTGAGTCAAATAAATGATCCGTCTGTAACGAAGACAAAGATCAACGCTGAAGCCAAGTAGTATAAATTGAAACACGAATAATTTCGGTGAGCGTCTTTATTTTAAAACTGTCAGCTTAAGACTAAATGTACAGAGTTTTGATCGGCTCGAAGTGAGTCGCGAGAAACGGAAATGTGTTTGTCAGCAGTTTTATTTATTTGTGTTTAAGTGCATGCAAAAAGAATGATGAAGTTATACAACAATCATGCGCTTTACTTTTTTGTGGATTCAAGTTTCGTTACGTTATGTTGTGTATTTATGCACGCGCAAGATTGTATGGGCGTTGTTTTTGTTAGGTTTAAGTTTATGTAAGCGTAATATGAGAAGCATATTATGCTACTTCCCTCCCATTAAAAGGAAGCTTATGCTTCTATTGGGGTTGACGCATATAATCTTGGTAATGCAGTTGGGTTTGTATCCTGTGTTTCCATAATTGTTTTTGTTGTTTTTAGTTTTAAGTAGATACAAACTATACAAAATGTAAGGATAATGAGTGATACAATAATAGAGACTGTAATATTATTATTTGATATTAGTTTTACAATGTCCTTATGTTCTATTGGTTTTATTTTTATTAGTTCAATGGGTGTGTACAATGGGGTTAGATTTATTTCGGGATTTAGTTGGTTTTCGTTTAATGTTATTTTTCCTATTTTAATTTTACATTGTTTTATTGTTATTATTTTATTGCCGTTAATTGTTACATTTTTATTTATTTCTTGGCAATCTTGTTCTATAATAGTATTCTTTATGTTCCAAGTAAGGATATTGTTTGGTTCAACGTATTTAATTATCTGGTTAACTGTTGTGGGGACAAAATTGCAAATTGGTTTAGTTCTTTTTATAATGTTCTTAATACATTCGTTACTTATTTCTTTATAATTTTGATTATAAATTTTGCCATGTTCTTCAAAATAAGTATCTTTTTCGTTGTGATCGAGTTGGTACCCGTTATTATCTGGGTAAGGTATTATGTTAATTGTGTGGACAGTTTTTTGCTTAATGGGGATATGTGCTATGATAAGTATTTGGTTAGTACTAATCCAGGTTGATGTTTTAATTTGTAAGATGTTACTGTTGTCAACGTTCTCTAGTCTGTCGTAATTGAGTAATTTGGGATTAAATAGTCCTAGTCGTGAAAGTTGCATTCCCATTGCAATGTCTTCTATATACTCGGTAAATTGGATAAGTTCGTATATTAACTGTTCTCTGTTACTATGTTCGTCTAAGAATTCTTTTGTTCTTTGTATGTTACTGTTAATGAGTTGAATTATGTCATTTATTTCATGTAGATTTATTGAACTTGTTGCTACTGATTCTAATTGTTTTTCAATCTTTGTTCGGTCATCGTTATCTAATGTTCCAAATAAATATTTAAACGCTGATCCTACTATGTTGATTAGTCCTCGTTTCTGTCTATTTGTCTGGTGTAAAGTTATTCCGCTAAGTTCTCTTCGCATTTTATTGTACAAAAGGTCAATTTGGGGAATATTAGTGTAGTTAGTTATCTTATTGTTAAAATAGTGGGTTAGGTTATCTATATCGGAAAGGTTTACGCGAAGACAATGATGTTCGTATTCTGAAGGGATTTGAATCGATTTATCGGAAAATAGGAGGTATCCGTGGTTAGTGTCAATGTTGTTGATTTGAAGTTGTTGGGTTTGGCATAATTTTGTAGACGTGAGGAGGAGTATTATGATGAACCAGGGGCCTGCGGAATGGGAAGTTCATTAATTTTTTTCTGTTTTTTAAATTGAGTTTTGTAGTAATGTGTCTCTCTATTCCTATTGGTGATTTTATAATGGTCTTCGTCAGTTTGTTCGACGTTTTTTGTTAATTTAAAAGGGTTTTCTAATTTCCCTTTTTGCAATGGTCCTTTTCTATATCTAGTGTCGACGTTGTATTCTGTTCGGTCTTTGTTTATTTCGTTAATTTTTATTTCCTTGTTGTGTTGTGTATCTAGAGTTGGTTGTCCAGCATAAATAAATATGTGGGCAGGAGTTTGTCCAGTAGTGTCATGTTTGGTTTTGTGGTTGTAAATGTAAAGAATCGTTTCTATTTTACTGAGTTTAGCTTCATTGTCATCGGAATTGTTTATGATACGGATTTTTTCGTTTATTGTTTTATGGAGCCTTTCTATATCTGCAACACCTGTTTTTGTGGTATTGAGTTGTAATTCTACGTTTTCAGTTTCGAGCCAACGTTTGAGGGCTAAACTAGAAAATGCGCCATCTCTGTCTGCCTTTAGAATTTCGGGTTTCCCCAACTGATTGAATATGCGCATTAGAGCGTTTTTGCATTCTATCCAATCTTTTGTTTTAATCTGCTCAAGGGTGGCGAATTTTGAATAAATGTCAATACAACTCAAATAGTGATTCCCTTCAGAGGAATAAATATCTATTACAAATTTATCGCGGCAATGTTCGGGTTTAGGGGTGACTTTCATTGGCATTTTTGTATTTCGGTGTTCAGTTTTTGCTAAGTTACAAACTTGGCATTCGTTAATTATATTTTGGATGAGGAGTTGGCTATTTGGGAAGTAGTATGTCTCGCCGAAAAGTTTTACAGTTTTCTGTATTCCGGGGTGTAGAAGTTTTTCATGTGTTTTTAGAATTAGTTCTTTGAAATTTGCGTATGTGGGAATGTTTTTTAGTAAGATGAGGCTTCGGAAAATCTTTGTATATCTTGGATTCATTGTCTCTTTATATGCTTTTGAATTACTTCGAAATCTGCATCGCTTTCGATGTACAGAGCGCTGTTTTTTGAACAAAAGTAGTCGAGTAGATATCGTTTGGCTATTTCAGGGGTCATTTTTTCATATGAAAGGTGTATAATTTGTTTTTTGAAGTAAGTTTCTATTTCTGTTTTATTGGGACCTTTGGTAAAGATGATTTGTCTTTTATGTTGATTGATAGCTTTCTCTGATAGTCCGATAAGATTGCTACTGTCTTCTTCAGCACTATGTTGTGTAGATTCACCAAAAAATATTTCTTCTATCTTTACTCTAGAAAGTGCGTCTGCCACGTAATTTTCCTTTCCTTTTATATATTTTATGTCGAAGTCATATTCCGAAAGTCTAATTTTCCATCTTGTTAATTTTGAATTAGGTTCTTTTAATTTGTGTAGCCAGCACAAGGGTTGATGGTCAGAAGCTACTTCGAAATGTCGTCCTAACAGATAGTGTCTGAAGGTTTTAGTGGCCCAAACTATTGCTAATAATTCTTTTTCTATGGCGCTATAATTGATTTCATGTTCATTTAGTGTTCTGCTGATGTAACTAATAGGGTGTCCATCTTGTGATAAAACAGCTCCTAGAGCTACATTGCTGGCATCTGTTGTTAATGTAAATTTCCTCTCGAAATTCGGTATTTTTAGGATCGGATCTTCAGAGATTAATAATTTTAACTTTTGGAATGCTTCTAAGTATTCTAAACTGTTTATCTCTATTGTTGCTCCTTTCTTTAGGCACTTGGTCAGGGGTTTGGCAATGTCTGAAAAGTTAGGTATAAATTTCCTATAATATCCTGTAAGTCCTAAAAAGGCTTTAATTTCTTTAGTTTTTCTTGGTAACGGATATTTAACTATAGCTTTGATTTTATCCGGGTTTGGTTTAATCCCGTCTTTAGTAATAACATGTCCTAAGAAAGTTGTCTCTTGTTTTAAGAACTCGCATTTATCTAGTTGTAATTTTAAGTTTGCCTGTGATAATTTTTCGAAAACAGCTTGTAAGGCTTGAAGATGTTCTTCTAAAGATGTGGAGAAAACTATGATGTCGTCTAGGTATACTAGACAGCATTTATTTAAAAGTGGACGGAGTAAATTGTTCATGCATCTTTGAAATGTAGCGGGGGCATTTTTAAGCCCAAATGGCATTCGTGTGTACTCGTAGTGTCCATATTTTGTAGAGAAGGCAGTTTTGGCTATTGACTCTGAGTCCATTTCTATTTGATGAAAGCCCTTTGCAAGATCTATTGTTGTGAAATAATTTGACCTCCCTAGTTTCCCTAATATTTCATCTATGTTTGGTATGGGGTATCTGTCGTTTATTGTTATTTCGTTCAATTTCCTATAATCTATTACGATACGAAGCTTCTGCTGTCCAGAAGCATCTAGTTTTTTAGGTACGACCCAAATGGGGCTACAGTATGGTGAATTACTTTCTCGGATAATGCCCTGTTCTAACATATCCTGGATCTGTTTTTCTACTTCCTTTTCATATGTCTGTTGGAAACTATAAACTTTAGAGTAGACGGGGATATTGTGTGTGGTGTTAATAATATGTTTTTCTTGGTTTGTGAACGTGAGCTTGTCACCTTCGCGAAATTGGATGTCTTGGTATTTTGTCAGTAGATTAGTTAGTTTCAGTTTTTCTTCTACGTTAAGGTGTTCTAATCGGAACAAGTTCTCCTGAAGTGTGGAGGTTTCTAAGTAAGTGGGGTCTTGTGGAAATGAAGTGTCCATTTGAATATGGTTCTGTTCTGTAATGTTGTTACCGTCTTTTATCTTGTATATTTTGTTAAATAGAGTGGCAGTTTTCTTTTTATAGTCGATTATTGCTTTGGCTTCGGACAACAATTTGCGTCCAATCAGCATGTCATAATGATCTGAGAACTGGTGGATCAAGAACTCTTGGGCAATAGGGAAGTAGTTGTTAGGTGGTATATTCGTAAGTTCATTAATTATTAACGGACCATTACTGGTGTGGATTAGGTAATTGGTTTCTTGTGTTGGTGTTTGAAAAATATTTCGCGTGAGCATATTTATCGTAGATCCTGTATCAATTAGACATTTCAATTCGGTATTATTATGTTTGATCGTTATATATTGGCTTGATCCGGGGCTACTAACCGAAAATTTTCTGCTTGTTCGGGGTCGTCTGGTTCGTTGTCATTTGTTGTCGGTGTCTCCTCTTCTGTTGTTCCTGAATTGTCATAGTTCTGTTCAGGGGGACATTGAATTAATTCTGGGGTATAGTTCGATTGATAGGGATAAGGTTGAGGTTGAAAATATTCTGGATAATAGTAATTATAGGGATAATAGTAATTATAGTTATAAGGATATTCGGGTTAATTAGACGATACTTCTTGGTATCTTAGCTCTTCTATGCTCATTTTAGACTGTCCGCTGTCTGATGGTCTCTGTCTTTTTATTGGGTTATTAGTCTGTACGTTTCCGGTTTGTGGATATGTTGTAGGCATGTGAGTGTGGCTAGGTCCAAAGCGATTTTGGTCAAAAATATTTTGTCGGTTAAAAGCTGTGTTTGGTCTGGGTGCTTGTGTCAGAGGTATGTTAGGTTGTGGGTAGATAGGTCTATTTTGATATTGAGGTATCGGATTTGTGTTAAACCTGGGTACATGAGAATATGCTTGGTGATAGGGTTGATAGACGTTGTTATAGAATGGTTGGAAGGGTGTAAGGGGTCTGGTTTGATTGCTCATTTGCCTGTTTTGGGGAGTGTTTGTTATTTTGTTTGGAATTGAAGTTGGCTTTACATTATCTTTACTTGAGGTTGGTGCCTCGTAAAGACCTTTTTCTTGTAATATGTTTATTAATGATCTCAGGTTTGGAATATTACAGTTAATTATTCTGAGATAAATGTGGCTTGGAAGTTTTTGAATTAGATTTTCAATGCTGGTTTGTATTAATCTAGTATATAGAGTGGTTTCAGTAATATTGTTTTCTAGTTCTAATTTACTTATAAGTATCTGCCGTTTTCTTTCGGCTTCTTCAAGGAAATGACGAACGTTACCTCGATATTGTGTGTTCCTGAATTCCTCTAGAAGTTGGTGGTTCGGTGCTTGGGGCTTGTAGTTAAGTATAAGTTGAGTCCTGAGTTCACTCCAGCTGCTGAGGTTGGTAACTCCGAGGGTGCGGATAACATCGCCACTGATGTTCCGTTCGATGTGTCCAAAGATTATTAACTTCTGCCTTTCATCTGTAGTCTGATAAAGAGCCAAGATGAAGTCGATGCGACTGATGAAGGTGTACAAGGTGTTAGGATCTCCGTTGAAAACCTCGATTGCGTGTATTTGTCTTTCGACTTGAATCATATTCGAGTCAGACAGTTCTATTTGTGCTGGCGCTGCTACTGCCATTGTGGTTTGTTGGTTTTGAATTTTGATTAATGTTTGTGTATTTGCTGTTGGTTTATTTGTCGGTTCGTAACTTGGATAGTGTTTCTTGTTGTTCGCTCACTTATTATTATTATAATATTTCACTTAGTTGCACTGTTATCATTATAATTCATTTTAGTTGTAATTGAGTTTATTTAGTTTTCACTAAGTTACACTGTTATTATTATTTTTCGTTTATTTCTGGTTAAGTTTATTTAGTTTTCGGTTAGGTTAACTGTTGTTATTGTAGTTCACTTAGTTGTAGTTACGTTTATTTGGTTTTCACTTAGTTTAGCTGTTATTATTATGGTTCACTTAGTTGTAATTAAGTTTATTTAGTTTTCACTTAGTTACACTGTTATTATTATTGTTCGTTTATTTCTGGTTAAGTTTATTTAGTTTTTGCTTAGGTTAACTGTTGTTATTGTAGTTCACTTAGTTGTAGTTACGTTTATTTAGTTTTTCACTTAGTTTAGCTGTTATCATGTGTTGCACACTTTGCTATTTCGCTTTGTTTCGAGTAACCTTTTGTGGATTTACTACTCAGCGAATTCAAAGGCGTCTTCTTAAAATTTGATACAATTTTAAGTTGTTCACTTTCACAATCACTCTGTGGTTTCGGATATGTTGTTGGTTTTTTTTTTTTTATTTTCTTTTGAACCAATTGTACCGATTTACCGACGCGAGATATTGAAGTTGTAGTTCTTTAGCGGATGATACACAGAGAATTGAATATGTTTAATATCGCATCAACTAGTATCATCCTACCGGCTGCGCCACTTACGTAGTTACTATTTTTGAGTCAAATAAATGATCCGTCTGTAACGAAGACAAAGATCAACGCTGAAGCCAAGTATAAATTGAAACACGAATAATTTCGGTGAGCGTCTTTATTTTAAAACTGTCAGCTTAAGACTAAATGTACAGAGTTTTGATCGGCTCGAAGTGAGTCGCGAGAAACGGAAATGTGTTTGTCAGCAGTTTTATTTATTTGTGTTTAAGTGCATGCAAAAAGAATGATGAAGTTATACAACAATCATGCGCTTTACTTTTTTGTGGATTCAAGTTTCGTTACGTTATGTTGTGTATTTATGCACGCGCAAGATTGTATGGGCGTTGTTTTTGTTAGGTTTAAGTTTATGTAAGCGTAATATGAGAAGCATATTATGCTACTATATATATGTAAACCAGTGCATATAAGTTTGACGAAATACATACATATGTATATATATATAACGATTCAGAAAAACGACGAACATTTTTTTTCATTTGTGTAAAACTGTAAAAACAGTACATCAACGAAGTGTTTCTAAGAAGCGCTAAGCGGACGGAGAAACAAAAGAAGCAAAAAGAACAGTTAGTTTTATCATAGCGACGACGCGTGGTCAAAAATCAAGAAAAAAAAAAGACATGGATAAAGGAAAGAGGAATATAAAACCGTTTAACGGGGAAAAATATTCAATTTGGAAGTTTCGAGTTAGGGCACTGTTAGAGGAGAACGATTTGTTAAATGTAATTGAGAAAGAACACACTGAAGTAAGCGAGGAAGTAAAACGGGCAGAAAGAAGTGCAAAGGGGATCATAATAGAATATTTGAGTGACTCTTTTCTAAGTTTTGTCAACAATGAAAATTCGGCAAAGCAGATTTTTGAAAAATTGGATACTATTTATGAACGTAAAAGCTTGGCATCTCAACTGTCACTACGCAAGCAATTATTCTCTTTAAAACTAAAAGGTTATACTCTGCTAATAAACCATTTTCATTTATTTGATGATTTGATAACTGAGTTAGTTGCGGCCGGAGCCAAGTTGGACGAAATGGACAAAATTGCTCACCTACTTAATACACTTTCGACTAACTATGAAGGAGTAATAACAGCTATAGAAACTCTTACTGAGAGCAATTTGACATTAGACTTTGTTAAGACACGGCTACTCGATCATGAAATTAAGTTAAAAGGAATTAACAAAGACACAAGTGCTAAAGTGCTGCAAACTATAGGTGATCGAGAGTCTAGGGAAAATACATACAAAAACAAAGCTAGGAAATCTATGAAGAAACCTTTTAAGAATAAATCTAAACTAAAATGTTTTCATTGCAAGAAATTGGGTCATATAAAGAAAGATTGCTTTCAATTAAAAAGGCAGGCAGGAAACCAGAATGTTCCCGATGGAAATAATGTTAGAGAGAGACAGGCTCAGATGGCGACAGAAACACAGCCAGTACGTGCGTTTGCCTTTTTTGATGAATGCAGAAGTTAGAAAGAGAAGAGAGAAGAAGAAGTTAGAAACGCAGCAAAAATGCGCATTTGCATTTATGGTGAAATTAGCAAATTACACTGAAAAGCCAGACGAAGTAAATTTTATATTAGATTCGGGGGCATCAGATCACCTAGTGAACGATATTAATTTATTTTCGGAGTATAAGAATTTAAATTTAAACGTGGCTATTGAGATTGCAAAGCGTGGAGAATTTGTTTATGCTACTGCAAAAGGACAAGTTAAACTTAACAATTCTGGAAACAACATTACATTACACAACGTGCTGTATTGTAAGGAAATCCCGCACAATTTGCTATCCGTAAAGAAGATGATAGATGCTGGAATGTCCGTCGAGTTTAATAAGGATGGCATTAAAGTAATCAAGAACGGTAATTTGGTATTTGAAGGACTATGTGAGTATAATGTACCGACTGTTAAATTTACTTTAAATAGTAAGGTATATACATCTGCAATATCAAATGATGCAGACTATCGCTTGTGGCATGAAAGATTGGGACATATAAGTGTTGGAAAATTCTTAGAAATTAAACGAGATGGCTTGTTTGAAGATTGTGAACTTATAAAAACGTACAAGTAAATAGTAGTGTAATAGATTTAGATAACATAGCATGTAAGATAAACACATATTGTAACAACATAACTATCGTAGAGAATAATACTTTGATATCGATTTATTGTAAAGAAAAGCACATGGTTGCTTTTCTAATATAATAATAACTAATAACTAACTAATATCGATATATCCAATGAAATGTACAATGAATGAAGGCGGGGAGAAGAAGAAGAAGTTTGATCTCGAAGCGTCAGTGAAAGAAGAGAATAAGAGTGAAGCTAAAAAAAGCTGTAAAATAAATAAATTTATAATCTATTTAATAACTAAAAGACTCAATAAACATTTTATTCCCTACTACAATATCAGAAGTGGTCCGAATATTCACGTCATGGATATTGATATTTCGGCAGTGTCGGTGACACAATTAAAGAGATGGTTGGCAGTTTTGGGCTTACCAACACGTGGCGGCAAAGTAGAATTATTGGCGCGGTTAAATGCAGTACTGACAGAGGAGCGCGGCAATGTTCCGGTGATGGATCAAGCTGAAATAGAGGACGAAACTGAGATGCATGATGCAATGTTCGTGGTGCAAATGGAAGAGATTACCAAGAATCGAGAAATTCTCAGGAATTTGCAGGCGGAGATAGGAGCGGCAACAGACATGGTTACACAATTACAAATGCGCAGTAGCATTAAAGCGAGTTGCGATGAGCAGCAAGAAGAAGCAGAGCTTGAAAATAAGTTAGATGCCCGACAAGATGACGCTGGTATTTCAAATAGTGATGAAATTCAAATTGGCGCGAAATCTGACGACAACGCTGCAGGGTCTTCGAGCATGTTTCTACTGGCAAAGGAAGTATTGCTAGAATTTACTGGTCAAACATCGGTGCGTAATTGGATAATGCAGTTGCGAAATGTGGCTATCGCATATAATTTGACCAAAATGCAATGTCGCTTGTTGTGCATGGCAAAACTTAAAGGCGTTGCACTTCAATGGCTTCATGCTGACCCAGCACGCATTATTCAACCTTTCGAGGAGTTGTTGCAGCAATTAAAACTGGCATTCGATGGGAAAGTAACTAAAGGAGAATTACGACGAAATTTTGAACGGCGTAACTGGAAGTTTGGAGAGAGTTTCGTAACTTACTATGATAGTAAGGTTGAGTTGGCACGAGACGTTAACATGGATGAAGAGGAGTTGGTGGATGGAATTATCGAAGGGATTCCAGTGGACAATCTTCGCATGCAAGCAAAATTGCAGGGTTTTGAGAGTGCTGAGAAAGTGTTGCGGGTCTTTGCTGGGATGGTACTACCGATACGACAACAAAGTGATGCTAAGTTGGAGGCAGCGCGCAGCGCTGCAGTAAAGGAGTTGCGTTGCTATAATTGCAATATGAAAGGGCACTGGAAAAAAGATTGCAAGCTACCATTTCGAGAGAGGGGAACATGCTATGGATGTGGATCTGCAGAGCACCTGGTAGCTCAATGCCCTAAGAGGAAATCGGAGGCTGAAAATAATTATGTAAGACCAGTTGAAATTTATTTTAGCAAAGGTATTAGTAAGTCAATTATTACGGAAGCGCTCATAGATTCAGGAAGTCCAGTATCATTTATTAAGATAAGTTTAGTCCCTGATGGAGTGGGTCTGCAAGAAAGTTATAACACATATTTTGGGCTAAATGAAAGCCAGTTAATTGTTATTGGCAAAACACAATGTTATGTAAAGAAGCAAGAAGTTAAAATATATTTTGATTTGATAGTTGTTTCCGACGAATCTATGAGGTGCGGAGTAGTTCTGGGTAGAGACTTTATGAAAAAATTTGATCTGAAAATTGATTTTTCGGCATTAAAAATTATGACGGTAGATCGTATTGAAAATCAAGACGATAACACGAAGGAAGAAATTAGTGTATTGGAAAATGAAGATTTAGTAAATGAAGTCCCAATGCAGGAAATAAAATTAGTTAAATTGTTAGATAGCAGACAGTTAGAAGAGAAATTGTTAAATGAGAAATTGTTAGATAGTAGACAGTTAGAAGAGAATGTGTTAGATGAAGAATTGTTAGAAATGAAAAGTAAGAGTAAGTTATTAGACAATGGATTACTTAGTGAGAGATTACGTGAATTAGAAGATAATACAAAAGGGCATGCACAGGTAAATGATAATTTTGAAGAAGCTTTATTACAGATTTGCATTTTGGACAATGAAATAAAGGAACATTCATACAATATTGGGGAACAGGTAGAATGGTAAGTGCGATGTGAATTAGAAAAAATTTTAAGAACAATGTATATTAATGCGGAAAAGCCTATGATACAAAAGGTTAAATACGAAATGAATATTACGGTAGATAATGCAAAACCTTTTAGTTGTTCACCAAGAAGACTATCATATGTAGAGAGAGAAAAATTACAGGTGATGTTAGATGAGTATATGCGGGATGGTATAATACGAGAGAGTAGTTCTTAGTATGCATCGCCAATAGTGTTAGTTAAAATGAAATCAGGGGAGTTAAGAATATGTATTGATTTTAGGAGACTTAATAAGGTGGTGATAAAAGACAACTATCCTTTACCGTTAATAGATGATTTGCTTGACAGGTTAGTGAATAAAACAACATTTTCGAAGCTGGATTTAAAAAATGGGTATTTCCATGTGTTGATGGGTAAGGAATCGATAAAATATACTTCGTTTGTCACTCCTTTAGGCCAATACGAATTTTTAAGAATGCCGATGGGGTTGAAGACAGCTCCACAAGCTTTTCAAAGATTTATTAATAATATATTTATGGACATGATAAAAGAAAATAAGGTTATAATATATATGGATGACATTATGATTGCGAGTGCGAGTGTGACGGAACATTTACTAATTTTTTAAAGAAGTCTTTAAACGTTTAGTGGAAAATCGATTAGAATTAAGGCTAGACAAATGTGAATTTTTACAGGATAAGGTTAAGTATTTGGGATTTGAAATATCTAAAGATGGGATTAGAGCAGAAGGAAAGGGATTAGAAGCAGTTAGAAATTTTCCCATACCGGTGAAAACGCAGTCAGTTCATAGTTTCCTGGGGTTGTGTTCTTATTTTAGAAGATTTATAAAAAATTTTTCGACAATAGCAAAACCGTTATATGATTTATTAAGAAAAGATAAAAAGTTTAAATTTGAGGAAAAAGAGTTAGATTGTTTTCAACAATTAAAGGACAAATTAGTTGAGGCACCGGTTTTGGCCATGTTTGATTATAAGAAGGAAACTGAACTTCATTGTGATGCCAGTGCATTAGGATTTGGGGCGGTATTGATGCAAAAAGACCATGATGGACAATGGCATCCGGTATTTTATTTTTCGAAAAGGACAACAGAAACAGAAGCCAAATATCATAGTTTTGAATTAGAAACCTTAGCAATTATATATGCTTTACGGAGATTTAGGATATATTTGCAAGGCAGACACTTTAAGATAGTGACAGATTGTAATTCTTTAACGTTAACGTTAAATAAGATTGAGCTTAATCAGAGAATTGCCAGGTGGGCTTTGGAATTGCAAGAATTTGATTATGAACTGAAGCATAGAGCGGGTAAACAAATGCAACATGTAGATGCACTTAGCAGATGTAATGATGCGATAATGATCACTGAGGCAAATAGTTTTGAAACCAATTTAATAATTGCTCAGGCCAAAGATGAAAAGTTACAGAATATTAAGAAATTATTGGAGGAAAATGAGCATAAGCTTTACGAAATGAGAAATGACATTGTGTTTAGGAAAACCAATGATGGTAGATTATTGTTTTGTGTGCCACAAAGGATGGAGGATCATGTGTTATATAAGTATCATGATCAGTTAGGACATATTGGTAGAGACAAGATGTTAAGTGCGATAGTGAAAAGTTATTGGTTTTCGAATATGAGGAACAAAGTTATGGAGCACATTGAAAATTGTTTAAAGTGTATTGCTTTTTCAACAAAATATGGTAAAGGGGAAGGATTGTTGCACAGTATACCTAAAGGAAATAAACCATTTAAGATAATTCATATAGATCATTATGGTCCAGTTGATAATAGCAGATTGAAAAAACATATTTTGGTAGTAGTAGATGGGTTTACGAAGTTTGTAAGATTATATACAACTAAGACTACAAACACTAAGGAGGTTATAAGTGCATTAAAAGAATACTTTAGGGCATATAGTAAACCAACTTGTATTATATCTGATCGTGGTAGTTGTTTTACATCGGCGGATTTCGAAGATTTTCTAAATGATTTAAATGTAAAACACATTAAAATTGCTACGGGTTCTCCACAGGCAAATGGACAGGTAGAAAGAATTAATAGAAGTTTAGGACCTATGATTTCTAAATTAAGGGAACCTGAGAACGGACAATATTGGGACTCTGTGATTGAGGAAGTAGAGTATACGTTAAACAACACGCAGCATTGTAGTACGAAGAAATTACCAAGTGAAATGCTGTTTGGATTAGCTCAGAAAGGGAAGGTCAGTGATGAATTAGAAGCAATGTTAGAAACGATGAATCAGTTAGAAATTAGTAATGAACGGAATTTAGAACATATTAGAGAAATAGGCGGAAAAAATTAAGTATTAGCACAAGCAAATAATGAAAAGACATTTAATGAAAAGAAACAAGAGCGACAGTCGAGTTGCACACGACAGTAGGATACCCTTGGACGTATGTTGCCATAAAAAGTATTTAATTGTATAATACTAATTGCAAGCTATAAATTAATAATAATACTGGAGTGCGCTGCCACCTTGCTTCAATTTCGATATTTTGCCAATAATTTATCGCCGCAATTCCCTAAAGCGGTGTGAGCAGTAGATATCGATATTTCTTTATAAATTTTAAATTGGTTAATATCGATAACAAGGTCCAAGGGTATAAAAATAAAAAAATAATAATAATTATCAAACCAATTTTCCATTCAATGGTTATACTTAACTATTAGATAATTAAATTTAAATTATTAAAATATGCCTACATACATATTTACATATATCCTGTCATTTAGATTTCTTAATTTCTAACCTATTCCAAACATTACAAACTCATGCCTGAATACTAACAGATATCCCATTGTGATGGCTATGCAAAACCTCAAAAGTCCTAGCACTAATCTTTTCATTATCTAGTATATTTGAAAACGCCTAATCAATATGTGTATCCATATTGGTAGTGGACGTTTTCAAATCTAACAAACTTCTTAATCCTTTGCTAATCAAAAAATTATAAATACTCTTACACCTGTTAAAGGTATTGAGGCACAAATTAAAATCTCCTAAAACTAGCAAGCTATCCCCTAAATCACCTAAACGAGAAAATTGATGAATTATCTCCTCAAATTCTATTTTAAATGTGGACAGAGGAAAGTCTGGACTTTTATATAATATAAGAAAACTTATGGCATCAAACCTAAATATGCCGAACTCAAAAACTACTGAGCCAAAAGTTTTTCTACTGCTAAAGGTATGGGAAACTCTATCTACTAGCTCGTTCTTTACATAAATTATGATGCCTGTTAAAGGCCTAATTGATTCAAGTTGAACCACAATAGTGAACCCAGGTATTTCTACAGTTTCATTGCTTATGGAAGTTTCCACGAAACATAATATTGATGACTTAAGCATCAGCTTGTCCGATCGAATATCTTCAAGATGGGAATTCAAGCTCTGAGTATTTGGAAGAAAATGTTAAGGGCAGAACTGTTAATTAAATAATCGTAATGAGTACACAGTAGTTTTTCAGTCCGCAATTTCTTCAATTGGGCTTTCACTTTATCATTATTTTGGGGAGACTTAGGAGGAACAAAATTCCCAATAATGAATAATCCTAAAGCAGTAGTTGCTCTACTGCAAGCTACGTATAATGCAGCACGCTGCATTCTGGAATTAGCATGGACTACCACTTTGCCATACGTAGCTCCCTGACTCTTATGAATTGTGATGCCTTCAGCAGGCACAATTGGAAACTGCCTACGGTCAATGTTAATTTGTGCGTTATTTGAATATTGAAAACTGCGAACAATTTTCTGAATAGGAGTCCATGAAGGATCTGTACGATGTGTACACTTCGAACGCGCAGATTCTCCTACAGTTTCCTCTGTAAATTTCATCCATAAAATGTTGGGAGTGTTGGATGTATTGAAATCTATTTGCATCAACACACCTGATGCCCCGTTTACTAATCCATCCCATGTGTCTACATTGACCGTCATCATGTACTTGGCAGTATTTTTTAGGAGAAGAGACGTACAGAGTCCCTGTGTAGCGGAAGTTTTAAAACCCTTCACTTCTTCTAATATTCTTTGTTTCCTAGCTGGTTCCAAATGGCCCGCCTTAATAAAATCTTCAGCAGTAGAGAAAAATTGCTCAGTAGCAATTGAGTCAAGTTTCGTTACATTAAATAAATCTACCTCATTATTATTACTAAACAGATGAATTGCATCATCGGGCACTGCCGATGGTTCGCATATTCTAGATTGGAAAAGGACAATATCATCGGCTGTCATACAACCCGATGCCATATTATTTAAGGCAGAAGCGAAAAGCTGATCGTCACGTTGACGCATTATCTCTGTGAGCTCAAAATACAAAAAAGGTCCCAGAGATACGTACCAAATATTTCATGGTAAGGGTCAGTGGTATTTGGATCGAAAATCCAACTACCTCCTACGGGCTGTAACTGTCTAAGATCACCGAATACGATGATAGAAACACCACCAAAAGGAGAAGTATTTTTGAAAATTTGCTTCAAACGAGAATCTAAATAAGAAAACATTAGAGAGCTAACCATTGATATTTCATCAATAATAATTAATTTAAGATCGATTAACCTTGAATGAAGGCTATTAACTAAATCATGGCTTAAGGCCCTTAGAGGTGCTGAGCGAGATTGATTAACAGGAAGTGAAAACATGGAATGCAGTGTCGAACCACTAATTCCGAATGCTGCTTTTCCTGTTGGTGCACATAAGAGGATTTTAACAGATGTCGGATCAGCTCCTGGTATACTGTTATACATTACAGATAATGACTGAAAAATTGCTGATATAAGTCGACTCTTTCCGACTCCGGCGCCGCCTCCAACAAATTCATAAAAGACTGTATTGATTTTGACATTATGCAAAGCATGTGTGAAATATAGCTTCTGCTTTAAATTAAGAGATCTAACTATATTAGCTAAGCTTCAATATTTCCATCCACATTTAAAACATTTAGATGTGGATCTATTTCAGGCAATCCTAAAACTGTGAAGCCATCATCTACCACTTCCTGTTCTCCTACTTGATTATTCTCATTTTCTGCTTCCTCTGTTAAGTGGCTCAGAGCATCTTCTAGTTCCCTATCATCTAGTAAATTATATTTTCTGCGATTGTTCTCTACTAACTCCGAACAATTCACAGTCATGTGTGACTAAATCCAAATGCTCATCTCGCCATGGGGCATAAAGCATTTTTAGCTCTCTGAAAGAGTCACTTGTTTCTGTATTGACATTAAATCTTCTATACCTAATTATGCACGCAGTGGTCCTCTTTCTGATGAAGCCACTATTATCGCGAAGAGCGTAAACTATTGATTCAGAAGCCCTAGGCACATCATCGTCAAAGTCATCTGCATTTTCTTGGCGAGCTCCTCGTTCTGATTTGCAGTAGCTATAAAAAGCGGATATCTCAGTGCCAAATATAAATTTGTTACCTAAATGTTGTAACTTTTGCTTAATAGTTACATTGTTATTGTCTTTAATCTCATTGATTGCCTCACGCATCAACATTGAGATACCTCTCTGAGACTTGTTAATATAATTAACGACGTAGCTGCAGCAAGCATAGGGGTCTAAAATAAACTGAATATCCATATTTGCTCGCTGCAACAAAAGGAGGTGCTTGTTATAAGCCTTAAGCTTGATTGCTGCAAAAGATCGCTTCAAAAAAACTTTTGGTTTCTTTATACTTGATCTTACAGCATTAATGTAGCCCTCATAACTAAGGTTAAGTTGATCGTGGGACAAAAAGTTGTTAAAATCGTTAAAATTTTCTACGCTTTCACGATCAAATGGGAAGTCGAGCAGACTTTGAATTTTTTCGAAATTCCTACGATGCTCGGCCAAATTTGGAGCATTTTCTTCTAAAGGGAGAAGAATTTCTGTTTGAGGCATGGGAGGGTATGGGATACCAAATCTACAAATTTGTTTTGACCTAATTTCTCGCCTGCAAGAGTGCCCGTGACTATGGAGTTGATACTTCAAATATGGAGCAACGTCCGGGCAACTAGAATCAGCAGTAATAAACTGATCAATAAAGGACTTCACAGGCATAAATGTGGACTCATTCTTTAGGTCGAGCTTTGGGGCGTCTTTCAGCCAGAACATGCCATGTATATGTGGAGAGCCTCTTTGCTGAAACTCCACTCGCCAATAAAACTTGATGACCTGGTGACAACCAAAGACACCGCCTTCCTTTTTCATCAGTTTTAAAACCTGTCTATATCGAAAATCGAAATATCTGGCAGAGGTCACTGGGTCTGCTCTAATGAGACGAGCTTTCTCATTAAACCCCAAATTTAACGCTTCTTCTTCGGATACTTCTAGCTTGTCTACATTTTTACATAGCAAGACTAAAAGCTCCGGCCACCTAGTTTCCGCTGCGGAAAATGTTATAAAAAAAAGTTGGAAGCCCTACCTGCCTAATCATAGCCATCACTTTCTTTTTCTCGTCCTCCCAATGAGCAGGAGACGTGCGAATACCTTTTAAAAGCCTATAGCCATCATCATGAAGTATTAACCTATTTAAAGTTTCATCATTACGCACATCAGCAGCCGAAATGCCTTGAGTGGCAGAGTGCTTACGTAAGCAAATTGATGTGCTATTCCTAATGCTAATCATTTCTAACTTTTTGAAGTTATGAAATAATTTCTCTCTCTTCTCTATCTCTCCTCTTCTATCAAAATTCCTAAGCTCTGATCTAACTATAGTTGTAAAACTTTCCTGACATTTCCTTTTAATGCCTGCAAATATTGTGGGAAAATCCAGCTCCTCTGAATCACAATCGGTTATCATGTCAAGAGGTCGCTGACCCTCTCCTGGTGCTATAGCAATTCGAGGAATATCTATGTTTTCAACAGGGACATTTTTCATGAAGGTTTCTTGACCTCCTGGATTCAACTCTACCTCTTCTTCTACTACTCTATGCTCATTAGGTTGTGCTGCCTTTTCTAACATTTGACACACAATGTCCCTGTCGTCTGCTGACGCAACAAATGGTACAGTCTCAGCTGAGTAAGAAGACAACCACTGCTCATTGATAGTAACCTGGTGCTTCTTATAAAGTTCTGTGTTCACTAAATACCGAATTGCATCAACTATCTTTGAGGGCCTTATGGTTTCAGCCATGAAATCATGGTTATACTCCATCCTACGCTTAAGATGAATCTGAACTACTTCGGCTTCATTAAATGCCCTGGGAAGGGAAGTTACAACATTTGCAACTGGAATTGGCACATTGATCACTGCTCCTTTAATGGCACTTTGACGTCCATATCCAAGAGACTTTATGATCATAAAAGGAAGACGGGGAGAAATCAGCCTTTCTTCTAGAGGCGTCAAGCCTTTCAGGCATTCCGGAAGCTCCGGAAAATTTAGGCCATTTGTAATAGAAGCCTTTGGTTTTTTCCCTGACTTAATACTGCGGCTGCAGGTTTTGCAAAAGCTAAACCTATTATTATGGGATGGAAACATAGAGGAAAGATACAAAATATCAACACTATCTGCCTCACTACACTTTTCCTCTATGACCTCACGCGAAATTTTGTCCACTTGATGTGGAAACCACAAACCTTTGCAACATATGCAAACCTGATCGGGTCCCTGCTTGACTGTCTTATTAAAATTGGCTATTAGGCAATCTAAACTAGTTTTAACCTGCGATATCCTATCATCTGGAAGGGTATTCGCACGGTCCACTCTATTGCGGGACGCGTTTCTCCTATTCTCTGCTATCCTATTGGTGCAAATACTCCTATATAGACTCACTCTTTGCGACATATTCCTATGGGCTTCAAAGGCCTCACGTTGAGCTCGAATTCGAGCACTGCGGCGTGCACTAGTATTGCGTGCCTGCTCAACAATCCTACGAATAGGATTGTTTCTAACCTGAGACCTTTGACTTCTATCTATTACCCTTTCTAAAATTCGCGTCTCCTGATTTTGTCGCTGAATCGCCCTTCTAACAGCATCTCGTCCGCTTTCGTTGGACCTGAATTGTGGACATTGCCTGCGCCTCGATCGACGCAAAGTATTGGCAAGTTGTTCGGCATTTCTAGTTGAATGATCAGTTCGTCGAACACGGCGACGAACTGCATCCTGCTCTCTTTCCTGAGATCGAAACTCAGCATCTTGCCTGCGACTCGAACGACGCGAAGTGTTGGCAAGTTGTTCGTCTGTTTTAATTGCAGAATCACTGCGACGTACACGGCGACGAACTGCATCCTGCTCTCTTTCCTGAGATCGAAACTCAGCATCTTGCCTGCGACTCGAACGACGCGAAGTGTTGGCAAGTTGTTCGTCTGTTTTAATTGCAGAATCACTGCGACGTACACGGCGACGAACTGCATCCTGCTCTCTTTCCTGAGATCGAAGGTCAGCATCTCGCCTGCGCCTCGAACGACGCGAAGTGTCAGCAAGTTGTTCTTGTAATCTGATTGGCGAAGAAGCCCGAAGAGTAGTGTGACGAATTGTGTCCGGTAATTGCTCAACGGCCCTAAATGTTCTATTACTTCTGCGGACTCGATGCTGTTGACTATCTCTAACCCTTTCAGCTTCCCTAAATTCGAAATTTTGCCTACGTTCTCTATGTGCCTCTAGATTATTTACGCGTTCCTGCTCAGAAAAGTCTATATCTGACCTATTCAAACGATTTCTTTTCGCTGTGTTTGACTCCTATTGCAAGCTGACTTTCTCTTAAGTCTAGGCATCTTCTAATATATAAGTTTTAAAATAATATACAGGTATGTTAAAAATAAAATTCTTATAAATTAATTTAATTTGAATATATATTTATCAAAAATTAATATATAGTTATATATATAAAATAAAGTCAGTATATTTATTTATATATATAAATATATTCATATATTTAAATAGATATATATATATTATAATTATATTCATATATTTAAATAAATATATGTATATTATTTAAAATAATTATATTATAAATGAAAATAAATATCTAATGAAAGAACAAATAATAATAAAATTTAATAAGGAAAATAAAAATAAACAAAATGTGGAAAAAAGAATAAATATAAATCAAAGAAATAATAAATTAAACCTGCAAGAAATTCCAGCGAAAATTCCAATTTGAATCGCGGAAACGAACCGATACCGATGTTCACGTACAATCACACACACTTCAGAAGAGTCTATACACATATATGTATGCATGCACAAAAATACGTTACGCTGTGTACCGCACTTTTCTAAAATTGCGCGCCACGTTCCGGGCAGGGCGCAATCATTCACACGCATAAAAAATGTTCCGTTAACGCATAACAATCACACACGAGGATTTACTTATTATATACTCGACTTATATTAATTTGCATTAAATGTTAAATGTATCACGAACACGCGAATTAATTATATATTATTTTATATTTAATATCGAAAATACAAATGATAATCGACAATCGACGACGACACCGAACACGCCAATCGCAAACTACAAATTAACATAACACTGAAGCGCGCTGCCACCTTGCAACAATTTTGATACGTTGCCAATAATTTATCGCCGCAATTAAAAAGTGCGCGAAACCTTAAATTTATAATAATGATCTATAGAATCTAATATACATACAAAATAAACATATATTAAAAAAACAAAGTAGAAGAAATGTTAGTACATTTTTTTCAAACATAGTTTCAATAGACGTGGGGATATAATATAATTTACACATATTAATATAATTTATATGCAAAACATATGAAATATATATCGATATGTTTAATATATATTAAAAGCTATCGATATGATAGCTCATAATATATCGTGAAATCTAAATTAATATTTATTTAATAAAAAGTCAATATATAAATTATTAAATAATAATAATAATATGTCTATATTAGAAATCTAGTAAATACCTGCATTCATGCATGCCGATCAACCACGCTATTGGTTGTATATAATTTTACATATGTATGTGTGAACACAAATTAAGTATGTATAAGTGTTTGCATTTATGCACATGTATTTTGGGTAATTGACATGTGCACGAAAAAGAAGAGTCGAGAAACAGCTCGCGCTTCGCGCTCGCATCGTTTATCCTTTTCTTTCATGCACAAGTAATTTAGTTCTGACGTCATCGACAACTTCTTTGCTTTCTTCATATTCATATATACGCCACCTATTGGTTGAGTGTTAACATATATTTATGCACATGTATTTTCGGTAATTGACATGTGCATGGAAAAGAAGAGTCGAGAAACAGCTCGCGCTTCGCGCTCGCATCGTTGTCCTTTTCTTTCATGCATAAGGAATTTAGTTCTGACGTCATCGACAAGTTCTTTGCTGGTCGAAGTGTCGAAATGGATTGCAATTTGGAGGATAAGTTCATATATTATTTATCTATATATATGCTAAAGCAGAACGTTAAGAAATGAGTTCTTCGAATGTAAATAGCAATGTAAACCAAAATTGGCGGTTTGCGGGGGCGGTAGGCGTGTTATTCCAAATTGAAAATAAACTTGATCTGCGTATGGTATACAGGAATCTTCATGCTAAATTTGGTGTCCGTAGCTTTTGTAATAGCTGAGATCGGCGCGTTCATCCAGACAGACAGACAGACGGACAGACAGACGGACATGGCTCAATCGACTCGGCTATTGATCCTGAGCAAGAATATATATACTTTATGGGGTCTCCGACGCCTCCTTCTGCCTGTTACATACATTTGCACAAAGTTAGTATACCCTTTTTTGACCATTTTCAATGGTCCAAGGGTATAAAAATTAGCGATCAAATATAGTGTGGGGGATTATGTGATGGTAAAAAATTTCGATAGCACAGCAGGGGTAGCAAGAAAATTAATACCTAAAATGAAAGGTCCGTATGAAATATTTAAAGTGTTAAAGAATGATAGATATATATTGAAGGACGTTGATTGTTTTCAATTAGCTCGAAACCCGTATCATGGAGTGTGGGGTGCGCATAATATGAAGCCTTGGATAAAAATCTAGAATATTTAATGTATGTTACAAACAATTAAAGGAAGATAGAGGGCTATCTTTTAATCAGGATGGTCGAATTGTAATAGATTTAGATAACATAGCATGTAAGATAAACACATATTGTAACAACATAACTATCGTAGAGAATAATACTTTGATATCGATTTATTGTAAAGAAAAGCAACCATGTATAATATCGATATATCCAATGAAATGTACAATGAATGAAGGCGGGGAGAAGAAGAAGAAGTTTGATCTCGAAGCGTCAGTGAAAGAAGAGAATAAGAGTGAAGCTAAAAAAAGCTGTAAAATAAAGAAATTTATAATCTATTTAATAACTAAAAGACTCAATAAACATTTTATTGCCTACTACAGTAGTAAATTATGTGAGGCGTGTATTAACGGAAAGCAATCAAGACTAAAATTTAAAAAACACAAAAATAAAGGAAATATTGAACGCCCACTATTTGTAATTCATTCGGATGTATACGGTCCGATTACGCCCTCAACTATTGATAATAAAAACTACTACGTAGTATTTATTGATCAATATACACATTATTGTGTTGACGTATTTAATAACTTATAAATCGGACGTGTTCTTTGTAGCAAAGAGTGAGGCTCATTTCAATTTAAAAATGGTTAATCTATATATTGATAATGGAAGAGAATATCTCTCTAATGAAATGCGTGAATTTTGTGTCGAAAAAGGTATCAGCTATCATTTAACGGTTCCTCATACACCACAGCTGAATGGTGTTGCAGAACGGATGATTAGAACAATCTCTGAAAAAGCTCGCTCTATGATTAACTGTACTAAACTAAATAAAAGTTTTTGGGGTGAAGCTGTTTTGACAGCAACATATTTAATTAACAGGTCCCCAAGTAGAGCTTTAAAAAATATAAGAAAAACACCATTTGAGATGTGGCATAAAAAGAAGCCAGTATTGAAATATCTAAAGATATTTGGCTCGACAGTATATGCACTAAATAAAGTGCGAAAGAGAAAATTTGACGAGAAATCGATCAAAACTATACTTGTCGGATATGAGCCAAATGGCTATAAGTTGTGAAATGAGAACTTAAAAAAATTTATGACAGCTAGAGATGTAGTGGTGGATGAAATAAATATGAAATCGGTGACTTCAAATGAAAATGACTCTGTGGAAAAACATGATGTTTTTGACCAGTACAGTGATTCTCTAATTGAAGAGAATGAAGAGTCGAATTTTCCATTGCAGGAAAATTGTGAATCTACGGATTCGAAGTCTGATGAAAATCTAAATGAAAATTCCACTTGTCTCGAGAATACCGATCCAGTGGCTGAAACTGGTGATAAAATAAAAGAAAATAAAAATCAAGAACAAATTAGACGCAGTGAGAGAATTAAAGATAAACCAAAGTTATCATATAGATTTTTAGAAAAGTGTCTGATGAATACCCAAATGTGCTTAAATGATATTCCCAATACATATGAAGAGATTAAAACTCGTGATGACAGAACCTTGTGGGAGGATGCCATTAAAGACGAACTGAATTCTCATCTTGTAAATAATACATGGTGCTTAGTGCAAATGCCTAAGAATAAAAACATAGTAGATTGCAAGTGGGTTTTTAGTATAAAACAAGATGAAAATGGTAATTTACTTAAATATAAGGCAAGATTGGTAGATTGATTGATGAGACTTTTGCATCAGTTGCACGAATTTCTAGTTTTAGATATCTTTTAGCTTTTTCAAATCAATATGATTTATTGATCGATCAGATGGATGTCAAAACAGCTCTTTTAAATGGAGCACTAAAAGATGAAATCTATATGAAAATTCCAAAAGGTTTAATACAGTATGATGGAAATAAAGTATGTAAACTTAATAAATCCATTTATGGTCTAAAACAAGCTGCAAGATGCTGGTTTGCGATATTTGAAAGTGCATTGCAAAATTTTGGATTTCGGAGTCTAGAAGTAGACAGATGTATATATATTCTAGATGAAGGAGATATACATAAAAATATATATGTACTCTTATATGTTGACGATATAATAATTTCTACTAGTGATTCTGAAAGAATGTCTAAATTTAAAACATATCTTTTGAATAAGTTTCAAATGACCGATCTAAATGAAATACGATATTTTATTGGCATAAAAATTGAAAGAAAAAATGATCAAATTTGTCTCAGTCAATCTGCATATATTAAAAATGTTTTAAAAAATTCAATATGGAAGATTGTAATCCAGTTGGGACTCCACTTCCAAGCAAAATAAATTATGAGGCTTTGCAAGTAGAAGATTCATATGAAGCATCATGTACTGTAATGTAATGTAATTTAATTGGTTGTTTAATGTACGTAATGTTATGTACACGACCGGATTTAAGTACATCGATATGGTAAGTATACTAACTACAATAATAGAGAATTATGGCAATGTCTTAAAAGAATTTTAAGATATCTAAAAGGAACTGTCAATTTAAAGTTATCATTTAAAAGGAATTTGAAAGTAAATAAAATTCTTATGGGGTATGTTGATTCTGATTGGGCCGGAAATGAGACTGACAGAAGAAGTACTACAGGGTATATATTTAAAATGTTTGAAAATTGTTCAATTTGCTGAAGTAATATGAAACAAAAATCTGTTGCTGCTTCATCTACCGAAGCTGAATATATGGCTAAAATCATTAACAAATGAAATGAAATTAGAATTAAATGGTCCAATAGTTATTTTCGAGGATAACCACGGTTGTATAAGTATAGCCAATAATCCCACATGCCACAAGAGAACTAAGCACATAGATATCAAATATCATTTTACCAGAGAACAAATTGAAAACAAACTAATTTGTGTTAAGTATCTTTCCACAGATTTACAATTGGCTGATATTTTGACAAAGCCACTACCAACTGCCAGATTCATTGTACTGCGAGACCAACTGGGGCTAACTGAATCTTGAATGATCAAAATAATCTAAATGAGCAAAATGAATTTGTATATGAAGTCTGAATCTTTTATATACATATATATAACCATAATCAAACCAAAACAATTACTACAGTAACTATTACTATGTTTATTTAAGTGAATCTTGTTAAATTTTTATTTGATTTAACTAATTGGGTTTTACTGGGTTTCCCCAATTCTTTGCAGCAAATGCTGGTTCAATAAAAGTAGCCCCAGAGAAAAAAGAAAAGAATAAGAATACAACCATTAGAAATCGCATGCACTCGTCTGAAATTTATTTTTCATTTCATTAATTTTTAATCAGTTTGTATCAGTGTGATTTTTGAGGTGGCGTGTTGAAAATACAAAAGTCACACTTATGCATAGTTGTGAATTAAGAGGACCATGTCGTTGTTTGTCATTCACATGGCATGGTTTACCATTCACATGTTATAGTGTAATCGTCCTATTCGCTTGCAGACAACGAGACAGTGCGGTTGATTCAATCGGTTGCTTAAATAAAATAATTATTGAAGTGTCTAACAACAATAAAAGTATTTCACTATTTGGTTGATGCCCTGGGTTATAATATACGATACTTAATCGTATTTTATTATATTAAATTCAATAATTGAAAACGCAGTTTTCTCAATGTCATCGTCATTCATTAGGATCTGATGAAAACCTGATTCTAAATCTATAGTTGAAAAGAAACGTGCTTTTCCCAAATTGGATAAAATTACCAATGGATATGGCATCGGATATCTATCGGGTACTGTGTTTTCGTTAAGTTTTTAAAGTCGATTACTAGTCGATTCTTCTTACTTCCATCTTCATTGTAACCTTTTTTACCTACAACCCACACTGGGGAATTGTAAGGACTTTTACTTGGCCTAATGATAAAGTTGTTAACTGTTAACACGTTTGAATTTGCGAATGCTTGGTAGATATTTCTTGAATAATTTGTTGTTCAAGATTTTGAAAGTCGTCCGGGAAGTTCACGGAATAGTCTACTTTGTGTAGTGAAGAAGAAATCATAAAAGAGGATACTGAGGCTTTACGGCGCCTGCTCTTTTTTACCTTCCTCCTACGTTTAGGGCTACTAACGATTTCATTATCGTGAGTGCGGAGATTATCGTCATCGCTTGTTGATGACTCAATATTGGACACTTGGAATAAAGGATAAAAACTACCATTTTTTCCTTTTTGGGAGTCCAAGTAAGTAAACACATTCGGATCTATATCCGAACACTGTAAATTACCAACTGTATCTTCAGTTGGCTTTTCATAATTAATTTTTTCGATTTTGTTATTATAAGCTAGCGTCTCTTTTGATAGGTCTATGATGGCATTCATCTTTTTTAAAAGGTTATAACCGACCAATAGATCCGCTTCAAGATTTTCGATTTCGGTTTCGGTTCTACCAAAACTATTTATATCATAAAAGTGGGTTATCATGCTATACCCATTAACCGTTTTGATTCTTTTCTTAATAACTAATTCTTCAGGGTTCTAATAAATACGCTTCCTTATATAACACGCTGTTGCGCCGGTGTCTATTAATATCTTAAGTCTTGTACCTAAGGTTCTGTCTCTGCGGAAGACGTAAGGGAGCTCTCCCCCTCTTTCTCTAAAAAATGTCCTTAATTCAAATTATTTACGCGCATTGCTTTTTGCGGTTGTTGTTGTGTTGAATGTTGGGTGTACTCGCGCTTCAACGGGTGAGAGTTGAGACGATTGTCTTGGGGTCTATTATGGATCTGTAATAATATAATAATTGTAAGCGAAATTTGCTCTTTGATGGTTAGCCTCGAGCTCTTGAGCTTTAGTTAATGCATTTGGAAGGTTTTCTGGTTTTATAGAAAACAAAACTTCAGAAAGATTGCCGTTCAGGCCTGTAATGAAAATTCGTAATGCGTTTTCCCTGTTTTTAGAGTTAATTTCATTTATAACATCGGCTTTGTTGCCATATGTCATAATTGTTTTGTTAATTAATAGGGTTAATTTCTTATTAACCAAATTGTAGTACTCAAGAACTGTCATATTGCATTGCCTTAAGACACTAAGTTCTTGTTCAATTATATGAATTGGACGCCTATCACTATAAGCGAAGTCCAATCCTGCAAGTATTGCATCGAAGTTAAGTACTGTACCATGGTTGGTTAAAGTATCATTTGCCTTTCCTGTTATTTTGTTTAGCTTTAGTTTTGGTTGCTATTAATTCTGCAATTATATCTGCTGTCAAATTATTAGCCATTTTTAAGTTTCAAAAACCACCTTTTTGGTCGTCCAGCTTAGTTTAATAATAATAAAAATAAAAATAAAAAAAAGATATAGTTTATCGACGCTCACGTGGATGTCTTCCTTCTTGACTGAGGGTCTTTCTTCTTGCTGTGAGGGTCTTCCTTCTTGCTGTGGGTGTCTTCCTTCTTGGGTTAAGTTTGGTATGATTGAGTGGCACTACGGCTCATTTATTATGTTTGTAACTTGTCTTTGGTTAAAGTTTGGTATGGTTTGGTACTCAGGCTCACTTATTATGTTTGTCACTTGTCTTTGGTTTTAGTTTGGTATGATTGAGTGACACTTTTTTTTTAAAGAGCGTTTTTTGATATTTGCTCTTTTTCCTTGGACGCCTTTTTGTTAACTTCAAGGTTCCTTTCTTTTAAATAACTGGTCTGTTTTGGAGTTCTTAAAGAGCGTTTTCGAATATTTGCTCTCTTTGTAACACAAGAAACCGGTCACTCGCGACACTTGGGAATTATGGTTGTTAATGCCTTTTGTGTTATTTTCACTTGAAAATCACTTAAGGATTTCGTTTATCTTTTTGTGTGTGATTCAACTTGGAAAAATTTAACGCGAGCCCACCATTGGGCGCCAATTAATCAAACCGATTCTACGAGTTTGAAAAAAATATATTTTTTATTAGTGCAGAACGACTCCGTTTCTTGAGAGTACAAAATTATGACTAAGATTACAATATCGTTCTGAGGCCAAAGTAGCCTTTGAAGATGTCAAAGCTTCTGCTGATCGAGCTAAAGCTTAAAGCTCGTGATGCCATTTGGACAAAGGAGGATGATGTCAAAGCTTCTGCTGATCGAGCTAAAGCTTAAAGCTCGTGATGCCATTTGGACGAATGAGGATTTGTTTACAAGTAAACATTGAGTGCTTCTCACACTCGGCTCTTAGGCTGCGTGGGTGCTGTATTAATTTCAAGAAGAGTTTGTTTACAAATAAACATTGAGTGTTTTGCACGCTAGGCTTTTAGGCTGCTTGGGTGGTTTATTAATTCCAAGAAGAGTTGCTCAAGACTCAATGGAAATTGTTTGGAATAGCGAAAAATGAGGAGTTGAGAATGAATTGTCAAGAGTCCGAAAAGACTATAAAAAGTTGTTTACAATTTACATAAGGAACGCTAAGTAACTCAGGGTGATAACTTGCATGAATGCAGGTATTTACAAGCTTTATATATAGACATATTATTATTATTATTTAATAATTTATATATTAACAATTTATTAAATAAATATTATTTTAGATTTCACGATATATTATGAGCTATCATATCGATAGTTTTTAATATATATAACATCGATATATATTTTATATGTTTTGCATATAAATTATATTAATATGTGTAAATTATATTATCTCCCCACGTCTATTGAGTCTATGTTTGAATAAAATTTAATAACATTTTATCTACTTTGTTTTTTTTTATACATATATATATATGTATTTTGTAATATATATTAGATTCTTTAGATCATTATTTCAAATTTAAGGTTTCGCGCACTTTTTAATTGCGGCTATAAATTATTGGCAACGTATCAAAATTGTTGCAAGGTGGCAGCGTGCATCAGTGTTATGTTAATTTGTAGTTTTCGATTGGCGTGTTGGGTGTCGTCGTCGATTGTCGATTAACATTTGTATTTTCGATATTAAATATAAAATAATATATAATTAATTCGCGTGTTCGTGGGGCATTTAACATTTAATGCAAATTAATATAAGTCGAGTATATAATAAGTAAATTCTCGTGTGTGAGTGTTATGCGCTCTGCCCGGAACGTGGCGCTGGAATTGTGCGCAAGTTTAATTTATTATTTCTTTGATTTATATTTCTTCTTTTTTTCACACTTTGTTTATTTTTATTTTCTTTATTAAATTTTATTATTATTTGTTCTATCGTTAGATATTTATTTTCATTTATAATATAATTATAATATATAATATACATATATTTATTTAAATATATGAATATATTTATATATATAAATAAATATTCTAACTTTATAATATATATAGTAACATATCCATTCTACACTACACCCACACCACACAAAACTCAAGCTGTAAACACAATTCCCCTTCCACACACATAATTGTAAACAAAACTCCCCCAATTACTCTAAGCATAAACATGTAAAACTACACCACTGTACCACAGAACAAAAGCCCTTCGATTAACCTCGGTCGTCGTTCACATACGTCACCCTCACCATAAAAGTCCGTTCTCACAAATATCATAAAATCTGCGACATAAACAATTATAAACAATTGTCCCCCAAAAGTCCGCGACATAATCAATCTGCGACATAAACAATTGTCCCCCAAAATTCGGAGACAATAACAACCGTCCCTAGGCTACTCGAATTCGATCTTCCATCACTTGGCGTCGACCACTTGGCTCGTCTCAGGATTCTCCAGTTACCACTATTTTTCGGGAATCTCTCTCTCCTCACGAGAATAAGAGGTTACAAACTCAAACTCTCTTAAATCTTCGCTCTTTGGCTAAGCCAAATTGCCTATAAAAACTCAAGCGCTGAGTACTGAGTACGCTATCAACCGCGATAGCACTGCCTAACTTCGATATTAGAGGTATATTATCCCAACCCCGAGATAATCCAAAGTCTTCGGTTCTTTTTGATAGAATTGAATAAAAAGTGTTAATTAATATTATAAAAACCAACTTTGTGTTTTTTTTTAATTAACCCTTGGTTTGAATTCGTAATTGGCGCAGCCGGTAGGATTCTCAAGTAAAATCGTGGGACTCGTTCCAAAAACTAATCTAGTGACAAAGGAGTCTTGTACGACCAAGACTTATCCTTTAAAGAGATTAGACCACGCGAATCGGCGCTATAGTGAACGCGAATCGTAATACGACGAAAACTTAGAACCCGCCAAAGAACTACGTAAGTCGGTAGTTGACATATACAAGTCAACTTACTGCAAACAAACTCTATCACTACAACAAAAGTGCGAAAACGAAAAAACTCTATCACCACAACACAAAAAGTATAACACCAAATGATGACGACGTTAACGGAACAAGTTAAACTACTGTCGGAGACACACCTGAATCAGGCCTTGAGTCAAATAAGACAAGTGCCTTCATTCAGTGGCAGTACCCAGGAGCTCAGTGCCTTCATCCGAAGGATTGAATTCATACTACAATTATACCCAACGACGGACACCAGGCAACAACATGTGTGCTTCAGCGCAATCGAAATGCAGTTAGCAGGAGACGCTCAGAGAGTATCGCAATTATCTGGAGCCAGGACTTGGCCGGACCTGATGAATGCTCTTATCAGCGAATATAAGACGCAAACACCATGTGAGGAATTACTTCGCCGCCTTTATAATACCCCTTTCGCTGGAAGTATCCGTAAGTTCGTAGAAGACCTAGAGAATAAGTCATTCATTATTTCCAATAAGTTAATGTTAGAAAACAACGTTAGCAACACAATATTATACACAAATGCCCTGAACAACATGGTCAAAGACGTTATAATGAGGAAATTACCCGATAGATTGTTTATGACTCTAGCTAGGCACGATATAACAACTGTGTCCAAACTTAAACAGGTAGCACAGCAAGAAGGCGTTTACGAAACGGTCTTCAACGATAGAACAAAACCACAAAACAATTCTAATTCAAATACAAATTCACCACAAAACCCCAAGAATAAGGGAAACTATCAAAATTTTTCAAACAATGCCATGCATAATGCAGGCAAATCGAATCAGAACACCCATTCTAAACCTGCTGAGCCTAATTCGCAAGCTATGAATGAGTTCAAACAGAAATTAAGCCATGGTAGAGCCCAGAACCCCTTAAATCATCAACAGCAAAATAATAGTGCACCAAACCCTCCAGTTAAACGGCAATGAGAAAGCACCAGTGGCCAATACAAAATGGACACAGGTGAAAATTTTCTTCAACCAGCCTCAACCTCGGAGTCGGAAAGCGACTCAGAGGAAGAGGAAACCCGTTCTTAAAAATTAAATTAAATAACATCACCCTCAAATGTTTAATAGACACCGGTTCGTCTATTAACATCATGAAGCAAAACTTCTTTAACTTTCCTATTAAAACTTCCAAAGTAAAAGTCCATACTATAAATGGCATCATAGTTTTGAACCAAAATGTTTCATTTCACCCAAGCAAACTTTGCCCTAACAAACAAACTTTCTATATTCATAACTTCTCTGAGAAATATGATTTGCTATTAGGAAGAAATTATTTAGAGTCAACTAATGCTCAAATCGATTACTCAACTCAAACAGTCATTATAAATGGCTATCCTTTCAAAATGTGGTACGACCACATCCAAACAGATGAATCAAAGGCTACCGATGAGTGCCCTAAATCATCTAAAACAGAGGAAACCCCTCTAACTACCCTAACTAAGGAGAAAACCCTCCGAAAATCAAAGGAAACCCCTTTAAACACTTCAACTAAGGAGAAAACCCCCCGAAAATTTAAGCGGAAATCCCACTTAAAGTCAGATAAGTCCAAGGTTACCAATGAGTGCCCCAAGTTATCTAAATTAGAAGAGTCCAAGACCACCAATGAGTGTCCCAAGTCTTCTAAAACTGAGGAAAACCCTCAAATCACCCCTTACATAGAAGAAGCCCTTCTAGCAACCTCCTCTAACTACGCTTTAGACGACGAGTTAAGAGAGTCCAATGTATTTAGATTAGAACATCTAAATGCAGAAGAAAGGGAGCAACTTTCGCATGTCTTGCTTGAATATGGTGATATTCAGTACAAGGAAGGTGAAAATTTGACCTTCACGAGTACGATTAAACACTCTATTCACACAAAACACGAAGACCCTTTCTACAAAAAACCTTACAAGTATCCCCAAGCTTTCGACCTAGAAGTCAACAGACAAATTAACGAAATGATTGAACAAAAGATAATTTGAAAATCTAAGTCTCCCTATTGTTCTCCGATTTGGATTGTCCCTAAAAAAAGTGACGCTTCTGGCAAAGCAAAATTTCGATTAGTCATAGACTATCGCAGTCTCAATGAAATAACCATTGATGACAAGTTCCCCATTCCACTAATGGATGAAATATTAGACAAACTCGGACGTTGTCAATATTTCACAACTATCGATCTAGCTAAGGGTTTCCATCAAATCCAAATGGACCCGCAATCAATTCCCAAGACAGCATTTTCGACAAAACATGGACATTACGAACATACTCGTATGCCCTTTGGTCTAAAAAATGCACCAGCAACCTTTCAACGTTGCATGAACAATCTCTTAGAAGACTTGATCTACAAGGATTGTTTAGTCTATTTAGATGATATTATTATTTACTCCACTTCATTGGAAGAACATATAACATCACTAAAAAAGGTATTTGATAAGCTTCGATCAGCCAATCTAAAGTTGCAACTTGATAAATGTGAATTTCTGAAGAAAGAAACAGAATTTCTCGGTCACATTATCACAACAGATGGCATCAAACCAAACCCCAATAAGATAAAAGCAATTGTCAACTTTCCTATTCCTAAAACCACAAAAGGAATAAAGTCTTTTCTTGGACTCTGCGGATTTTACCGTAAGTTCATTCCTAATTTTGCAAAGATAGCAAAACCCATGACAATAAAGCTTAAGAAAGGAGCAACAATCAATATAAACGATAGTGATTACGTGTCCGCTTTTGAAAAACTTAAGGTACTCATCACGTCCGATCCCATTTTGATATACCCTAATTTTGAAAAGAAATTCTCACTAACCACGGATGCGAGTAATAGGCTATAGGTGCTGTATTATCCCAAGAATATAGACCTATTTGTTACGCAAGCAGAACTCTAAACGAGCATGAACTCAACTATTCGGTAATAGAAAAAGAACTATTAGCCATAGTTTGGGCAACAAAATACTTTAGGTCCTACTTATTCGGAAGAAAGTTCGACATATTAAGCGATCATAGGCCACTTGTCTGGTTAAACAACATGAAAGATCCTAATATGAAACTGCAAAGATGGAAGATAAAACTCAATGAATATGATTACAACATTCAGTATCTACCTGGTAAAGAAAACCACGTAGCTGATGCCCTATCTAGAGTTCAGATCCAAGAAAACTTCCTAGGTGAGGAAAATACAGTTTCTCTTTCCACAGCAGCCACTGTGCATAGCGCACAAGAGGACAGCCAAAGTCACATCCCCATAACTGAAAGACCTCTTAATTATTACAACAGACAGCTAGAATTTATTAGAGATAGTTTCGATGATGTCCAAGTAATAAAATATTTCCATAAAACAAGAATAAAAATCAGTTACAAAGAAATGACGGATACTCTTGCCAAAGAATTAATTAAGGAATACCTCTGCACAAAGAAAAGTGTTATCTATTTCCCCAATGAGGCCGATTTCCAAATCTTCCAAAATGCTTATGTCCAAATAATAAGTCCAGATAACCTCACTAAAACAATGAGAACCAGCGGTAAATTGATAGATCTTCAAACATACGCCCAGTTTAAAGAGATTATTCTTAGAACACATAAGGAATTATTACACCCTGGAATAGAAAAACTTATTCTTCAATTCAAAGAACACTATTACTATCCTGATTATCAGAAACTTATTCAAAACATTATAAATGAATGCGAAATCTGTAATATAGCCAAAACTGAACATAGAAATACTAAACTAACCTTCGAAACAACTCCAGAAACCTTCAACCCCAGAGACAAATATGTCATGGATTTCTATTTAATAAATAACAAACAGTTTCTATCATGTATTGACATTTATTCTAAATACGCCTCCCTGATAGAAGTAAACAGTAGAGATTGGCTTGAAACCAAAAGAGCTATTTTACGCATATTTAACGATATGGGCAAACCCATAGAGATAAAAGCTGACAAAGACTCCGCTTTCATGTGCACTGCACTCAAACTCTGGCTAGATTCAGAGGGAGTAACTCTAAACATTACGACAAGCAAAAATGGAATTTCTGACATTGAGAGATTTCATAAAACTGTCAACGAAAAATTAAGAATTATAATGAGTGAAAACGAACCCGAAAATCAATTTACAAAGTTCGAGAAAATACTTTACGTATATAATCATAAAACAAAACATAATACAACGGGTCGAACACCAGCAGATATTTTTATTTTCGCAGGAACACCTGCCTATAACACTCAACAGAACAAAATAGATAAAATCGACAAGCTAAATGAAAATAGAACAGACTTCGGTATAGATACCAACTTCAGAGAATCCCCTCTGGTCAAATCAAAGACAACTAACCCTTTTAGAAAAACAGGAAATATTAGGCAGATAGACAACAAGCATTTCGAGGAAACAAACAGAGGCAGAAAAATAATCCACTATAAGTCTAAATTCAAAAAGAAAAAGAAAACTAACAAAAGTAAATACGATAATGATAATTCCAGGCTTACTCCCGGGCATGATCTTCACGATATACCTCCTAACAATGGTTAATGCACAGAACTTAGAGGTAACTCCTATCCAGGCTAAAAATGGTTATTTAATATTTCAAACCGGATCAATAGACTTACCCATAAACTATGAATACCACTATCTATCCGTTAATTCCAGATGATAGGATATCGCAGGTTAAAACTAGTTTAGATTGCCTAATAGCCAATTTTAATAAGACAGTCAAGCAGGGACCCGATCGGGTTTGCTTATGTTGCAAAGGTTTGTGGTCTCCACATCAAGTGGACAAAATTTCGCGTGAGGCCATAGAGGAAAAGTGTAGTGAGGCAGATAGTGTAGATATTTTATATCTTTCCTCTATGTTTCCATCCCATAATAATAGGTTTAGCTATTGCAAAACCTGCAGCCGCAGTATTAAGTCAGGGAAAAAACCAAAGGTTTCTATTACAAATGGCCTAAATTTTCCGAAGCTTCCGGAATCCCTGAAAAGGCTTGACGCCTGTAGAAGAAAGGCTGATTTCTCCCCGTCTTCCTTTTATGATCATAAAGTCTCTTGGATATGGACGTCAAAGTGCCATTAAAGGAGCAGTGATCAATGTGCCAATTCCAGTTGCAAATGTTGTAACTTCCCTTCCCAGGGCATTTAATGAAGCCGAAGTAGTTCAGATTCATCTTAAGCGTAGGATGGAGTATAACCATGATTTCATGGCTGAAACCATAAGGCCCTCAAAGATAGTTGATGCAATTCGGTATTTAGTGAACACAGAACTTTATAAGAAGCACCAGGTTACTATCAATGAACTTTCTTTAGCTTTCTTCTTACTCTGCTGAGACTGTACCATTTGTTGCGTCAGCAGACGACAGGAACATTGTGTGTCAAATGTTAGAAAAGGCAGCACAACCTAACGAGCATAGAGTTGTAAAAGAAGAGGTAGAGTTGAATCCAGGAGGTCAAGAAACCTTCATGGAAAATGTCCCTTTTGAAAATATAGATATTCCTCGAATTGCTATAGCACCAGGAGAGGGTCCGCGACCTCTGGACATGATAACCGATTGTGATTCAGAGGAGCTGGCTTTTCCCACAATATTTTCAGGCATTAAAAGGAAATGTCAGGAAAGTTTTACAACTATAGTTAGATCAGAGCTTAGGAATTTTGATAGAAGATGTTGTAGAACTGATAAATTATTTCATAACTTAAAAAATTTGAAATGATTAGCTTTAGGAATAGCACATCAATTTGCTTACGTAAGCACTCTGCCACTCAAGCCATTTCGGCTGCTGATGTGCGTAATGATGAAACTTTAAATAGGTTAATACTTCATGATGATGGCTATGGGCTTTTAAAAGGTATTCGCACGTCTCCTGCTCATTGGGAGGACGAGAAAAAGAAAGTGATGGCTATGATTAGGCAGGTAGGGCTTCCAACTTTTTTTATAACATTTTCCGCAGCGGAAACTAGGTGGCCGAAGCTTTTAGTTTTGCTATGTAAAAATGTAGACAAGCTAGAAGTATCCGAAGAAGAAGCGTTAAATTTCGGGTTTAATGAGAAAGCTCGTCTCATTAGAGCAGACCCAGTTATCTGTGTCAGATATTTCGATTTTCGATATAGCCAGGTTTTAAAACTGATGAAAAAGGAAGGCGGTGTTTTTGGTTGTCACCAGGTCATCAAGTTTTATTGGCGAGTGGAGTTTTAGCAAAGAGGCTCTCCACATAAACATGGCATATTCTGGCTGAAAGATGCCCCTAAGCTCGACCTAAAGAATGAGTCCACATTTAAGCCTGTGAAGTCCTTTATTGATCAGCTTATTACTGCTGATTCTAGTTGCCCGGACGTTGTTACATATTTGGAGTAATCAAATCCAAAGTCACGGGCACTCTTACAGGCGAGAAATTAGGTCAAAACAAATTTGTAGATTTGGTATCCTATGCCACAAACAGAAATTATCCTCCCTTTAGAAGAAAATGCTCCAAATTTGGCCGAGCATCGTAGGAATTGAACAACTTTTTGTCCCACGATCAACTTAACCTTAGTTATGAGGGCTACTTTAATGCTGTAAGACCAAGTATAAAGAAACCAAAAGTTTTTTGAAGCGATCTTTTTCAGCAATCAAGCTTAACGCTTATAACAAGCACCTCCTTTTGTTGCAGCGAGCAAATATAGATATTCAGTTTATTTTAGACCACTATGCTTGCTGCAGCTATGTCGTTAATTATATAAACAAGTCTTAGAGAGGTATCTCAATGTTGATGCGTGAGGCAATCAATGAGATTAAAGACAACAACAATGTAACTATTAAGCAAAAGATACAACATTTAGGTATATGAATACACACGTTCCAGAAAAACGGGTCAGAATGCTGAAATCTAGACAGCAACTTCAAAATCTGCCCGAAGACTCTAGGGAAATTTTTTACTTAGGACTTCTAGATCATTATGTTCAGCGCGCAGACTCTTTAGAGAGCTTATGCTATGCTTATGCAGATGACTTTTACGATGATGTGCCTAGGGCTTCTGAATTAAAAGTTTACGCTCTACGCGATAATAGTGGGTTCATCAGAAAGAGGCTCACTGCGCACATAATTAGGTATGGGAGATTTAATGTCAATACAGAAACAAGTGACTATTTCAGAGAGCTAAAAATGCTTTACGCCCCATTGCGTGATGAGGATTTGGATTTAATCACACATGACTGTGAATTGTTCTGTAGGGAAAATCAGGAGTTAGTAGAGAACAATCGCAGAAAATATAATTTACTAGTTTATAGGGAACTAGAAGATGCTGTGACCCACTTAAGAGAGGAAGCAGAAAATGAGAATAATCAAGTAGGAGAACACGAAGTAGTAGATGATGCCTTCAGTTTTAGTATTGCCTGAAATAGATCCACATCTAAATGTTTTAAATGTGGATGGAAATATTGATATAAATGATGAAGATAGTAATGTCCGTTTTATTAAGCTTCCAGCCTTAGTTTCTCAGGAAAGCTTAGCTAATATAGTTAGATCTCTTAATTAAAAGCAAAAGCTGTATTTCACACATGCTTTGCATAACGCCAAAATCAATACAGTCTTTTATGAATTTGTTGGAGGCGGTGCCGGAGTCGGAAAGATTCGACCCATATCAGCAATTTTTCAGTCATTATCCGTAATGTATAACAGTATACCAGGAGCTGATCCGAAATCTGTTAAAATCCTCTCATATGCACCAACAGGAAAAACAGCATTCGGAATTAGTGGTTCGGCACTGCATTCTATGTTTTCACTTCCTTTTAATCAATCTCGCTCAGCACCTCTATTCATATTTAGATTCCCGTTTGAAGCAAATTTTCAAAAATACTTCTCCTTTTGGTGGTGTTTCTATCATCATATTCGTTGATCTTAGACAGTTACAGCCGGTAGGAGGTAGTTGGATTTTCGATCCAAATACCACTAACCATTACCATGAAATATTTGGTAGGTATCTCTGGGATCTTTTTTTGTATTATGAGCTCACAAAGAGCTTTTCGCTTCTGCCTTAATTAATATGGCATCGGGTTGTATGACAGCCGATGATATTGTCCTTTTCCAATCCAGAATATGCGAACCATCGGCAGTGCCCGATGATGCAATTCATCTGTTTAGTAATAATAATGAGGTAGATTTATTTAATTTAACGAAACTTAACTCAATTGCTACTGAGCAATTTTTCTGTACTGCTGAAGATTTTATTAAGGCGGGCCATTTGGAACCAGCTAGGAAACAAAGAACATTAGAAGAAGTGAAGGGTTTTAAAACTTCCGCTACACAGGGACTCTGTACGTCTCTTCTAAAAGTACTGCCAAGTACACGATGACGGTCAATGTAGCAACAGGGAATGGATTAGTAAACGGGGCATCAGGTGTGTTGATGCAAATACATTTTAATACATCCAACACTCCCAACATTTTATGGATGAAATTTACAGAGGAAACTGTAGGAGAATCTGCGCGTTCGAAGTGTACACATCGTACAGATCCTTCATGGACTCCCATTCAGAAAATTGTTCGCAGCTTTCAATATTCAAATAACGCACAAATTAACATTAACCGTAGGCAGTTTCCAATTGTGCCTGCTGAAGGCATCACAATTCATAAGAGTCAGGGAGCTACGTATGGCAAAGTGGTAGTCCATGCTAATTCCAGAATGCAGCGTGCTGCATTATACGAAGCTTGCAGGAGAGCAACTACTGCTTTAGGATTATTCATTATTGGGAACTTTGTTCCTTCTAAGTCTAATCAAAATAATGATAAAGTGAAAGTCCAATTGAAGAAATTGCGGACTGAAAAACTACTACTACTACTACTACTACAATTTACGTTTGATGCCATAAGTTTTCTTATATTATATAAAAGTCCAGACTTTCCTCTGTCCGCATTTAAAATAGAATTTGAGGAGATAATTGAGCAGTTTTCTCGTTTAGGTGATTTAGGGGATACCTTGCTAGTTTTAGGAGACTTTAATTTGTGCCTCCAAACCTTTAGGAGTATTTATAAATCTTTGATTAGCAAAGGACTTAGGAGTTTGTTAGATTTGAAAACATCCACTACCAATATGGATACACATATTGTTTGGGCGTTTTCTAAAATATATTAGATAATGAAAAGATTAGTGCAAGGACTTTTTCTGTTAGTATTCAGGATAGCATGAGTTTGTAAATTTTGGAATAGGTTAGAAAATAAGAAATCTAAATGACAGGATATGTGTAAATATGTATGTCGGCATATTTTAATAATACTTTAATTTAATTATTTAAAAGTTAAGTATAACCATTGAATGGAAGATTGTTTTGATAATTATTATTATTTTTATACCCTTGGACCTGGTTATCGATATTAGCCAATCTAAAATTTATAAAAAAATACCGATATATACTGCTCACACCGCTTTAAAAAATTGCGGCGATAAATTATTGTCAAAATATCGAAATTGAAGCAAGGTGGCAGCGCACTGCAGTATTTATATAAATTTATAGCTTGCGATTAGTATTATACAATTAAATTGATACGTCCAAGGGTATCCCACTGCCGCTCTCGACTGTTGCTCTCGTTAAAGACTGTCTTTCTAAGCCGATCTTGATTACTTCTGGTGTTCCTCAGGGCAGCCACTTTGGACCATTGCTACTCGTATTTAACCTTTTTATTAACGATTTCCTTCAATACTCCTTCACTCTAACATTCTTATGTATGCTGATGATGTGAAACTCTGTTTGACACAAAATTATCCTGCAAAATGATCCTCACATAACACAAATTGTCAATAAGGAATTTGGACTACTCGGGTTCATCAAAAGATGGGCCAAAGATTTCGAGGATCCTTATACGACAAAGTTGCTTTATACTTCTTTTATTCTTCCAATTCTTGAATATGGGTCTTGCGTGTGGTCGCCGCAATACCATATTCACCAAGATAGAATTGAGTCTGTTCAAAAGCAGAGTCTACTCTTCAATTGAGTTTCGGGTGTAGACTTACCACCATATTCTAGTAGACTCCTTCTAATTAACCTACCTTCTTTAACTAACCGTCGTATTATCTTAGGTGTTATGTTTATTGTAAAGCTAATAAAGTACAATATAGATTCCCCTACTCTGCTTTATCAAATTAATTTCTGTATTCCTTCTAGAGTTACTTGTAATTTTATGCCACTATCCTTGACCTTTTGTCCTACTAACTACAGCTTGCATGACTCCTTCCGAGTTCTCTGCGCTGACTACAATAGACAGAGTTTTCAACTCTGAGTCCTCCATTTATTCTGTTAAACTGTCTATCCTTAATCAATTAACTCTACATCCTAACAACTAATCACTAATCTACCGATCTGATTGGGTTTTACTGGGTTTTCCCCAATCCTTCGCAGTAAATATTAGATCGTGTATTCTTGTTTTATATTTCCCAGCCTAAATTTAAAAATATATGTATATATTTTTAATTAATGTAACATTTTTGATTTATTACCAAATTATAATAAATAATAAATAATTTTAAAATCTAAATCTTAAACTTTTATTATTTTCTTTATTTTTACTAATATTATAATTATTTATAATTTTAATTTAAACGAGAGCAACAGTCGGGCGGCACGCGACAATGGGATACCCTTGGACGTATGTTGCCATAAAAAGTATCTAATTGTATAATATTAATCGTAAGCTACAAATTAATCATAACACTGCAGTGCGCTGCCACCTTGCATCAATTTCGATACGTTGTCAATAATTTATCGCTGCAATTTTCCTAGCGCAAGACTGCAAAAAGCGGTGTGAGCAGTATATATTGGTATTTCTTTATAAATTTTGAATTGGTCAATATCGATAACTTGCAATATATCTAGTAATCAAAATTAATATTTATTTAATTGCATTTTATAGTTTTGTATTTTCTACTGACCCTAAAATATGAATTATTAAATAATAATCATATGTGCACGTAAGCATATTATGAGTATTATGATTATGTACACAAGCATGTAAATACTTGCATACATTTATATTCATTTACCACGCCACCTATTGGTTGAGTATTAGTATATATATTTATGCACATGCATTTGCGGTAATTGACATGTGCATGGAAAAGAAGAGTCGAGAAACAGCTCGCGCTTCGCGCTCGCATCGTTTGTCCTTTTCTTTCATGCACAAGTAATTTAGTTCTGACGTCATCGACAATTTCTTTGCTGGTCGAACGGTCGGGGGCGGTAGGCGTGTTATTCCAAATTGAAAATAAACTTGATCTGGGTATGGTATACAGGAATTTTCATGCTAAATTCGGTGTCCCTAGCTTTTGTAATAGCTGAGATCGGCGCGTTCATCCAGACAGTCAGACGGAGAGACAGACGGACATGGCTCAATCGACTCGGCGATTGATCCTGAGCAAGAATATATATACTTTATGGGGTCTCCGACGCCTCCCGTTACATACATTTGCACAAAGTTAGTATACCCTTTTTTGACCATTTGTCCTAGGGTATAAAAATATAATTTAATTTAGACTTCGAGTCGACTGTCTTAGTTGACGTTAAATAAATAAATAAATAAAAAAATAAATAAATAATATAAATAAGTAAGATATAAAAAAAATTAAATTCGTTTTGTTGTAGCAGACCAGCTTAGCGCAGGCAGCATTGGCTTAGCACTGTGAATGCAAATGTTATACCATATACTGCGAAAGTGGCATACCGGGTTCACAGTATGCAAGAACAGTCGCAATATTAGAAAAAAATGTATTATTTATAAATTAAATATGTAATAGAATAGGGAGCATTTTACAATTTCTCGATACTTTCGAACGCTTTTTCTCATGTTGTTAATTTGAAAAATTCTTTCAAATGGTCTATTTCAATACCCACTGTACTTATGCTAACCCAGAAAAAATCAACACAAGTTCACGTGTGCCCCAGACTCATAAACGCATTTCATACATGCACAAACATGTTGTGGTCACAATAAAAAAAAAATATAATAAACTATGTAACTATGTAAGAGCCACCAAATTTTGTAACAACGGTCTGGATATTGCAGTATTTCAAAATATTTTTGAAATTGCGACACGCCGCTTTCCGTCTCTGTAAATCAGTAATAACTGTTTAGAAGCAATATTAACCTAATAACCAAAGGTGAATATCACACATGACAAATACCTTGCAACGAGCCTTTTGTGAAAATTTCATTTAAATCTGACTATAAATAAGTAAGATACGATAAGAATTATGATAAGAATTAAATTCGTTTTGAAGGGATATACTCGTACAGTACTCAGACACACAGCAATAAAACATTTTCTATCGGCCGGTGGTAACAGAAATCGTTTACCATGCAACTGACGACTTGACGACTGAGCAAAAGAAGAGTTAATAGCTGAGTGGTTAGACTGGCCGACGGGATTTTTCAGGCTTGTGTGTTGTGGCGCGCGAGTTCGATTTTCATGTGCGATAGCGCGTGTTTGCATTTTTTCCATTTTATATACATATTTCTTTTATTCTAATAAACTAAAACGAAAGCAGCAGCCGATGGGATATCCAAATCCGCTACTTCTCATGTTAAATTAAATTTCAATTAAATATAGTTTCTTCTCAATTTGATTGCATTGATTTTGATTTGTTTATTATGCAATATTTAAAACTGTAAGACAAACAAATTTTACATTTAATATAAATAATTATTTTTAAGTCCATTTTAATAAATATTTATTGACCGTTTAAATTTTATTTAATGAAAATCAACAAAATCATTTCACATGTCAATCCGGCATCAGTCCGGCTCTCTTAACCACTGATAAGCTCCTGCAGCCATCGAATAGGGAATCGATTCCCCGGGTGAGCAGGTTCCCATTTTGTGTTTTCATATATAATTTTAAAATTTTTGTCATTTTTCCCTTTATTTTATTACATAAGTAAATATATATAAATATTTATACAAATATTCATACATACTCGTATGATATTAAGCATTTAAATATGCGTGGAGACATTGAACAGAGCGAGAAGACAATATGCATTCTTAGCTCGAGCCAAAAAATCAAGAAGTAAATGTAACGAATTTTGGCACGGGCTAAAATTTGTATTCAATGAAAATCAACAAAATCATGTCACATGTCGATCGCGGCAGCAAACCAACCCCACTGGTCAACTCCTCCTTATACATACATATATTGTGTAATTTTTATTCCCTTCCACCATTGATTATGGTCAAATGGTCGATGACGTCGTAACTATAATACTTGTGCAGGAAAGAAAGGGACGAACGATGAGAGCGCGTAGCTCGAGCTGTTTCTCGACTCTTCTTTTCCATGTACATGTCAATTACCGAAAATCATGTGCATATACATATGATAAAACTCATACATACTTAATTTGTGTGCGCATATACATAGATATATACATTTTCATACAAACAATAGGTGGCGTGGTAGATCGATTTGAATGTATGCAACTATTTACATTCATATTCATAATATTCATATATGAACATATGTATACATACGTGCACATATAATTGTTATTTACTAATTCATATTTTTGGAACAGTAAAAAATACAAAACCATAAAATGCAATTAAATAAATATTAATTTTGATAACTCGATATATTGCGAGCTATCGATAACAGCCCATTTAAAATTTGAAAAGAAATACCGATATATAATGCTCACACAGCTCTTTGCAGTCTTTCGCGCGCTAGGAAATTGGGGCGATAAATTATTGGCAACGTTTCGAAATTGATGCAAGGTGGGAGCTGACTGCAGTTTTATGATTAATTTGTAGCTTGCGAATAGTGTCATACAATTAAATACTTGTACGCGAAATTTTAATCCAAATAAAGCACAATTTTCATTGCGAATTTTATTATTTATTTATTTATTTAATTAAAAACTTATAGTTGAATATGCGATTTGTGTTATCTCTTATTAATAAACTTTAATAAAAATTTCCCGCTGAAGGTGTATTGTGTTTTGGGAGTGCTTACGGAATTCGTTCATTATAGTAGTTACTTAAATAAAATTCATGGTCTTATACAGTCAGCACCTGACTGTAGCGTTTCAGCGGCGATTCTATACCGTTATTAACAAAAGTTTTCTATGGTATTATGGTATATTAACGTCACAACGATGCGCACTGTGTGCCACAAACGATTTATTTCAAGCAAAAATGCGGCAGACACAAAAATTATGCCGTTGCAACAGTTAACTTTCCCGTTTCTTGACGCTTATGCAGAATTTCGGCGTGTAATTTTCAATGCGAAAAGATGGCAAATTGCAATAGATGTAACTTATCGAATGCAGAATTTTCATTATTGCTTCAGTCCAATACTGAGCTTATTGATTATTTACGCAAGCATAAAGTGCGGCAAAGAGTGCAAAATTAGATACAGATCGGATACTGTAATTACCTTTGTATGTAATGGCAACGCTAATTCTTCTGCGGTCGCAAAAAAAAAAGAAAGTGCAGCGCTGTATGTTTTCGGAAACCATCCGGAAAAATAGCTTTTTCCAAGGTCACCGATTCTCCCTTGGTGAAATTTGCCGGTTCATAATGCTGGATACAAATGGACTTAAGCGCGAAGTCCAATTTATGATGCATGAATTGGGATGGTCACGGCCATCTATAATTGACTTCCGCAACTTCATGCGCGAAGTTTACATAGACTGGGCGGTACGCAACAGTCCTCGTACCATTGGTGGCCAAGGCAAAGTAATTGAAATCGACGAAACAAAAGTGGGACGCCGGAAATATAACTGTGGCCGCATAGTGGAAGGTCAATGGCTATTTGGTGGCATTGAAAGAGACACAAAAGAATTTTTCATCGTACCAGTGGAGTCCAGAAATAAGGACACACTGTTGTCTCTTATAAAGGATAGAATAGCCGACGGAACTTCCATTATGTCGGACTATTGGAAAGCCTATTCTTGTCTTAAGGACGAGGGCTTCCAACACCAGACAGTGAACCACTCAAAAAATTTCGTCGATCCATCAACCGCAGCCCATATCCAATCTATCGAGCGGTTGTGGCGTGACGTGAAAGATGGCATACCGCGCTTTGGACGCAAGAAGGCACGCTATATAGGGTATCTTGCAAAATTCATGTTTTTTAAGAAGTTTCCTTCTCACCCGGATAGACTTCATGATTTTTTTTTTCAAAAATTTTTTGTCTTCGGTGCATTGTATTTCATATTTAACACATTTTTTCTAATCATAGGATTCGTCTGATTCAAAATAGAAAACCAGCACAACGACTTGAACAAATCGGCCCTTTTCAGGGCCACCAGAAATTTATAAAGATGAACTATTTTTCAATATATAAATATATATATATATATGGCACAGGTAGTTAAGAAACGTAAGAGCAAATTTATATTTCAGAACAAAATTTTCACAGGAATTTTATACTAAAGTGACTGCAAAATTTTCATTTTAAAAAAATCAGTTTGTGGCACACTGTTCTGTCACAAAAAGTTGAAGAGATACTGGCGTCACACACAAAAACGCAACAACAAAATATATGCAAATTTAATTATTTATAAAATTGAATTAAAAGAAAACTAAAAGCTCCTAACTGAAAAAAAAAAAATTTTTTTAATCGGAGATGAGGGCATATATTTAACCTTTACCAATTATAATAATATATACAAATCCGCATATTTATAGATATACAATTGTACACAATTATAAATACCTGGTGTTGGATCCGAGTCATTTAGTAGTATAACAAAAAATGTACTTTTACATTAAGTAGTAGCCTTTTAAATTAAGTAGTATCTTTTTTCTATTAAGTATTAGTTTTTTGTGTTTAAGTATTATACATACATACGTATAACTTGAAGTCACTCTAACATACATAATGAAACGCTGTTAATTAGCATAAGCTAGCTGTAAGTCTTTACTTTGTGCTCTTGCCTTCTCCTTTTGTCAAAAATAGAATTACTCTCATTTCGATCATTGAACTTGGTGGTGTTCTTTTTAATCCGTAAAGGAAGGCATCCACAGGCGTTTTATCCCACCAGCAAGACCCTATATGGGAGGATTGTGATATGATTGAGTTAAGTCGTTGAAACATCATCTCAGCGATATCATTGGCGAAAACAGCTTCACCATTGAGGAGTTCACAACTCTCCTTTGTAAATCTAGGCAGTGTTAATCTCCCGAACGTTATTGAATCTTAACAATGTCTCCATGGTGAGACGCCAGGACACTTCATCGTGGGAAGACTGCTTATTGGAGCTCAGGAGGAGAACACTTCGATGAAAAACAAAGAGTTGTATCGCTGGATAGATGGCGATATTTGCAGCGCATCAGAGGAGAATTCTAGTGGAACAAAATCTGTCTGCTACCGATGCAAGAAAACGACAGCGAGAACATGCAGGATCCTGTCCACTAGCCAACCGCTGGAGAGAGACAGCGAACGAATAGAGCAGCTAAGCTTACACCAGCAATGGCGATTATGACCTTTATACGGTCTAGGGAGACAGAGTTCTTTCAACAGAACGGGACTAGCACTGGAGGCAATGGACAGAAGAGGAGCCAAAAACTGGGCGACGATCTCTTCGCGTAAAAGGACGAGTGGGACGAGCGCTTGCACAAATCCGCTAGAATACTGGTGGTGGGGTTCCCCGGACTTCTGCAAAATGTTCACGCGCCCTTGGGCTTGGTGTTTTCTGGCCCCCCGCAGAATGCACTTTTTTAACGCTGCGTCGCAGAAATATTTGCGCACACATGCACACTAATTATGCCCTTCGACCAATGAAAAAAAAATGGTATACTAACTTTGTGAAAATGTTTGTTACAGGCAGAAGAAGGCGAGGTAGACCCCACAAAAAGTATATATTCTTTCTCAGCTTAAAACGGTATCCCAAATTGAAAATAAAATTGATTTGTGTATGGTATACAGGAATCTTTATGCTAAATTTAGGGTCCCTTGTCATACTCTTGGACGGACATGGCTCAATCAACTCGTCTAATGGTCCTGAGCAAGACCATGTATACATTATTTTGGGCGTACGACCCCTCCTTCTGCCTATTGCATACATTTGCACAAAGCTCGAAGGGTATAAAAATGTATCATACAATTAGAAACATTTAACGTCAAAATATGTCCCACTGGCGAGTTGCGCTCGACTGTTGCTCTCGTTTTTTGCCAAAGAGTATAATAACGCGCTTCAAGAAAAATTTGATTCAAGAAGAATTTTAAAGGCTTTCAGTCGTTTCGATTGTGCAATGATATTTCGCTGTGAATTGCTGAAGCGTCTGATTAAGGAGTTCACATTTTGACGAGACAGTGAGTCTGCCACATATGTTTCATTCCCTGGTTTTTAGAATACCTTTGTGTTGTGTTCACTAATGAATGCCTTCCATCGTTTGATTTGCATTCGTTTTTCTGTCTGAAATGGTAAAGATAATGGTTGGTGATAGGTGAAAATATTTAATTCCCTTGTTCAATAGAGGTAATTTTTAAAATAACCTATACCCCAGACAATAACCAACAATTCTGCCTCATTCTCGGTCGCTCTGCTTTAGCGTGCACGAAATCATGGAAAGAGGTCTGTCCCTTGGAATAGGACTGCACCGATGCCATCCTTCAGCCCTTTGGGCTGCTTGAAATCTGAATACATAAGTATGACATCTTGTGATATCTGGTGGAAAGGACCATACTGGTTGGCAAAACCACCAAGTCAATGGATAGTGCCCGAGCAACCGAAACTCATTACTGTTACCACAAAATCAGAAGAGGAAGCATTCTTCGGTAAAAAGTTTAATAGCATAATGGCGTATGTATTACGCTTTGTAGCTAAAGCTAACAGTCAACTTACCTTTAAAAGATTTAAGAAGGCCAAAACTATCGTTGTTAAGTTACAGCAACAGTTAGATTTTGGTAGAGAAATTCTATTGCTTCAAAAAAGAGAACACTGGAAGCAAGCTGCAGGCGGTCAACCCCAACGGGGAAGGCGTGTTACGCCATACACCAGCCATGGCGATTATGAGCCTTCTGAAGATCCTTCAAGTAGCAAGCACCGTGAAGGCTTTATACGATCTAGGGAGACAGAGTTTTTCAACGGGACTAGCACTGGAGGCAATGGACAGAAGAGGATCCAACAACTGAGCGACGCTCTCTTCGTATAAAAGGACGAGTAGGACGAGCGCTTGCACATATCAGCTAGAATACTGGTGGTGGGGTTCGCCGGACTCCACGGACCCCTGCCTATATAATCTATTGAGTTTAAATTCTCGTAAATGACAATCAACGACGATAGAATAAACACCAAACACGCCAATCGCAAGCTAAAAACGAGAGCAACAGTCGAGCGGCACGAGACAGTGGGATACCCTTGGACGTACTAATTTAATTGTATAATACTAATCGCAAGCTATAAATTAATAATAACACTGCAGTGCGCTGCCACCTTGCTTCAATTTCGATAATTTGCCAATAATTTATCGCTGCAATTTCCTAAAAAGGTGTGAGCAGTATATATCGGTATTTCTTTATAAATTTTAAATTGGCCAATATCGACAACAAGGTCCAAGAGTATAAAAATAATAACAATTATCAAACCAATTTTCCATTCAATGGTTATACTTAACTATTAGATAATTAAATTAAAGTATTATTAAAATATGCCTACATACATATATACATACATACATATTTACTTATATCCTGTCATTTAGATTTCTTAATTTCTAACCTATTCCAAACATTACAAACTCATGCTATCCTGAATACTAACAGATATCCCATTGTGATGGCTATGCGAAACCTCAAAAGTCCTAGCACTAATAATTTCATTATCTAATATATTTGAAAACGCCCAATCAATATGTGTATCCATATTGGTAGTGGACATTTTCAAATCTAACAAACTCCTAAATCCTTTGCTAATCAAAAAATTATAAATACTCCTACACCTGTTAAAGGTTTTGAGGCACAAATAAAAGTCTCCTAAAACTAGCAAGCTATCTCCTAAATCACCTAAACGAGAAAATTGCTGAATTATATCCTCAAATTCTAGAGGAGAGTCTGGACTTTTATATAATATAAGAAAACTTATGGCATCAAACCTAAATATGCCGAACTCAAAAGCTACTGAGCCAAAAGTTTTTCTACGGCTAAAGGTATGGGAAACTCCATCTACTAGCTTGTTCTTTACATAAATTATGATGCCTGTTAAAGGCCTAATTGATTCAAGTTGAACCACAATAGTGAACACAGGTATTTCTACAGTTTTGTTGCTTATGTTTCCACGAAGCATAATATTGATGACTGAACCATCAGCTTGTCCGATCGAATATCTTCAATATGGGAATTCAAGCTCTGAGTATTATGGAAGAAAATGTTAAGGGCAGAACTCTTAATCAAATAATCGTAATGAGTACACAGTAGTTTTTCTGATCGCAATTTCTTCAATTGGCCTTTCACTTTATCATTATTTTATGTTAATGTGTGCGTTATTTGAATATTGAAAACTACGAACAATTTTCAGAATAGGAGTCCATGAAGGATCTGTACGATGTGTACACTTCGAACGCGCAGATTCTCCTACAGTTTCCTCTGTAAATTTCATCCATAAAATGTTGCGAGTGTTGGAAGTATTGAAATCTATTTGCATCAACACACCTGATGCACCGTTTACTAATCCATCCCCTGTGTCTACATTGACCGTCATCGTGTACTTGCCATTATTTTTTAGGAGAAGAGACGTACAGAGTCCCTGTGTAGCGGAAGTTTTAAAACCCTTCACTTCTTCTAATGTTCTTTGTTTCCTAGCTGGTTCCAAATCGACCGCCTTAATAAAATCTTCAGCAGTAGTGAATAATTGCTCAGTAGCAATTGAGTTAAGTTTCGTTACATTGAATAAATCTACCTCATTATTATTACTAAACAGATGAATTGCATCATCGGGCACTGCCGATGGTTCGCATATTCTAGATTAGAAAAGGACAATATCATCGGCTATCATACAACCCTTAGCCATATTATTTAAGGCAGAAGTGGAAACCTGATCGTCACGTTGACGCATTATCAAGGTCCCAGAGATACGTACCAAATATTTTATGGTAAGGGTCAGTGGTATATGGATCGAAAATCCAACTACCTCCTACCGGCAGTAACTATTTATAATAGGATCACCAAATACGATGATAGAAACACCTCCAAAAGGAGAAGCTAAAAATTTGCTTCAAACGGGAATCTAAATATGAAAACATTAGAGAGCTAACCATTGATATTTGATCAATAATAATAAATTTAAGATCGATTAACCTTGAATGAAGGGTATTAACTAAATCATGGCTTAAGGCCCTTAGAGGTGCTGAGCGAGATTGATTAACAGGAAGTGAAAACATGGAATGCAGTGTCGAACCACTAATTCCGAATGCTGCTTTTCCTGTTGGTGCACATAAGAGGATTTTAACAGATGTCGGATCAGCTCCTGGTTTACTGTTATAAATTACGGATAATGACTGAAAAATTGCTGATATAAGTCGACTCTTTCCGACTCCGGCACCACCTCCAACAAATTCATAAAAGACTGTATTGATTTTGACATTATGCAAAGCATGTGTGAAATATAGCTTCTGCTTTAAATTAAGAGATCTAACTATATTAGCTAAGCTTTCCTGAGAAACTAAGGGTGGAAGCTTAATAAAATGGACATTACTATCTTCATCATTCATATCAATATTTCTATCCACATTTGAAACATTTAGATGTGGGTCTATTTCAGGCAATCCTAAAACTGTGAAGCCATCATCTACTACTTCCTGTTCTCCTACTTGATTATTCTCATTTTCTGCTTCCTCTCTTAAGTGGGTCACAGCATCTTCTAGTTCCCTATAAACTAGTAAATTATATTTTCTGCGATTGTTCTCTACTAACTCCTGATTTTCCCTACAGAACAATTCACAGTCAAGTGTGACTAAATCCAAAGGCTCATCTCGCCATGGGGCGTAAAGCATTTTTAGCTCTCTGAAATAGTCACTTGTTTCTGTATTGACATTAAATCTCCTATACCTAATTATGCACGCAGTAAGCCTCTTTCTGATGAACCCACTATTATCGCGAAGAGCGGAAACTATTGATTCAGAAGCGCTAGGCACATCATTATCAAAGTCATCTGCATATGCTTGGCGAGCTCCTCGTTCTGATTTGCTGTAGCTTTAAAAAGCTGCAAAATCGGCTAGGAATAAGCTCTCTAAAGCGTCTGGGCGCTGAATATAATGATCTAGAAGTTCTAAGTAGAAAATTTCCCTAGAGTCTTCGGGCAGCTTTCAAAGTTTCTGTCAAGATTTCAGCATTCTGACCCGTTTTTCTGGAACGTGTGTATTGATATACACACTGGCACTACTGCTAGCGGACAAATGCATTCCTAAACAGCAGTAGACGGCTTCCTCAGCGGATATTTCAGTGCCAAATTAAATTTGTTACCTAACAAACTTTTGCTTAATAGTTACATTGTTGTTGTCTTTAATCTCATTGATTGCCTTATTTGCTAGCTGCAACAAAAGGAGGTGCTTGTTATAAGCGTTAAGCTTGATTGATGAAAAATATCGCTTCAAAAAACTTTTGGTTTCTTTATACTTGATCTTCATAACTAAGGTTAAGTTGATCGTGGAACAAAAAGTTGTTAAAATTGTTAAAATTTTCTACGCTTTCACGATCAAATGGGAAGTCGAGCACACTTTGAATTTTTTCGAAATTCCTACGATGCTTGGCCAAATTTGGAGCATTTTCTAATAAAGGGAGGAGAATTTCGGTTTAAGGCATGGGAGGGTATGGGATACCAAATCTACAAATTTGTTTTTACCTAATATCTCGCTTCCAAGAGTGCCCATGACTATGGAGTTGATACTCCAAATATGGAGCAACGTCCGGGCAACTAGAATACATAGCCAGACAAAAAGCTCCGGCCACCTAGTTTCCGCTGCGGAAACGTAAGCAAATTAGTGTGCTATTCGTAATGCTAATCATTTCTAACTTTTTGAAGTTATGAAATAATATTAGTTCTCCAACATCTTCTATCAAAAATTCCTAAGCTCTGATCTAACTATAGTTGTAAGACTTTCCTGACATTTCCTTTTAATGCCTGCAAATATTGTGGGAAAAGCCAGCTCCTCTGAATCACAATCGGTTATCATGTCCAGAGGTCGCTGACCCTCTCCTGGTGCTATAGCAATTCGAGGAATATCTATGTTTTCAAAAGGGACATTTTCCATGAAGGTTTCTTGACCTCCTGGATTCAACTCTACCTCTTCTTTTACAACTCTATGCTCGTTAGGTTGTGCTGCCTTTTCTAACATTTGACACACAATGTCCCTGTCATCTGCTGACGCAACAAATGGTACAGTCTCAGCAGAGTAAGAAGAAAGCTAAAGAAAGTTCATTGATAGTAACCTGGTGCTTCTTATAAAGTTCTGTGCTCACTAAATAGCAAATTGCATCAACTATCTTGGAGGGCCGTATGGTTTCAGCCATGAAATTATGGTTATACTCCATCCTACGCTTAAGATGAATCTGAACTACTTCGGCTTCATTAAATGCCCTGGGAAGGGAAGTTACAACATTTGCAACTGGAATTGGCACATTACACAAAATAATGATAAAGTGAAAGTCCAATTGAAGAAATTGCGGACTGAAAAACTACTGTGTACTCATTACGATTATTTAATTAACAGTTCTGCCCTTAACATTTTCTTCCATAATATTCAGAGCTTGAATTCCCATATTGAAGATATTCGATCGGACAAGCTGATGCTTCAGTCATCAATATTATGCTTCGTGGAAACTTCCATAAGCAATGAAGCTGTAGAAATACCTGGGTTCCCTATTGTGGTTCAACTTGAATCAATTAGGCCTTTAACAGGCATCATAATTTATGTAAAGAACGAGCTAGTAGATAGAGTTTCCCATACCTTTAGCAGTAGAAAAACTTTTGGCTCAGTAGTTTTTGAGTTCGGCACAATTTACGTTTGATGCCATAAGTTTTCTTATATTATATAAAAGTCCAGACTTTCCTCTGTCCGCATTTAAAATAGAATTTGAGGAGATAATTGAGCAGTTTTCTCGTTTAGGTGATTTAGGGGATACCTTGCTAGTTTTAGGAGACTTTAATTTGTGCCTCCAAACCTTTAGGAGTATTTATAAATCTTTGATTAGCAAAGGACTTAGAGGTTTGTTAGATTTGAAAACATCCACTACCAATATGGATACACATATTGTTTGGGCGTTTTCTAAAATATATTAGATAATGAAAAGATTAGTGCAAGGACTTTTTCTGTTAGTATTCAGGATAGCATGAGTTTGTAAATTTTGGAATAGGTTAGAAAATAAGAAATCTAAATGACAGGATATGTGTAAATATGTATGTCGGCATATTTTAATAATACTTTAATTTAATTATTTAAAAGTTAAGTATAACCATTGAATGGAAGATTGTTTTGATAATTATTATTATTTTTATACCCTTGGACCTGGTTATCGATATTAGCCAATCTAAAATTTATAAAAAAATACCGATATATACTGCTCACACCGCTTTAAAAAATTGCGGCGATAAATTATTGTCAAAATATCGAAATTGAAGCAAGGTGGCAGCGCACTGCAGTATTTATATAAATTTATAGCTTGCGATTAGTATTATACAATTAAATTGATACGTCCAAGGGTATCCCACTGCCGCTCTTGACTGTTGCTCTCGTTAAAGACTGTCTTTCTAAGCCGATCTTGATTACTTCTGGTGTTCCTCAGGGCAGCCACTTTGGACCATTGCTATTTAACCTTTTTATTAACGATTTCCTTCAATACTCCTTCACTCTAACATTCTTATGTATGCTGATGATGTGAAACTCTGTTTGACACAAAATTATCCTGCAAAATGATCCTCACATAACACAAATTGTCAATAAGGAATTTGGACTACTCGGGTTCATCAAAAGATGGGCCAAAGATTTCGAGGATCCTTATACGACAAAGTTGCTTTATACTTCTTTTATTCTTCCAATTCTTGAATATGGGTCTTGCGTGTGGTCGCCGCAATACCATATTCACCAAGATAGAATTGAGTCTGTTCAAAAGCAGAGTCTACTCTTCAATTGAGTTTCGGGTGTAGACTTACCACCATATTCTAGTAGACTCCTTCTAATTAACCTACCTTCTTTAACTAACCGTCGTATTATCTTAGGTGTTATGTTTATTGTAAAGCTAATAAAGTACAATATAGATTCCCCTACTCTGCTTTATCAAATTAATTTCTGTATTCCTTCTAGAGTTACTTGTAATTTTATGCCACTATCCTTGACCTTTTGTCCTACTAACTACAGCTTGCATGACTCCTTCCGAGTTCTCTGCGCTGACTACAATAGACTATCCAGAGTTTTCAACTCTGAGTCCTCCATTTATTCTGTTAAACTGTCTATCCTTAATCAATTAACTCTACATCCTAACAACTAATCACTAATCTACCGATCTGATTGGGTTTTACTGGGTTTTCCCCAATCCTTCGCAGTAAATATTAGATCGTGTATTCTTGTTTTATATTCCCCAGCCTAAATTTAAAAATATATGTATATATTTTTAATTAATGTAACATTTTTGATTTATTACCAAATTATAATAAATAATAAATAATTTTAAAATCTAAATCTTAAACTTTTATTATTTTCTTTATTTTTACTAATATTATAATTATTTATAATTTTAATTTAAACGAGAGCAACAGTCGAGCGGCACGCGACAATGGGATACCCTTGGACGTATGTTGCCATAAAAAGTATCTAATTGTATAATATTAATCGTAAGCTACAAATTAATCATAACACTGCAGTGCGCTGCCACCTTGCATCAATTTCGATACGTTGTCAATAATTTATCGCTGCAATTTTCCTAGCGCAAGACTGCAAAAAGCGGTGTGAGCAGTATATATTGGTATTTCTTTATAAATTTTGAATTGGTCAATATCGATAACTTGCAATATATCTAGTAATCAAAATTAATATTTATTTAATTGCATTTTATAGTTTTGTATTTTCTACTGACCCTAAAATATGAATTATTAAATAATAATCATATGTGCACGTAAGCATATTATGAGTATTATGATTATGTACACAAGCATGTAAATACTTGCATACATTTATATTCATTTACCACGCCACCTATTGGTTGAGTATTAGTATATATATTTATGCACATGCATTTGCGGTAATTGACATGTGCATGGAAAAGAAGAGTCGAGAAACAACTAATCACTAATCTACCGATCTGATTGGGTTTTACTGGGTTTTCCCCAATCCTTCGCAGTAAATATTAGATCGTGTATTCTTGTTTTATATTCCCCAGCCTAAATTTAAAAATATATGTATATATTTTTAATTAATGTAACATTTTTGATTTATTACCAAGTTATAATAAATAATAAATAATTTTAAAATCTAAATCTTAAACTTTTATTATTTTCTTTATTTTTACTAATATTATAATTATTTATAATTTTAATTTAAACGAGAGCAACAGTCGAGCGGCACGCGACAATGGGATACCCTTGGACGTATGTTGCCATAAAAAGTATCTAATTGTATAATATTAATCGTAAGCTACAAATTAATCATAACACTGCAGTGCGCTGCCACCTTGCATCAATTTCGATACGTTGTCAATAATTTATCGCTGCAATTTTCCTAGCGCAAGACTGCAAAAAGCGGTGTGAGCAGTATATATTGGTATTTCTTTATAAATTTTGAATTGGTCAATATCGATAACTTGCAATATATCTAGTAATCAAAATTAATATTTATTTAATTGCATTTTATAGTTTTGTATTTTCTACTGACCCTAAAATATGAATTATTAAATAATAATCATATGTGCACGTAAGCATATTATGAGTATTATGATTATGTACACAAGCATGTAAATACTTGCATACATTTATATTCATTTACCACGCCACCTATTGGTTGAGTATTAGTATATATATTTATGCACATGCATTTGCGGTAATTGACATGTGCATGGAAAAGAAGAGTCGAGAAACAGATCGCGCTTCGCGCTCGCATCGTTTGTCCTTTTCTTTCATGCACAAGTAATTTAGTTCTGACGTCATCGACAATTTCTTTGCTGGTCGAACGGTCGGGGGCGGTAGGCGTGTTATTCCAAATTGAAAATAAACTTGATCTGGGTATGGTATACAGGAATTTTCATGCTAAATTCGGTGTCCCTAGCTTTTGTAATAGCTGAGATCGGCGCGTTCATCCAGACAGTCAGACGGAGAGACAGACGGACATGGCTCAATCGACTCGGCTATTGATCCTGAGCAAGAATATATATACTTTATGGGGTCTCCGACGCCTCCCGTTACATACATTTGCACAAAGTTAGTATACCCTTTTTTGACCATTTGTCCTAGGGTATAAAAATATAATTTAATTTAGACTTCGAGTCGACTGTCTTAGTTGACGTTAAATAAATAAATAAATAAAAAAATAAATAAATAATATAAATAAGTAAGATATAAAAAAAATTAAATTCGTTTTGTTGTAGCAGACCAGCTTAGCGCAGGCAGCATTGGCTTAGCACTGTGAATGCAAATGTTATACCATATACTGCGAAAGTGGCATACCGGGTTCACAGTATGCAAGAACAGTCGCAATATTAGAAAAAAATGTATTATTTATAAATTAAATATGTAATAGAATAGGGAGCATTTTACAATTTCTCGATACTTTCGAACGCTTTTTCTCATGTTGTTAATTTGAAAAATTCTTTCAAATGGTCTATTTCAATACCCACTGTACTTATGCTAACCCAGAAAAAATCAACACCAGTTCACGCGTGCCCCAGACTCATAAACGCATTTCATACATGCACAAACATGTTGTGGTCACAATAAAAAAAAAATATAATAAACTATGTAACTATGTAAGAGCCACCAAATTTTGTAACAACGGTCTGGATATTGCAGTATTTCAAAATATTTTTGAAATTGCGACACGCCGCTTTCCGTCTCTGTAAATCAGTAATAACTGTTTAGAAGCAATATTAACCTAATAACCAAAGGTGAATATCACACATGACAAATACCTTGCAACGAGCCTTTTGTGAAAATTTCATTTAAATCTGACTATAAATAAGTAAGATACGATAAGAATTATGATAAGAATTAAATTCGTTTTGAAGGGATATACTCGTACAGTACTCAGACACACAGCAATAAAACATTTTCTATCGGCCGGTGGTAACAGAAATCGTTTACCATGCAACTGACGACTTGACGACTGAGCAAAAGAAGAGTTAATAGCTGAGTGGTTAGACTGGCCGACGGGATTTTTCAGGCTTGTGTGTTGTGGCGCGCGAGTTCAATTTTCATGTGCGATAGCGCGTGTTTGCATTTTTTCCATTTTATATACATATTTCTTTTATTCTAATAAACTAAAACGAAAGCAGCAGCCGATGGGATATCCAAATCCGCTACTTCTCATGTTAAATTAAATTTCAATTAAATATAGTTTCTTCTCAATTTGATTGCATTGATTTTGATTTGTTTATTATGCAATATTTAAAACTGTAAGACAAACAAATTTTACATTTAATATAAATAATTATTTTTAAGTCCATTTTAATAAATATTTATTGACCGTTTAAATTTTATTTAATGAAAATCAACAAAATCATTTCACATGTCAATCCGGCATCAGTCCGGCTCTCTTAACCACTGATAAGCTCCTGCAGCCATCGAATAGGGAATCGATTCCCCGGGTGAGCAGGTTCCCATTTTGTGTTTTCATATATAATTTTATAATTTTTGTCATTTTTCCCTTTATTTTATTACATAAGTAAATATATATAAATATTTATACAAATATTCATACATACTCGTATGATATTAAGCATTTAAATATGCGTGGAGACATTGAACAGAGCGAGAAGACAATATGCATTCTTAGCTCGAGCCAAAAAATCAAGAAGTAAATGTAACGAATTTTGGCACGGGCTAAAATTTGTATTCAATGAAAATCAACAAAATCATGTCACATGTCGATCGCGGCAGCAAACCAACCCCACTGGTCAACTCCTCCTTATACATACATATATTGTGTAATTTTTATTCCCTTCCACCATTGATTATGGTCAAATGGTCGATGACGTCGTAACTATAATACTTGTGCAGGAAAGAAAGGGACGAACGATGAGAGCGCGTAGCTCGAGCTGTTTCTCGACTCTTCTTTTCCATGTACATGTCAATTACCGAAAATCATGTGCATAAACATATGATAAAACTCATACATACTTAATTTGTGTGCGCATATACATAGATATATACATTTTCATACAAACAATAGGTGCGTGGTAGATCGATTTGAATGTATGCAACTATTTACATTCATATTCATAATATTCATATATGAACATATGTATACATACGTGCACATATAATTGTTATTTACTAATTCATATTTTGGAACAGTAAAAAATACAAAACCATAAAATGCAATTAAATAAATATTAATTTTGATAACTCGATATATTGCGAGCTATCGATAACAGCCCATTTAAAATTTGAAAAGAAATACCGATATATAATGCTCACACAGCTCTTTGCAGTCTTTCGCGCGCTAGGAAATTGGGGCGATAAATTATTGGCAACGTTTCGAAATTGATGCAAGGTGGGAGCTGACTGCAGTTTTATGATTAATTTGTAGCTTGCGAATAGTGTCATACAATTAAATACTTGTACGCGAAATTTTAATCCAAATAAAGCACAATTTTCATTGCGAATTTTATTATTTATTTATTTATTTAATTAAAAACTTATAGTTGAATATGCGATTTGTGTTATCTCTTATTAATAAACTTTAATAAAAATTTCCCGCTGAAGGTGTATTGTGTTTTGGGAGTGCTTACGGAATTCGTTCATTATAGTAGTTACTTAAATAAAATTCATGGTCTTATACAGTCAGCACCTGACTGTAGCGTTTCAGCGGCGATTCTATACCGTTATTAACAAAAGTTTTCTATGGTATTATGGTATATTAACGTCACAACGATGCGCACTGTGTGCCACAAACGATTTATTTCAAGCAAAAATGCGGCAGACACAAAAATTATGCCGTTGCAATAGTTAACTTTCCCGTTTCTTGACGCTTATGCAGAATTTCGGCGTGTAATTTTCAATGCGAAAAGATGGCAAATTGCAATAGATGTAACTTATCGAATGCAGAATTTTCATTATTGCTTCAGTCCAATACTGAGCTTATTGATTATTTACGCAAGCATAAAGTGCGGCAAAGAGTGCAAAATTAGATACAGATCGGATACTGTAATTACCTTTGTATGTAATGGCAACGCTAATTCTTCTGCGGTCGCAAAAAAAAGAAAGTGCAGCGCTGTATGTTTTCGGAAACCATCCGGAAAAATAGCTTTTTCCAAGGTCACCGATTCTCTCTTGGTGAAATTTGCCGGTTCATAATGCTGGATACAAATGGACTTAAGCGCGAAGTCCAATTTATGATGCATGAATTGGGATGGTCACGGCCATCTATAATTGACTTCCGCAACTTCATGCGCGAAGTTTACATAGACTGGGCGGTACGCAACAGTCCTCGTACCATTGGTGGCCAAGGCAAAGTAATTGAAATCGACGAAACAAAAGTGGGACGCCGGAAATATAACTGTGGCCGCATAGTGGAAGGTCAATGGCTATTTGGTGGCATTGAAAGAGACACAAAAGAATTTTTCATCGTACCAGTGGAGTCCAGAAATAAGGACACACTGTTGTCTCTTATAAAGGATAGAATAGCCGACGGAACTTCCATTATGTCGGACTAGGGCTTCCAACACCAGACAGTGAAACACTCAAAAAATTTCGTCGATCCATCAACCGCAGCCCATATCCAATCTATCGAGCGGTTGTGGCGTGACGTGAAAGATGGCATACCGCGCTTTGGACGCAAGAAGGCACGCTATATAGGGTATCTTGCAAAATTCATGTTTTTTAAGAAGTTTCCTTCTCACCCAGATAGACTTCATGATTTTTTTTTTCAAAAATTTTTTGTCTTCGGTGCATTGTATTTCATATTTAACACATTTTTTCTAATCATAGGATTCGTCTGATTCAAAATAGAAAACCAGCACAACGACTTGAACAAATCGGCCCTTTTCAGGGCCACCAGAAATTTATAAAGATGAACTATTTTTCAATATATAAATATATATATATATATGGCACAGGTAGTTAAGAAACGTAAGAGCAAATTTATATTTCAGAACAAAATTTTCACAGGAATTTTATACTAAAGTGACTGCAAAATTTTCATTTTAAAAAAATCAGTTTGTGGCACACTGTTCTGTCACAAAAAGTTGAAGAGATATTGGCGTCACACACAAAAACGCAACAACAAAATATATGCAAATTTAATTATTTATAAAATTGAATTAAAAGAAAACTAAAAGCTCCTAACTGAAAAAAAAAATTTTTTTTAAATCGGAGATGAGGGCATATATTTAACCTTTACCAATTATAATAATATATACAAATCCGCATATTTATAGATATACAATTGTACACAATTATAAATACCTGGTGTTGGATCCGAGTCATTTAGTAGTATAACAAAAAATGTACTTTTACATTAAGTAGTAGCCTTTTATATTAAGTAGTATCTTTTTTCTATTAAGTATTAGTTTTTTGTGTTTAAGTAGTATACATACATACGTATAACTTGAAGTCACTCTAACATACATAATGAAACGCTGTTAATTAGCATAAGCTAGCTGTAAGTCTTTACTTTGTGCTCTTGCCTTCTCCTTTTGTCAAAAATAGAATTACTCTCATTTCGATCATTGAACTTGGTGGTGTTCTTTTTAATCCGTAAAGGAAGGCATCCACAGGCGTTTTATCCCACCAGCAAGACCCTATATGGGAGGATTGTGATATGATTGAGTTAAGTCGTTGAAACATCATCTCAGCGATATCATTGGCGAAAACAGCTTCACCATTGAGGAGTTCACAACTCTCCTTTGTAAATCTAGGCAGTGTTAATCTCCCGAACGTTATTGAATCTTAACAATGTCTCCATGGTGAGACGCCAGGACACTTCATCGTGGGAAGACTGCTTATTGGAGCTCAGGAGGAGAACACTTCGATGAAAAACAAAGAGTTGTATCGCTGGATAGATGGCGATATTTGCAGCGCATCAGAGGAGAATTCTAGTGGAACAAAATCTGTCTGCTACCGATGCAAGAAAACGACAGCGAGAACATGCAGGATCCTGTCCACTAGCCAACCGCTGGAGAGAGACAGCGAACGAATAGAGCAGCTAAGCTTACACCAGCAATGGCGATTATGACCTTTATACGGTCTAGGGAGACAGAGTTCTTTCAACAGAACGGGACTAGCACTGGAGGCAATGGACAGAAGAGGAGCCAAAAACTGGGCGACGATCTCTTCGCGTAAAAGGACGAGTGGGACGAGCGCTTGCACAAATCCGCTAGAATACTGGTGGTGGGGTTCCCCGGACTTCTGCAAAATGTTCACGCGCCCTTGGGCTTGGTGTTTTCTGGCCCCCGCAGAATGCACTTTTTTAACGCTGCGTCGCAGAAATATTTGCGCACACATGCACACTAATTATGCCCTTCGACCAATGAAAAAAAATGGTATACTAACTTTGTGAAAATGTTTGTTACAGGCAGAAGAAGGCGAGGTAGACCCCACAAAAAGTATATATTCTTTCTCAGCTTAAAACGGTATCCCAAATTGAAAATAAAATTGATTTGTGTATGGTATACAGGAATCTTTATGCTAAATTTAGGGTCCCTTGTCATACTCTTGGACGGACATGGCTCAATCAACTCGTCTAATGGTCCTGAGCAAGACCATGTATACATTATTTTGGGCGTACGACCCCTCCTTCTGCCTATTGCATACATTTGCACAAAGCTCGAAGGGTATAAAAATGTATCATACAATTAGAAACATTTAACGTCAAAATATGTCCCACTGGCGAGTTGCGCTCGACTGTTGCTCTCGTTTTTTGCCAAAGAGTATAATAACGCGCTTCAAGAAAAATTTGATTCAAGAAGAATTTTAAAGGCTTTCAGTCGTTTCGATTGTGCAATGATATTTCGCTGTGAATTGCTGAAGCGTCTGATTAAGGAGTTCACATTTTGACGAGACAGTGAGTCTGCCACATATGTTTCATTCCCTGGTTTTTAGAATACCTTTGTGTTGTGTTCACCAATGTATGCCTTCCATCGTTTGATTTGCATTCGTTTTTCTGTCTGAAATGGTAAAGATAATGGTTGGTGATAGGTGAAAATATTTAATTCCCTTGTTCAATAGAGGTAATTTTTAAAATAACCTATACCCCAGACAATAACCAACAATTCTCCCTCATTCTCGGTCGCTCTGCTTTAGCGTGCACGAAATCATGGAAAGAGGTCTGCCCCTTGGAATAGGACTGCACCGATGCCATCCTTCAGCCCTTTGGGCTGCTTGAAATCTGAATACATAAGTATGACATCTTGTGATATCTGGTGGAAAGGACCATACTGGTTGGCAAAACCACCAAGTCAATGGATAGTGCCCGAGCAACCGAAACTCATTACTGTTACCACAAAATCAGAAGAGGAAGCATTCTTCGGTAAAAAAGTTTAATAGCATAATGGCGTATGTATTACGCTTTGTAGCTAAAGCTAACAGTCAACTTACCTTTAAAAGATTTAAGAAGGCCAAAACTATCGTTGTTAAGTTACAGCAACAGTTAGATTTTGGTAGAGAAATTCTATTGCTTCAAAAAAGAGAACACTGGAAGCAAGCTGCAGGCGGTCAACCCCAACGGGGAAGGCGTGTTACGCCATACACCAGCCATGGCGATTATGAGCCTTCTGAAGATCCTTCAAGTAGCAAGCACCGTGAAGGCTTTATACGATCTAGGGAGACAGAGTTTTTTCAACGGGACTAGCACTGGAGGCAATGGACAGAAGAGGATCCAACAACTGAGCGACGCTCTCTTCGTATAAAAGGACGAGTAGGACGAGCGCTTGCACATATCAGCTAGAATACTGGTGGTGGGGTTCGCCGGACTCCACGGACCCCTGCCTATATAATCTATTGAGTTTAAATTCTCGTAAATGACAATCAACGACGATAGAATAAACACCAAACACGCCAATCGCAAGCTAAAAACGAGAGCAACAGTCGAGCGGCACGAGACAGTGGGATACCCTTGGACGTACTAATTTAATTGTATAATACTAATCGCAAGCTATAAATTAATAATAACACTGCAGTGCGCTGCCACCTTGCTTCAATTTCGATATTTTGCCAATAATTTATCGCTGCAATTTCCTAAAAAGGTGTGAGCAGTATATATCGGTATTTCTTTATAAATTTTAAATTGGTTAATATCGACAACAAGGTCCAAGAGTATAAAAATAATAACAATTATCAAACCAATTTTCCATTTAATGGTTATACTTAACTATTAGATAATTAAATTAAAGTATTATTAAAATATGCCTACATACATATTTACATACATACATATTTACTTATATCCTGTCATTTAGATTTCTTAATTTCTAACCTATTCCAAACATTACAAACTCATGCTATCCTGAATACTAACAGATATCCCATTGTGATGGCTATGCGAAACCTCAAAAGTCCTAGCACTAATAATTTCATTATCTAATATATTTGAAAACGCCCAATCAATATGTGTATCCATATTGGTAGTGGACATTTTCAAATCTAACAAACTCCTAAATCCTTTGCTAATCAAAAAATTATAAATACTCCTACACCTGTTAAAGGTTTTGAGGCACAAATAAAAGTCTCCTAAAACTAGCAAGCTATCTCCTAAATCACCTAAACGAGAAAATTGCTGAATTATATCCTCAAATTCTAGAGGAGAGTCTGGACTTTTATATAATATAAGAAAACTTATGGCATCAAACCTAAATATGCCGAACTCAAAAGCTACTGAGCCAAAAGTTTTTCTACGGCTAAAGGTATGGGAAACTCCATCTACTAGCTTGTTCTTTACATAAATTATGATGCCTGTTAAAGGCCTAATTGATTCAAGTTGAACCACAATAGTGAACACAGGTATTTCTACAGTTTTATTGCTTATGTTTCCACGAAGCATAATATTGATGACTGAACCATCAGCTTGTCTGATCGAATATCTTCAATATGGGAATTCAAGCTCTGAGTATTATGGAAGAAAATGTTAAGGGCAGAACTCTTAATCAAATAATCGTAATGAGTACACAGTAGTTTTTCTGATCGCAATTTCTTCAATTGGCCTTTCACTTTATCATTATTTTATGTTAATGTGTGCGTTATTTGAATATTGAAAACTACGAACAATTTTCAGAATAGGAGTCCATGAAGGATCTGTACGATGTGTACACTTCGAACGCGCAGATTCTCCTACAGTTTCCTCTGTAAATTTCATCCATAAAATGTTGCGAGTGTTGGAAGTATTGAAATCTATTTGCATCAACACACCTGATGCACCGTTTACTAATCCATCCCCTGTGTCTACATTGACCGTCATCGTGTACTTGCCATTATTTTTTAGGAGAAGAGACGTACAGAGTCCCTGTGTAGCGGAATTTTTAAAACCCTTCACTTCTTCTAATGTTCTTTGTTTCCTAGCTGGTTCCAAATCGACCGCCTTAATAAAATCTTCAGCAGTAGTGAATAATTGCTCAGTAGCAATTGAGTTAAGTTTCGTTACATTGAATAAATCTACCTCATTATTATTACTAAACAGATGAATTGCATCATCGGGCACTGCCGATGGTTCGCATATTCTAGATTAGAAAAGGACAATATCATCGGCTATCATACAACCCTTAGCCATATTATTTAAGGCAGAAGTGGAAACCTGATCGTCACGTTGACGCATTATCAAGGTCCCAGAGATACGTACCAAATATTTTATGGTAAGGGTCAGTGGTATATGGATCGAAAATCCAACTACCTCCTACCGGCAGTAACTATTTATAATAAGATCACCAAATACGATGATAGAAACACCTCCAAAAGGAGAAGCTAAAAATTTGCTTCAAACGGGAATCTAAATATGAAAACATTAGAGAGCTAACCATTGATATTTGATCAATAATAATAAATTTAAGATCGATTAACCTTGAATGAAGGGTATTAACTAAATCATGGCTTAAGGCCCTTAGAGGTGCTGAGCGAGATTGATTAACAGGAAGTGAAAACATGGAATGCAGTGTCGAACCACTAATTCCGAATGCTGCTTTTCCTGTTGGTGCACATAAGAGGATTTTAACAGATGTCGGATCAGCTCCTGGTTTACTGTTATAAATTACGGATAATGACTGAAAAATTGCTGATATAAGTCGACTCTTTCCGACTCCGGCACCACCTCCAACATATTCATAAAAGACTGTATTGATTTTGACATTATGCAAAGCATGTGTGAAATATAGCTTCTGCTTTAAATTAAGAGATCTAACTATATTAGCTAAGCTTTCCTGAGAAACTAAGGGTGGAAGCTTAATGAAATGGACATTACTATCTTTATCATTCATATCAATATTTCTATCCACATTTGAAACATTTAGATGTGGGTCTATTTCAGGCAATCCTAAAACTGTGAAGCCATCATCTACTACTTCCTGTTCTCCTACTTGATTATTCTCATTTTCTGCTTCCTCTCTTAAGTGGGTCACAGCATCTTCTAGTTCCCTATAAACTAGTAAATTATATTTTCTGCGATTGTTCTCTACTAACTCCTGATTTTCCCTACAGAACAATTCACAGTCAAGTGTGACTAAATCCAAAGGCTCATCTCGCCATGGGGCGTAAAGCATTTTTAGCTCTCTGAAATAGTCACTTGTTTCTGTATTGACATTAAATCTCCTATACCTAATTATGCACGCAGTAAGCCTCTTTCTGATGAACCCACTATTATCGCGAAGAGCGGAAACTATTGATTCAGAAGCGCTAGGCACATCATTATCAAAGTCATCTGCATATGTTTGGCGAGCTCCTCGTTCTGATTTGCTGTAGCTTTAAAAAGCTGCAAAATCGGCTAGGAATAAGCTCTCTAAAGCGTCTGGGCGCTGAATATAATGATCTAGAAGTTCTAAGTAGAAAATTTCCCTAGAGTCTTCGGGCAGCTTTCAAAGTTTCTGTCAAGATTTCAGCATTCTGACCCGTTTTTCTGGAACGTGTGTATTAATATACACACTGGCACTACTGCTAGCGGACAAATGCATTCCTAAACAGCAGTAGACGGCTTCCTGAGCGGATATTTCAGTGCCAAATTAAATTTGTTACCTAACAAACTTTTGCTTAATAGTTACATTGTTGTTGTCTTTAATCTCATTGATTGCCTTATTTGCTAGCTGCAACAAAAGGAGGTGCTTGTTATAAGCGTTAAGCTTGATTGATGAAAAATATCGCTTCAAAAAACTTTTGGTTTCTTTATACTTGATCTTCATAACTAAGGTTAAGTTGATCGTGGGACAAAAAGTTGTTAAAATTGTTAAAATTTTCTACGTTTTCACGATCAAATGGGAAGTCGAGCACACTTTGAATTTTTTCGAAATTCCTACGATGCTTGGCCAAATTTGGAGCATTTTCTAATAAAGGGAGGAGAATTTCGGTTTAAGGCATGGGAGGGTATGGGATACCAAATCTACAAATTTGTTTTTACCTAATATCTCGCTTCCAAGAGTGCCCGTGATTATGGAGTTGATACTCCAAATATGGAGCAACGTCCGGGCAACTAGAATACATAGCCAGACAAAAAGCTCCGGCCACCTAGTTTCCGCTGCGGAAACGTAAGCAAATTAGTGTGCTATTCGTAATGCTAATCATTTCTAACTTTTTGAAGTTATGAAATAATATTAGTTCTCCAACATCTTCTATCAAAAATTCCTAAGCTCTGATCTAACTATAGTTGTAAGACTTTCCTGACATTTCCTTTTAATGCCTGCAAATATTGTGGGAAAAGCCAGCTCCTCTGAATCACAATCGGTTATCATGTCCAGAGGTCGCTGACCCTCTCCTGGTGCTATAGCAATTCGAGGAATATCTATGTTTTCAAAAGGGACATTTTCCATGAAGGTTTCTTGACCTCCTGGATTCAACTCTACCTCTTCTTTTACAACTCTATGCTCGTTAGGTTGTGCTGCCTTTTCTAACATTTGACACACAATGTCCCTGTCGTCTGCTGACGCAATAAATGGTACAGTCTCAGCAGAGTAAGAAGAAAGCTAAAGAAAGTTCATTGATAGTAACCTGGTGCTTCTTATAAAGTTCTGTGCTTACTAAATAGCAAATTGCATCAACTATCTTGGAGGGCCGTATGGTTATACTCCATCCTACGCTTAAGATGAATCTGAACTACTTCGGCTTCATTAAATGCCCAGGGAACGGAAGTTACAACATTTGCAACTGGAATTGGCACATTGATTACTGCTCCTTTATTGGCACTTTGACGTCCATATCCAAGAGACTTTATGATCATAAAATGAAGACGGGGAGAAATCAGCCTTTCTTCTAGAGGCGTCAAACCTATAAGGCATTCCGGAAGCTCCGGAAAATTTAGGCCATTTGTAATAGAAGCCTTTGGTTTTTTCCCTGATTTAATACTGCTGCTGCAGGTATTGCAAAAGCTAAACCTATTATTATGGGATGGAAACATAGAGGAAAGATATAAAATATCTACACTATCTGCCTTACTACACTTTTCCTCTATGCGAAACTTTGTCCCTTTGATGTGGAAACCACAAACCTTTGCAACATAAGCAACCCTGATCGGGTGTATGCTTGACTGCCTTATTAAAATTGGCTATTAGGCAATCTAAACTAGTTTTAACTTGCGATTTCCTATCATCTGGATGGGTATTCGCACGTTCCATTCTATTGCGGGAAGCGTTTCTCCTATTCTCCGCAAGCCTTTTGGTGCAACTACTCCCATATATACTCACTTTTTACGACATATGCCTATGGGCTTCAAAGGCCTCACGTTGAGCTCGAATTCGAGCACTGCGGCGTGCACTAGTATTGCGTGCCTGCTCAAGAATCCTGCGAAGACGATTATTTCTATCCTGAGACTTTTGACTTCTATATGGTATATTGCCCTTTAAAAAATTCGCGTCTCCTGATTTTGTCGCTGAATCGTCCTTCTAACAGCATCTCGTCCGCTTTCGTGGACCTGAATTGTGGACATTGCCTGAGCCTCAATCGACGCAAAGTATTAGCAAGTTGTTCGTCATTTCTAGTTGAATGATCACTTCGTCGAACACGGCGACAAACTACATCCTGACCTCTTTCCTGAGATCGAAACTCAGCATCTTGCCTGCGCCTCGAACGACGCGAAGTGTTGGCAAGTTGTTCGTCTGTTTTAAAGTCAGAATCACTGCGACGTACACGGCGACGAACTGCATCCTGCTCTCTTTCCTGAGATCAAAACTCAGCATCTTGCCTGCGCCTCGAACGACGTGAAGTGTTGTAATCTGATTGGCGAAGAAGAAGTGTCTGGTAATTGCTCAACGGCCCTAAATGTTCTAATACTTCTGCGGACTCGATGCTGTTGACTATCTCTAACCCTTTCAGTTTCCCTGAATTCGAAATTTTTCCTACGTTCTCTATGTGCTTCTAGATTATTTACTCGTTCCTGCTCAGAAAAATCTATATCTGACCTATTCAAACGATTTATTTTTCGCTGTGTTTGACTCCTATTGCAAGCTGACTTTCTCTTAAGTCTAGGCATTTTCTAATATAGTAGTATAATAGTTTTAAAATAATATATATGTTAAAAATAAAATTCTTATTAATTAATATAATTTGAATATATATAATATAAAGTTAGTATATTTATTTATATATATAAATATATTTATATATTTAAATAAATATATGTATATTATATGGCCGTCAGCCGTCAGAGGCAGCAAGGGGAACTACATGTAACCCTAGCTTTGGCTAAGGTGCGTGCCGTCCTTGCTCCTACTGCCGGAAATGCGGCTATACTCTCCTCGTGTGGGCGGCTGGAAGCAGGCCCCTAGCACGGTCATGTCTTTGCTTGTAGTCGGGCGAAGATTGTGATTCTATAAATCACCCAATCCAAGGCGGAACAGCATACGCCAAGGGATGCATGGCCGGGGAGTAGCCCGGTCGTTAGTATCCGGACTCTGGATACCTGTCGCCCTCCAGTTTCATTTTGACTTCCCACGGTACGCGGGCTATGCCGTGGGCGACCTTCCCTTCCCACCTACTCGTGGGTACTTATGGATAATTTTCTCAAACAAGATAGGTCTGATGCGACTTCAACAGCATCCACAGCCAGATGGCTGCTGGCTTCCACCCCCAACGCCTTCGTAAAATTGAAGACACGTGAGAAGAGGCTATTCAAAGCCGCACTCGCGAAGGGTTCGAGCAGAGAGGAGACTCTAGCTATTGCCACCGCGCCCCCCGTGGAAACCAAGGCCAAAAGGACGCGCGCTGACGATACAGTCCTCGAACCCCAAGGGTCTTCAAAGAAGCCCAAAAAGACTCATGTGGAGTCCACAAAGTCACCTCACAGCCAGGTGACAAGCAGCGTGAAACTGGGCTTCACGTCGGCTGATTCTTAAAACCCGCTTTCACCGGAGCAGGTGGCTACGGTGAAAGCTAGCATTGCCAAGGCTTTGCTGCTTCATCCCACACCTGGCGTCAGTCCAGGTTTCGAGGGTTGCATACCCCGAAATGAATGGCTGCTCCTGGTGTGCGAGGACAGCCGCACTGCTGACTGGGTCAGGGGAGCCGTTGGACATATCAGGTCCATCAGATCCCTCGACATTAAACTACTGGGGGAGTCTGAGTTCCCTAAAGCTCACCTCATTAGAGGATACTTCCCCAGTCGTGCTGAACTAACTCCCGCCGCCATTTTGGGTTACCTTGGTATCCAAAATGCAGATTGCTTCTCAACGAAGCAGTGGCGGGTGGTCCAGCATAGCCTCAACGCCACCACGACTCACTTCGCGATGTTGGTCGACGAGGAGTCGCACAAGGCTCTGACGGAGTGCAACGGGAAGGTGAAATTCGTCAAGTTGAGCTTCTCCTGACCTCTCCTGCTCTCTTGCCCGTCCCCCGTCCCCTTCTCCAACCATTCCTCCCCAATCTGCGCCCCTGCGGAAGCGACGAAGGTTGCCCCCACCTACGCGAAGGCAGTAGCTGCCGCCCCGGTGGCGTCCACCAGCGCTGCAGCCGCAGTGGCGCGGGGTCTCCGCCCCCAACCCCTCAACGGGCCGCACCAGACCTGTGGTTGGCAGCGGGCGCCTCCTGGTCTCTGCCCGACCCACAATCAGCGCTGGGCGCAAGGGTACCTCCCGCGACTGGGATCGCTAGGCGACCTTCCCCGAGCAGCTCCGCCAGACTGGCGAAGGGCATACGTGGCAATGACTCTCGGGGAGGCAAGGCATGTGGCCTTGTCTCTAAAGCCCTAAAGGAGGATGCGGAGCGAAATTAAGGTGCTCCAGGCGAACCTGCACCACGCCAGAGGAGCGTCAGCCAGGGAGGTGCCCCTCGCACTGCTATATTGGTTAATAACAGTGTGAGACACTCCCCTTTTGTAGCATATCTACCCTATAAATATACTAAATTAATGGGTATAACTCATGTAGCTTCAAAACATTGTGACACTTTGTCATAATAAACATAACATTCAAGTACCCAAAAGACCACCAACAATTACACAAGTATTCCAGCGCTCAAGTAATACGATCTAACACTTATACATATGCCGATCGCGGAGCGTGGAAATGCTGAGCTTACACTTTGCAACTCAAGTGGCCAGGCTATACATAACATATGCATGCCTTCTGCCTACATACATATGTATATGTATATGCAAGCCTTCTGCATGCTTATGAATATATACATATATGGAACTATATGTATACAGAATAAGTATTGTATGTACGGGTCAGCTCAGCCCAAGATGAGCACACAAGAAACATTCTAATAAAGTGACTCTAACAGAGCAGACGCTCTGACTCTTGATACACCGAACCTTCTTTGAAATCTTTCAAATATTATACTTTAACTAACTTCATTCACAGAGACCTGGTGGCAACGGCTATGGAGGTAGCCACTGCTGATGGCGTCCGGGAAGAAGTGATCGCCTCTGCTTACTTCCCGGGCGATGTGGATGATGTACCCCCCGCAGAGGTTCAGCGGCTTGTGGATTTCTGCGCCGTCACAACAAGCCGCTTGTGATCGGCTGTGATGCCAACGCCCACCACACAATCTGGGGGAGCAGCGACGTCAATAAACGTGGTGAGTCTCTCTTAGATTATCTAATGTGTTGTCACCTAGATATAGCTAACGTAGGGTGTAAACCCACGTTTATAAACTCTATTAGGGAAGATGTTTTAGATCTCACACTAGTCAGCAACTCAATTGCGAGCTCGCTTGTTAACTGGCGGGTCACAGACGAAGCCACCTTGTCGGACCATCAGCACATCAGGTTCGACCTTCCTGGCCAAATCGATATCCGCCAGAACTCCTTCTGTCCCAAAAAGTCAAACTAGGGACTCTTCAAAGCCTCTGTGTCCTTGAAAGCAGACCTGTTGATCAGCAATCCAAACTCTATCAGTGAGATAGAACTTGCTGCCAACCTGCTTCAAGATGTAGATTCCTTGGTGGAATGTAGAGTTGGCAGCACAAAGAAAGAAGGTTAGAAGCCTTTTCAACAAGGCCAGATCTAACCGCATAAGTCACAAACTATAATAAGAACATTAGACGCTCCAAACGCGATACGTGGCGCAGCTACTGTGGTAGCATAGAATCGCTGCCAGGGGCAGCGAGACTCCACAAGGTATTAGCCAAAGGGTCGTCTAATGGAATATGGCTTCTCAAAAGAGCAGATGGCTCTTTCACTCAAGATCGCAGGGAAGCACTTGAACTTTTATTACAAGTTCACTTCCCAGGTTCCGTGGCGAACCCAGATCTTTCCAGTCACGTTGACGCCACCTTGTCACCTGACTCACGTGGAGCCAGTCTATCTGGAACCATTTTCGATCCTGAAAAGGTCAAATGGGCTGTTGATTCCTTCGCTCCCTTCAAAGCCCCAGGGGGTGATAAAATCTTTCCAGCCCTTCTCCAAAACAGCCTGGATCATATCCTCGATCCACTGGTCGGCCTTCTTAGAGCTAGTCTCACGTGGGGACACATACCCAACTCTTGGAGGAGAGTCAATGTGGTATTCATTCCCAAACAGGGAAGCCGTCCTCTTGACCAACCTAAGTCATATCGGCCGATCAGCCTTACCTCCTTTCTGCTCAAGACTGCGGAAAGGCTATTAAACATGCACATTCGGTGCTCTCTGCAGAAAAACAACCCTCTGCACCCCACGCAGTTCGCGTATATAGCCGGTAGATCGACAGAGGTCGCTCTCCACAAATTAGTGGGTAAACTTGAAAAAGCCTTCGTATCAAAGAACATTGCTTTGTGCTCTTTTCTTGATATAGAGGGTGCTTTCGATAACACCGGCTACGGGTCTATCTCTGCTGCGCTTGAGCGCAGGAACATTGCCCGTCCCATAATCCGGTGGAATGACGCCATGCTCAAACACCGGACTATCTCCTCTACCCTGGACTCGACGACCGCCTATATTAGTGCGGTAAAAGGGTGTCCCCAGGGAGGGGTCCTATCCCCTTTGCTCTAGTCAACACCGCCAACACCTTGACAGAGTTGATGCAATCAGCTCTGAACACGGTCAGTAGGTGGTGTGAAGATGTAGGTCTTAGCATCAACCCACAAAAGGCAATAATTGTTCCCTTAACTAAGCGATACTCCGTTGACATTGGTCAATTACACATTGGCGGTTCTCCCGTGGACCTTTCCAATGAAGTCAAATATCTAGAGGTAACCCTTGATAAACGATTAAATTGGAACTCCCACCTACACAACACTCTATCAAAGGCTACTCATGCCATGTGGGCATGCAGAAGACTCTTCGGTAGAATCTGGGGTCTCAAATCCTGCACCATCCGGTGGCTATTTGAGATGATGGTAAGACCGATCGTAACCTACGCTGCTATTGTTTGGTGGCCTAAGGTTACGCAGGTCACTGCCATCAACAAATGCACGAAACTGCATAGGCTGCTCTGCCTCTCCTTGACGGGTGCACTTCGCACCTATCCCACTGCAGCAATGGAATCTACTTTGAATCTGACTCCGCTGCACATCCGCATTAAAGAAGTTGCTGCTATGAGCCTTCTTCAATCTGGGCTTCTAGCTACCGAATCAGGGCATGCTAGCTTAATCAAAGATATTCCTGGCTTAGAGATCTGCACCAGATCAGATTCTATGACCAAGGAACTCTTCTTTGGTGCAAAATTTAGAACCCTCATCCCAGACCGTAGGGACTGGGATTTTGGCAACCCCATCAGAGACCCCAATGGTATACATTGGTATACCGACGGGTCAAAGACTGATCAGGGGGTAGTAGCTGGGATACATGGTCCCAACTCCAAAACGTCGATTGCTATGGGCAACTGGCCCACAGTTTTCCAATCAGAGGTTCACGCCATCGAGTTCTGCTGCCGGCTTATCCTTGAGAAGGGGATTAGAGGAGCGAACATATACATCTTCTCGGACCGCCAAGCGGCCATACTAGCCCTCTCCACAAAAAGAGTAGGCTCGCGTATGGTGGCTGACAGCTGGAACTGTCTCCAGAGGTTGTCGAATAAGAATAAAGTTACCCTAATTTGGGTACCTGGACATTGTGGCTTCCATGGCAACGAGCTGGCGGACGAACTAGCGAGGGCTGGGTCATCACCCCCCCTGCTTGGCCCCGAACCCTTCTGTGGCGTGGGGTGGTCACCTATCTCCTCCCTGATGAAAAACTGGGCTGGATGATTGACCGAACGCTACTGGTTCTTCCAACCAGGGATGCGGCAGGCTAAAGAGCTCACCAATCCCACAGTTGATCGAAGGACCAAGCTACTCTCTAGGAGAGACCTTTACCTCCTTGTTGGCTATCTTAGTGGCCACCACTTGGTGAACTATCATCTTACAAAAATGCGCTTGTCCTCGGATGCGGAGTGCAGGCTCTGCAAAGAGGACGATTAATCTACTAAACACATTCTATGTGACTGTCCGGCATTGGTATGGACTAGGAGGAAACATCTGCACGTGGAATTCGCAAGTCCCGAGCACATTGTCCGTTCCTCGACGAAAGATCTGTTATGCTTCATTAGCAGTCCTACCAACTCAAGAAAAAAGAACTAGCCCGAAATGTTAGGCCCGCGAAGTTTAAATTGGAAATTCACCTTACATTTTGCCCACAGTAGTATTTAGTATCAAAAATTGAGTTCAACTACCCGAACCTTGCCGTCGACCTCTGAGAATATGCGCGTTACGCGCCTGATGTTCCATCGTTGCAGGAGTGTGTTGTCGTCGTGCACCATAACGACCGCCCCTTCCGCCAGATTGGCCTCGCCTTTGGTCCACTGTGTTCGCTGCTGCCGACTGAGCAGGCAGTCTCTGGACCACTTGCGCCAGTAGTGCAGTCTGAGCGCCGACAACTGCTGCCACCGCTTCAAGTACGCGGGTCCTGGCTTGTTGCTCGACTCTTCTGGTCCTAATCCGTGTGGCAGCGCAAGCAAAGGCTGCCCGATGAGTAGATGCCCTGGTATGATTATCTCGCCATCGTTGGGATCGGTGCTGTCTACGAGCAGTGGTCTTGAGTTGAGCAACGCTTCGACGTCCACCAGATGCGTGCTCAGCACCACCCTGTGCTTGGCAGCCTTCACCGCTGCTTCCCACAATCCCCCGAATGCACCCCTCGCTCCGCTGCGTAACCGGTCAGTCGCTCCTTGCTCTTCAGGAATGCCGTCTGTAGCTCCTTCAGCACGTTGCTCGCTCCCACGAAGTTCGTCGCATTGTCGCTGAACATCGTCTCGGGTAGTCCGCGCCTCCCAATGTACCTTTTAAATACATTAAAAAAGGAATCAGTGGATAGGTCCGTGACAAGTTCCAAGTGAACTGCTTTTGAGGCGAAACAAATAAAAACGGCAACATACGTTTTTACAGGAGGTCTCCCCTGATCCTATAGCTGACGTAAAATGGCCCACAAAAGTCTACACCAGATACTCTAAAAGGACGGCCTTCTCGGACGCGGTCGGCTGGCAAATTTCCCATTATTTGCCCCAATAACTTTGGCTTGTACCTAAAGCAGTGTACGCAGTTTCTCACAACTGCAGTACATAAACTACGTGCATTCACCACCCAAACTTGCTGCCTTAACAACCCAACTAGCACCTTTGCACCTGCATGGTAGTGCCTAAGATGCAAGTCTTTGACAAAGAGTTGCGCAAAGGCGGAATCCTTTGTCAGTAAAAAGGGGAACTTAGCCTCATATGAGAGAGGGCCATGTAACCATCGACCTCCTACCCGAATGAGTTCAAATTTCAGGCCATTATTTTCAAATTTGTCCACGAATGGATTTAGCGATTGAAACATAGGTGCTAAGCTGATTTTTCCATCAATTTCAATTCTTTTCTAAATGTAATGCTTTGTACTGCGCCGATTAATTTAAGGAATGAAATTTTCCTTTCTAATGCCGATACGACAAGAGAATCTGTTCTGAGGTATATATGCTACTATTCGAATTAATTTAACAAAATTGGAGTGACGATGTATCAACTCCACAAGACAATTATGCGTAACTTCCGCTAGTGTGCCAACCGTCACACCTTTTTTATCTTCAAAAGTTTTCAGGTTGGCGTCTGTTGGAACATGACGCCAAACAACACCATTTGACAACTCTTGGATTTCAGCAACTCTGTTTGCCACAAATGTACCCAACGTGCCAGACTCACGCTCTAACCAATACAGGGTAACCTGTGAATCTGACCAGAATTTCACGCGTTCTATATTGAATTTTGCCATGGTTGGAGAGATTTGATGCCACAGCTTGGCCAGCAAAAGTGCTGCACATAGCTCTAGTCGAGGTATGGTTTTGACATTAAGTGGAGCTACCCTAGATTTTGCCGTAAGTAACGTAATGCCAACGTCTTGATTGTTGGCAGTTCGTACATATATGCAACATCCATATGCATGACCGGAGGCGTCTGCAAAACCATGAATTTGAACTTGGTCATAGAATGAAAGACACACATATCGAGGAATATGGATCTTATGCAAATCTCGAAATGTCATGGTAAACTTATGCCATGCTATGTGAAGACTCATAGGAATGGTCTCATCCCAATCTATCTTGAGCCTCCACAACTCCTGTAATAAAATTTTGGCTTTTGTTATAATGGGACACAGCAAACCAAGTGGGTCAAACGAACGAGAAGCTATGGACAACATATTACGTTTTGTTGGTTTTAGCGATGCGAAACTATCCACATCAAGATGGTATTTAAATATATCCTCTTGAGGTTCCCAACGCATTCCAAGAGTTTTCACTACACCTTGTTCCTCAATTTTGAGCGTAACCTCTTCGCTAGAGTCAGTGTTGGAAACCTGGATGCTATGATTGGATGCCCACTTGGCTAGTGGAAAACCTCCTGACTCCAATATTTCACGAACTTCCTTGCACATTATGTTTAATTCTTTTACGCTGTCTGCCCCTGCCAGCATATCATCTACATAAAAACACTTTTTGATCACATCTGATCCAATAGGATGTGATTGTGCATGTATGTCGGTAAGCTCAAACAGGCAGCGTATTGCCAGAAATGGTGCGGATGCTGTACCATATGTAATGGTATTCAACTTGTATGCCTGTATATTTTGTGAAGTGTTTTCTCTCCATAAAATCAGCTGAAACTTTCTGTCATCTTCATTGACATTTATCTGCCTGTACATTTTGGAAATGTCAGCAGTCACGGCATATTTATTTAATCGAAAATTGATCAAAGTTGAATACAGCTCCCTCTGAATTGTTGGCCCCACCATTAGTGTTTCATTAAGTGAAACAGCTGTTGACGTCTTGCTAGAAGCGTCGAAAACTACACGAAGCTTGGTAGAGGTACTTTCAGGTCTAAGAACGCATTGATGATGAATAAAGTAATGCTGTTCTAGAGGAGCAGACTTCAGAATGGACATGTGTCCTAAATCGAGATATTCTTTCATAAAGTCATGGTACATGTTTCGAAGGATTGCATCCTTTGATAATTTGCACTCAAGTTATAGAAATCGCCTTTCAGCAGTTTGAAAGGACAGACCGAGAACCTTTGGATTGGTCTTGAAAGGAAGCTTGACTTCAAAGCGACCGGAAGATAACTGTTTGACAGTTTTCTTGAAAAACAGTTCACACGCCTGTTGTTCAGCTGTTTGGCGAACAGCCTTCGACTCAATTGGACATTGATCCAATTCCCAGAAGCGAGTGACTAAGAGAGAGAGAGAACAATTATTATTATGAGCTATTGAACAACCACTGAACTGACGACGAGGTACTTGTTCAGTGTACTTTCCCGCTACTATCCAACCCAGCAGCGTCTTTTGCATAATGGGAAGTTCAAAACGTAATATTATTTGTCCAACACATAGCAATTCATAAAACAATTCTGCGCCCAAGAAAATATCCACTTTACCTGGCCTATAAAACTCTGGATCTGCCAGATTAATATTCTTGGGTATTTTCCAACTTGATGTGGCAATTGACCAGGTTGAGTCGTGGAATTTGATTTTAGAACCCAACAGTCAGCGGAAAACGCGTGTGAATTGAGACGCGATTGAATAGAGACGCATATCTTGTTCTTGCTATCGATTGTTGCACCACCAACCATTGAAATAGCTAGGGAAGTTGGTTCCCGCTTGAGTCGTAGTAGTTGACAGACATCAAGTTTTTTTGGAAGCCACTATCGAGCAAGGCTCTGGCAAGATGCAACTGACCGAATCTATCTTTAACATTCACGATGGCTGTTGCAAATAGGACTTGCTCATTATTAAGCACATGTCCCAAATATACATCTGAAGCAGTTTGGTGAGTAGAAGGTGTCTCACCTTGAGCAGGTGTATTATACCTGTGAAGCAAGGAATGGTGAGGCTTTGAACATACTCTACATTTTGATGCTTTGCATTTTGAAACTATGTGCCCTGTGACCAGGCAATTGAGACATAACTTTTGGGCCTTGACGAATTCAAAACGCTGCATAACTGAGATGGCAGCAAACGACGGACAAGAATAAATGTTGTGCGTTTCCGATTTGCAAAATATGCATACAAGCGATGAAGTGCGTCCTCCTTCAGCACAAGCGAAGGACGATTTGGAATGTTGGGGTTTCTTGTGTTCAATTCGTGATTTTGTTTTGTCTCGAATTGACTCTTCTGCTGACAAATATGCTCGACTATTGCTCTTGTTGTATTTATTGTTTTCAATGTTACTTTGTTGTTAGGGTTAGTTGCTCATATGTGCTCATATGTTTAAATGCAGGTACAAATGTATCGATGTGTGTAGAAGCAATCATGTACGTACACACGTATATACATATGCAGGTATACCGCTTGCATGTAAAATTCAAAGAATAAGTATCAAAATTTGAGCTGACAAATAAAATTACGTTAAGAACTTCCCATTATGCAAAAGACGCTGCTGGGTTGGATAGTAGCGGGAAAGTACACTGAACAAGTACCTCGTCGTCAGTTCAGTGGGTGTTCAATAGCTCATAATAATAATTGTTCTCTCTCTCTCTTAGTCACTCGCTTCTGGGAATTGGATCAATGTCCAATTGAGTCGAAGGCTGTTCGCCAAACAGCTGAACAACAGGCGTGTGAACTGTTTTTCAAGAAAACTGTCAAACAGTTATCTTCCGGTCGCTTTGAAGTCAAGTTTCCTTTCAAGACCAATCCAAAGGTTCTCGGTCTGTCCTTTCAAACTGCTGAAAGGCATTTTCTATAACTTGAGCGCAAATTATCAAAGGATGCAATCCTTCGAAACATGTACCATGACTTTATGAAAGAATATCTCGATTTAGGACACATGTCCATTCTGAAGTCTGCTCCTCTAGAACAGCATTACTTTATTCCTCATCAATGCGTTCTTAGACCTGAAAGTACCTCTACCAAGCTTCGTGTAGTTTTCGACGCTTCTAGCAAGACGTCAACAGCTGTTTCACTTAATGAAACACTAATGGTGGGGCCAACAATTCAGAGGGAGCTGTATTCAACTTTGATCAATTTTCGATTAAATAAATATGCCGTGACTGCTGACATTTCCAAAATGTACAGGCAGATAAATGTCAATGAAGATGACAGAAAGTTTCAGCTGATTTTATGGAGAGAAAACACTTCACAAAATATACAGGCATACAAGTTGAATACCATTACATATGGTACAGCATCCGCACCATTTCTGGCAATACGCTGCCTGTTTGAGCTTACCGACATACATGCACAATCACATCCTATTGGATCAGATGTGATCAAAAAGTGTTTTTATGTAGATGATATGCTGGCAGGGGCAGACAGCGTAAAAGAATTAAACATAATGTGCAAGGAAGTTCGTGAAATATTGGAGTCAGGAGGTTTTCCACTAGCCAAGTGGGCATCCAATCATAGCATCCAGGTTTCCAACACTGACTCTAGCGAAGAGGTTACGCTCAAAATTGAGGAACAAGGTGTAGTGAAAACTCTTGGAATGCGTTGGGAACCTCAAGAGGATATATTTAAATACCATCTTGATGTGGATAGTTTCGCATCGCTAAAACCAACAAAACGTAATATGTTGTCCATAGCTTCTCGTTCGTTTGACCCACTTGGTTTGCTGTGTCCCATTATAACAAAAGCCAAAATTTTATTACAGGAGTTGTGGAGGCTCAAGATAGATTGGGATGAGACCATTCCTATGAGTCTTCACATAGCATGGCATAAGTTTACCATGACATTTCGAGATTTGCATAAGATCCATATTCCTCGATATGTGTGTCTTTCATTCTATGACCAAGTTCAAATTCATGGTTTTGCAGACGCCTCCGGTCATGCATATGGATGTTGCATATATGTACGAACTGCCAACAATCAAGACGTTGGCATTACGTTACTTACGGCAAAATCTAGGGTAGCTCCACTTAATGTCAAAACCATACCTCGACTAGAGCTATGTGCAGCACTTTTGCTGGCCAAGCTGTGGCATCAAATCTCTCCAACCATGGCAAAATTCAATATAGAACGCGTGAAATTCTGGTCAGATTCACAGGTTACCCTGTATTGGTTAGAGCGTGAGTCTGGCACGTTGGGTACATTTGTGGCAAACAGAGTTGCTGAAATCCAAGAGTTGTCAAATGGTGTTGTTTGGCGTCATGTTCCAACAGACGCCAACCTGAAAACTTTTGAAGATAAAAAAGGTGTGACGGTTGGCACACTAGCGGAACTTACGCATAATTGTCTTGTGGAGTTGATACATCGTCACTCCAATTTTGTTAAATTAATTCGAATAGTAGCATATATACCTCAGAACAGATTCTCTTGTCGTATCGGCATTAGAAAGGAAAATTTCATTCCTTAAATTAATCGGCGCAGTACAAAGCATTACATTTAGAAAAGAATTGAAATTGATGGAAAAATCAGCATTCTTAGCACCTATGTTTCAATCGCTAAATCCATTCGTGGACAAATTTGAAAATAATGGCCTGAAATTTGAACTCATTCGGGTAGGAGGTCGATGGTTACATGGCCCTCTCTCATATGAGGCTAAGTTCCCCTTTTTACTGACAAAGGATTCCGCCTTTGCGCAACTCTTTGTCAACGACTTGCATCTTAGGCACTACCATGCAGGTGCAAAGGTGCTAGTTGGGTTGTTAAGGCAGCAAGTTTGGGTGGTGAATGCACGTAGTTTATGTACTGCAGTTGTGAGAAACTGCGTACACTGCTTTAGGTACAAGCCAAAGTTATTGGGGCAAATAATGGGAAATTTGCCAGCCGAGCGCGTCCGAGAAGGCCGTCCTTTTAGAGTATCTGGTGTAGACTTTTGTGGGCCATTTTACGTCAGCTATAGGATCAGGGGGAGACCTCCTGTAAAAACGTATGTTGCCGTTTTTATTTGTTTCGCCTCAAAAGCAGTTCACTTGGAACTTGTCACGGACCTATCCACTGATTCCTTTTTTAATGTATTTAAAAGGTACATTGGGAGGCGCGGACTACCCGAGATGATGTTCAGCGACAATGCGACGAACTTCGTGGGAGCGAGCAACGTGGTGAAGGAGCTACAGACGGCATTCCTGAAGAGCAAGGAGCGACTGACCGGTTACGCAGCGGAGCGAGGGGTGCATTGGAAGTTTATTCCCCCTCGAGCACCGCACTTCGGGGATTGTGGGAAGCAGCGGTGAAGGCTGCCAAGCACAGGGTGGTGCGAGGAGCGGGCAATGCGAACCTAACGCCGGACGAGCTGAGCACGCATCTGGTGGACGTCGAAGCGTTGCTCAACTCAAGACCACTGCTCGTAGACAGCACCGATCCCAACGATGGCGAGATAATCATACCAGGCCATCTACTCATCGGGCAGCCTTTGCTTGCGCTGCCGCACGGATTAGGACCAGAAGAGTCGAGCAACAAGCCAGGACCCGCGTACTTGAAGCGGTGGCAGCAGTTGTCGGCGCTCAGACTGCACTTCTGGCGCAAGTGGTCCAGAGACTGCCTGCTCAGTCTGCAGCAGCGAACACAGTGGACCAAAGGCGAGGCCAATCTGGCGGAAGGGGCGGTCGTTATGGTGCACGACGACAACACACCCCCGCAACGATGGATCATCAGGCGCGTAACGCGCATAGTCTCAGAGGTCGACGGCAAGGTTCGGGTAGTTGAACTCAATTTTTGATACTAAATACTACTGTGGGCAAAATGTAAGGTGAATTTCCAATTTAAACTTCGCGGGCCTAACATTTCGGGCTAGCTCTTTTTTTTTGGAGTCCACAAAGTCACCTCACAGCCAGGTGACAAGCAGCGTGAAACTGGGCTTCACGTCGGCTGATTCTTAAAACCCGCTTTCACCGGAGCAGGTGGCTACGGTGAAAGCTAGCATTGCCAAGGCTTTGCTGCTTCATCCCACACCTGGCGTCAGTCCAGGTTTCGAGGGTTGCATACCCCGAAATGAATGGCTGCTCCTGGTGTGCGAGGACAGCCGCACTGCTGACTGGGTCAGGGGAGCCGTTGGACATATCAGGTCCATCAGATCCCTCGACATTAAACTACTGGGGGAGTCTGAGTTCCCTAAAGCTCACCTCATTAGAGGATACTTCCCCAGTCGTGCTGAACTAACTCCCGCCGCCATTTTGGGTTACCTTGGTATCCAAAATGCAGATTGCTTCTCAACGAAGCAGTGGCGGGTGGTCCAGCATAGCCTCAACGCCACCACGACTCACTTCGCGATGTTGGTCGACGAGGAGTCGCACAAGGCTCTGACGGAGTGCAACGGGAAGGTGAAATTCGTCTTCGGACAAGTTGAGCTTCTCCTGACCTCTCCTGCTCTCTTGCCCGTCCCCCGTCCCCTTCTCCAACCATTCCTCCCCAATCTGCGCCCCTGCGGAAGCGACGAAGGTTGCCCCCACCTACGCGAAGGCAGTAGCTGCCGCCCCGGTGGCGTCCACCAGCGCTGCAGCCGCAGTGGCGCGGGGTCTCCGCCCCCAACCCCTCAACGGGCCGCACCAGACCTGTGGTTGGCAGCGGGCGCCTCCTGGTCTCTGCCCGACCCACAATCAGCGCTGGGCGCAAGGGTACCTCCCGCGACTGGGATCGCTAGGCGACCTTCCCCGAGCAGCTCCGCCAGACTGTCGAAGGGCATACGTGGCAATGACTCTCGGGGAGGCAAGGCATGTGGCCTTGTCTCTAAAGCCCTAAAGGAGGATGCGGAGCGAAATTAAGGTGCTCCAGGCGAACCTGCACCACGCCAGAGGAGCGTCAGCCAGGGAGGTGCCCCTCGCACTGCTATATTGGTTAATAACAGTGTGAGACACTCCCCTTTTGTAGCATATCTACCCTATAAATATACTAAATTAATGGGTATAACTCATGTAGCTTCAAAACATTGTGACACTTTGTCATAATAAACATAACATTCAAGTACCCAAAAGACCACCAACAATTACACAAGTATTCCAGCGCTCAAGTAATACGATCTAACACTTATACATATGCCGATCGCGGAGCGTGGAAATGCTGAGCTTACACTTTGCAACTCAAGTGGCCAGGCTATACATAACATATGCATGCCTTCTGCCTACATACATATGTATATGTATATGCAAGCCTTCTGCATGCTTATGAATATATACATATATGGAACTATATGTATACAGAATAAGTATTGTATGTACGGGTCAGCTCAGCCCAAGATGAGCACACAAGAAACATTCTAATAAAGTGACTCTAACAGAGCAGACGCTCTGACTCTTGATACACCGAACCTTCTTTGAAATCTTTCAAATATTATACTTTAACTAACTTCATTCACAGAGACCTGGTGGCAACGGCTATGGAGGTAGCCACTGCTGATGGCGTCCGGGAAGAAGTGATCGCCTCTGCTTACTTCCCGGGCGATGTGGATGATGTACCCCCCGCAGAGGTTCAGCGGCTTGTGGATTTCTGCGCCGTCACAACAAGCCGCTTGTGATCGGCTGTGATGCCAACGCCCACCACACAATCTGGGGGAGCAGCGACGTCAATAAACGTGGTGAGTCTCTCTTAGATTATCTAATGTGTTGTCACCTAGATATAGCTAACGTAGGGTGTAAACCCACGTTTATAAACTCTATTAGGGAAGATGTTTTAGATCTCACACTAGTCAGCAACTCAATTGCGAGCTCGCTTGTTAACTGGCGGGTCACAGACGAAGCCACCTTGTCGGACCATCAGCACATCAGGTTCGACCTTCCTGGCCAAATCGATATCCGCCAGAACTCCTTCTGTCCCAAAAAGTCAAACTAGGGACTCTTCAAAGCCTCTGTGGCCTTGAAAGCAGACCTGTTGATTAGCAATCCAAACTCTATCAGTGAGATAGAACTTGCTGCCAACCTGCTTCAAGATGTGCTTATTACGTCCTTCGAAGTCAGCTCAGTTCGGAAGACTTTAATGGTCAACCGTAAAGTTCCTTGGTGGAATGTAGAGTTGGCAGCACAAAGAAGGAAGGTTAGAAGCCTTTTCAACAAGGCCAGATCTAACCGCATAAGTTGGGACGTCTATAGGGACGCTCTCACACACTATAATAAGAACATTAGACGCTCCAAACGCGATACGTGGCGCAGCTACTGTGGTAGCATAGAATTGCTGCCAGAGGCATCGAGACTCCACAAGGTATTAGTCAAAGGGTCGTCTAATGGAATATGGCTTCTCAAAAGAGCAGATGGCTCTTTCACTCAAGATCGCAGGGAAGCACTTGAACTTTTATTACAAGTTCACTTCCCAGGTTCCGTGGCGAACCCAGATCTTTCCAGTCACGTTGACGCCACCTTGTCACCTGACTCACGTGGAGCCAGTCTATCTGGAACCATTTTCGATCCTGAAAAGGTCAAATGGGCTGTTGATTCCTTCGCTCCCTTCAAAGCCCCAGGGGGTGATAAAATCTTTCCAGCCCTTCTCCAAAACAGCCTGGATCATATCCTCGATCCACTGGTCGGCCTTCTTAGAGCTAGTCTCACGTGGGGACACATACCCAACTCTTGGAGGAGAGTCAATGTGGTATTCATTCCCAAACAGGGAAGCCGTCCTCTTGACCAACCTAAGTCATATCGGCCGATCAGCCTTACCTCCTTTCTGCTCAAGACTGCGGAAAGGCTATTAAACATGCACATTCGGTGCTCTCTGCAGAAAAACAACCCTCTGCACCCCACGCAGTTCGCGTATATAGCCGGTAGATCGACAGAGGTCGCTCTCCACAAATTAGTGGGTAAACTTGAAAAAGCCTTCGTATCAAAGAACATTGCTTTGTGCTCTTTTCTTGATATAGAGGGTGCTTTCGATAACACCGGCTACGGGTCTATCTCTGCTGCGCTTGAGCGCAGGAACATTGCCCGTCCCATAATCCGGTGGAATGACGCCATGCTCAAACACCGGACTATCTCCTCTACCCTGGACACGACGACCGCCTATATTAGTGCGGTAAAAGGGTGTCCCCAGGGAGGGGTCCTATCCCCTTTGCTCTAGTCAACACCGCCAACACCTTGACAGAGTTGATGCAATCAGCTCTGAACACGGTCAGTAGGTGGTGTGAAGATGTAGGTCTTAGCATCAACCCACAAAAGGCAATAATTGTTCCCTTAACTAAGCGATACTCCGTTGACATTGGTCAATTACACATTGGCGGTTCTCCCGTGGACCTTTCCAATGAAGTCAAATATCTAGAGGTAACCCTTGATAAACGATTAAATTGGAACTCCCACCTACACAACACTCTATCAAAGGCTACTCATGCCATGTGGGCATGCAGAAGACTCTTCGGTAGAATCTGGGGTCTCAAATCCTGCACCATCCGGTGGCTATTTGAGATGATGGTAAGACCGATCGTAACCTACGCTGCTATTGTTTGGTGGCCTAAGGTTACGCAGGTCACTGCCATCAACAAATGCACGAAACTGCATAGGCTGCTCTGCCTCTCCTTGACGGGTGCACTTCGCACCTATCCCACTGCAGCAATGGAATCTACTTTGAATCTGACTCCGCTGCACATCCGCATTAAAGAAGTTGCTGCTATGAGCCTTCTTCAATCTGGGCTTCTAGCTACCGAATCAGGGCATGCTAGCTTAATCAAAGATATTCCTGGCTTAGAGATCTGCACCAGATCAGATTCTATGACCAAGGAACTCTTCTTTGGTGCAAAATTTAGAACCCTCATCCCAGACCGTAGGGACTGGGATTTTGGCAACCCCATCAGAGACCCCAATGGTATACATTGGTATACCGACGGGTCAAAGACTGATCAGGGGGTAGTAGCTGGGATACATGGTCCCAACTCCAAAACGTCGATTGCTATGGGCAACTGGCCCACAGTTTTCCAATCAGAGGTTCACGCCATCGAGTTCTGCTGCCGTCTTATCCTTGAGAAGGGGATTAGAGGAGCGAACATATACATCTTCTCGGACAGCCAAGCGGCCATACTAGCCCTCTCCACAAATAGAGTAGGCTCGCGTATGGTGGCTGACTGCTGGAACTGTCTCCAGAGGCTGTCGAATAAGAATAAAGTTACCCTAATTTGGGTACCTGGACATTGTGGCTTCCATGGCAACGAGCTGGCGGACGAACTAGCGAGGGCTGGGTCATCATCCCTCCTGCTTGGCCCCGAACCCTTCTGTGGCGTGGGGTGGTACTCCCTGGTGAAAAACTGGGCTGGAAGATTGACCGAACGCTACTGGTTCTTCCAACCACGGATGCGGCTGGCTAAAGAGCTCACCAATCCCACAGTTGATCGAAGGACCAAGCTACTCTCTAGGAGAGACCTATACCTCCTTGTTGGCTCCTTAGTGGCCACCACTTGGTGAACTATCATCTTACAAAAATGCGCTTGTCCTCGGATGCGGAGTGCAGGCTCTGCAAAGAGGACGACGAATCTACTAAACACATTCTATGTGACTGTCCGGCCTTGGTATGGACAAGGAGGAAACATCTGCACGTGGAATTCGCAAGTCCCGAGCACATTGTCCGTTCCTCGACGAAAGATCTGTTATGCTTCATTAGCAGTCCTACCAACTCAAGAAAAAAGAACTAGCCCGAAATGTTAGGCCCGCGAAGTTTAAATTGGAAATTCACCTTACATTTTGCCCACAGTAGTATTTAGTATCAAAAATTGAGTTCAACTACCCGAACCTTGCCGTCGACCTCTGAGAATATGCGCGTTACGCGCCTGATGTTCCATCGTTGCAGGAGTGTGTTGTCGTCGTGCACCATAACGACCGCCCCTTCCGCCAGATTGGCCTCGCCTTTGGTCCACTGTGTTCGCTGCTGCCGACTGAGCAGGCAGTCTCTGGACCACTTGCGCCAGTAGTGCAGTCTGAGCGCCGACAACTGCTGCCACCGCTTCAAGTACGCGGGTCCTGGCTTGTTGCTCGACTCTTCTGGTCCTAATCCGTGTGGCAGCGCAAGCAAAGGCTGCCCGATGAGTAGATGCCCTGGTATGATTATCTCGCCATCGTTGGGATCGGTGCTGTCTACGAGCAGTGGTCTTGAGTTGAGCAACGCTTCGACGTCCACCAGATGCGTGCTCAGCACCACCCTGTGCTTGGCAGCCTTCACCGCTGCTTCCCACAATCCCCCGAATGCACCCCTCGCTCCGCTGCGTAACCGGTCAGTCGCTCCTTGCTCTTCAGGAATGCCGTCTGTAGCTCCTTCACCACGTTGCTCGCTCCCACGAAGTTCGTCGCATTGTCGCTGAACATCGTCTCGGGTAGTCCGCGCCTCCCAATGTACCTTTTAAATACATTAAAAAAGGAATCAGTGGATAGGTCCGTGACAAGTTCCAAGTGAACTGCTTTTGAGGCGAAACAAATAAAAACGGCAACATACGTTTTTACAGGAGGTCTCCCCCTGATCCTATAGCTGACGTAAAATGGCCCACAAAAGTCTACACCAGATACTCTAAAAGGACGGCCTTCTCGGACGCGGTCGGCTGGCAAATTTCCCATTATTTGCCCCAATAACTTTGGCTTGTACCTAAAGCAGTGTACGCAGTTTCTCACAACTGCAGTACATAAACTACGTGCATTCACCACCCAAACTTGCTGCCTTAACAACCCAACTAGCACCTTTGCACCTGCATGGTAGTGCCTAAGATGCAAGTCTTTGACAAAGAGTTGCGCAAAGGCGGAATCCTTTGTCAGTAAAAAGGGGAACTTAGCCTCATATGAGAGAGGGCCATGTAACCATCGACCTCCTACCCGAATGAGTTCAAATTTCAGGCCATTATTTTCAAATTTGTCCACGAATGGATTTAGCGATTGAAACATAGGTGCTAAGACTGCTGATTTTTCCATCAATTTCAATTCTTTTCTAAATGTAATGCTTTGTACTGCGCCGATTAATTTAAGGAATGAAATTTTCCTTTCTAATGCCGATTCGACAAGAGAATCTGTTCTGAGGTATATATGCTACTATTCGAATTAATTTAACAAAATTGGAGTGACGATGTATCAACTCCACAAGACAATTATGCGTAACTTCCGCTAGTGTGCCAACCGTCACACCTTTTTTATCTTCAAAAGTTTTCAGGTTGGCGTCTGTTGGAACATGACGCCAAACAACACCATTTGACAACTCTTGGATTTCAGCAACTCTGTTTGCCACAAATGTACCCAACGTGCCAGACTCACGCTCTAACCAATACAGGGTAACCTGTGAATCTGACCAGAATTTCACGCGTTCTATATTGAATTTTGCCATGGTTGGAGAGATTTGATGCCACAGCTTGGCCAGCAAAAGTGCTGCACATAGCTCTAGTCGAGGTATGGTTTTGACATTAAGTGGAGCTACCCTAGATTTTGCCGTAAGTAACGTAATGCCAACGTCTTGATTGTTGGCAGTTCGTACATATATGCAACATCCATATGCATGACCGGAGGCGTCTGCAAAACCATGAATTTGAACTTGGTCATAGAATGAAAGACACACATATCGAGGAATATGGATCTTATGCAAATCTCGAAATGTCATGGTAAACTTATGCCATGCTATGTGAAGACTCATAGGAATGGTCTCATCCCAATCTATCTTGAGCCTCCACAACTCCTGTAATAAAATTTTGGCTTTTGTTATAATGGGACACAGCAAACCAAGTGGGTCAAACGAACGAGAAGCTATGGACAAAATATTACGTTTTGTTGGTTTTAGCGATGCGAAACTATCCACATCAAGATGGTATTTAAATATATCCTCTTGAGGTTCCCAACGCATTCCAAGAGTTTTCACTACACCTTGTTCCTCAATTTTGAGCGTAACCTCTTCGCTAGAGTCAGTGTTGGAAACCTGGATGCTATGATTGGATGCCCACTTGGCTAGTGGAAAACCTCCGGACTCCAATATTTCACGAACTTCCTTGCACATTATGTTTAATTCTTTTACGCTGTCTGCCCCTGCCAGCATATCATCTACATAAAAACACTTTTTGATCACATCTGATCCAATAGGATGTGATTGTGCATGTATGTCGGTAAGCTCAAACAGGCAGCGTATTGCCAGAAATGGTGCGGATGCTGTACCATATGAATACCATTATTCAACTTGTATGCCTGTATATTTTGTGAAGTGTTTTCTCTCCATAAAATCAGCTGAAACTTTCTGTCATCTTCATTGACATTTATCTGCCTGTACATTTTGGAAATGTCAGCAGTCACGGCATATTTATTTAATCGAAAATTGATCAAAGTTGAATACAGCTCCCTCTGAATTGTTGGCCCCACCATTAGTGTTTCATTAAGTGAAACAGCTGTTGACGTCTTGCTAAAAGCGTCGAAAACTACACGAAGCTTGGTAGAGGTACTTTCAGGTCTAAGAACGCATTGATGATGAATAAAGTAATGCTGTTCTAGAGGAGCAGACTTCAGAATGGACATGTGTCCTAAATCGAGATATTCTTTCATAAAGTCATGGTACATGTTTCGAAGGATTGCATCCTTTGATAATTTGCACTCAAGTTATAGAAAACGCCTTTCAGCAGTTTGAAAGGACAGACCGAGAACCTTTGGATTGGTTTTGAAAGGAAGCTTGACTTCAAAGCGACCGGAAGATAACTGTTTGACAGTTTTCTTGAAAAACAGTTCACACGCCTGTTGTTCAGCTGTTTGGCGAACAGCCTTCGACTCAATTGGACATTGATCCAATTCCCAGAAGCGAGTGACTAAGAGAGAGAGAGAACAATTATTATTATGAGCTATTGAACAACCACTGAACTGACGACGAGGTACTTGTTCAGTGTACTTTCCCGCTACTATCCAACCCAGCAGCGTCTTTTGCATAATGGGAAGTTCTTATGTAATGGTACAGCATCCGCACCATTTCTGGCAATACGCTGCCTGTTTGAGCTTACCGACATACATGCACAATCACATCCTATTGGATCAGATGTGATCAAAAAGTGTTTTTATGTAGATGATATGCTGGCAGGGGCAGACAGCGTAAAAGAATTAAACATAATGTGCAAGGAAGTTCGTGAAATATTGGAGTCAGGAGGTTTTCCACTAGCCAAGTGGGCATCCAATCATAGCATCCAGGTTTCCAACACTGACTCTAGCGAAGAGGTTACGCTCAAAATTGAGGAACAAGGTGTAGTGAAAACTCTTGGAATGCGTTGGGAACCTCAAGAGGATATATTTAAATACCATCTTGATGTGGATAGTTTCGCATCGCTAAAACCAACAAAACGTAATATGTTGTCCATAGCTTCTCGCTCGTTTGACCCACTTGGTTTGCTGTGTCCCATTATAACAAAAGCCAAAATTTTATTACAGGAGTTGTGGAGGCTCAAGATAGATTGGGATGAGACCATTCCTATGAGTCTTCACATAGCATGGCATAAGTTTACCATGACATTTCGAGATTTGCATAAGATCCATATTCCTCGATATGTGTGTCTTTCATTCTATGACCAAGTTCAAATTCATGGTTTTGCAGACGCCTCCGGTCATGCATATGGATGTTGCATATATGTACGAACTGCCAACAATCAAGACGTTGGCATTACGTTACTTACGGCAAAATCTAGGGTAGCTCCACTTAATGTCAAAACCATACCTCGACTAGAGCTATGTGCAGCACTTTTGCTGGCCAAGCTGTGGCATCAAATCTCTCCAACCATGGCAAAATTCAATATAGAACGCGTGAAATTCTGGTCAGATTCACAGGTTACCCTGTATTGGTTAGAGCGTGAGTCTGGCACTTTGGGTACATTTGTGGCAAACAGAGTTGCTGAAATCCAAGAGTTGTCAAATGGTGTTGTTTGGCGTCATGTTCCAACAGACGCCAACCTGAAAACTTTTGAAGATAAAAAAGGTGTGACGGTTGGCACACTAGCGGAACTTACGCATAATTGTCTTGTGGAGTTGATACATCGTCACTCCAATTTTGTTAAATTAATTCGAATAGTAGCATATATACCTCAGAACAGATTCTCTTGTCGTATCGGCATTAGAAAGGAAAATTTCATTCCTTAAATTAATCGGCGCAGTACAAAGCATTACATTTAGAAAAGAATTGAAATTGATGGAAAAATCAGCATTCTTAGCACCTATGTTTCAATCGCTAAATCCATTCGTGGACAAATTTGAAAATAATGGCCTGAAATTTGAACTCATTCGGGTAGGAGGTCGATGGTTACATGGCCCTCTCTCATATGAGGCTAAGTTCCCCTTTTTACTGACAAAGGATTCCGCCTTTGCGCAACTCTTTGTCAACGACTTGCATCTTAGGCACTACCATGCAGGTGCAAAGGTGCTAGTTGGGTTGTTAAGGCAGCAAGTTTGGGTGGTGAATGCACGTAGTTTATGTACTGCAGTTATGAGAAACTGCGTACACTGCTTTAGGTACAAGCCAAAGTTATTGGGGCAAATAATGGGAAATTTGCCAGCCGAGCGCGTCCGAGAAGGCCGTCCTTTTAGAGTATCTGGTGTAGACTTTTGTGGGCCATTTTACGTCAGCTATAGGATCAGGGGGAGACCTCCTGTAAAAACGTATGTTGCCGTTTTTATTTGTTTCGCCTCAAAAGCAGTTCACTTGGAACTTGTCACGGACCTATCCACTGATTCCTTTTTTAATGTATTTAAAAGGTACATTGGGAGGCGCGGACTACCCGAGACGATGTTCAGCGACAATGCGACGAACTTCGTGGGAGCGAGCAACGTGGTGAAGGAGCTACAGACGGCATTCCTGAAGAGCAAGGAGCGACTGACCGGTTACGCAGCGGAGCGAGGGGTGCATTGGAAGTTTATTCCCCCTCGAGCACCGCACTTCGGGGGATTGTGGGAAGCAGCGGTGAAGGCTGCCAAGCACAGGGTGGTGCGAGGAGCGGGCAATGCGAACCTAACGCCGGACGAGCTGAGCACGCATCTGGTGGACGTCGAAGCGTTGCTCAACTCAAGACCACTGCTCGTAGACAGCACCGATCCCAACGATGGCGAGATAATCATACCAGGCCATCTACTCATCGGGCAGCCTTTGCTTGCGCTGCCGCACGGATTAGGACCAGAAGAGTCGAGCAACAAGCCAGGACCCGCGTACTTGAAGCGGTGGCAGCAGTTGTCGGCGCTCAGACTGCACTTCTGGCGCAAGTGGTCCAGAGACTGCCTGCTCAGTCTGCAGCAGCGAACACAGTGGACCAAAGGCGAGGCCAATCTGGCGGAAGGGGCGGTCGTTATGGTGCACGACGACAACACACCCCCGCAACGATGGATCATCAGGCGCGTAACGCGCATAGTCTCAGAGGTCGACGGCAAGGTTCGGGTAGTTGAACTCAATTTTTGATACTAAATACTACTGTGGGCAAAATGTAAGGTGAATTTCCAATTTAAACTTCGCGGGCCTAACATTTCGGGCTAGCTCTTTTTTTTTGAGTTGGTAGGACTCAAATTTTGTTTGCGGAATGAAATTTCGGCTGCGGAAACATTGAGGATGTTGCGGAAGGCCTTTGGTGATTCTACCATGTCGCAGAAAAATGTTTATAAGTGGTACAAAGACTTCAAAGAGGGCCAGACCGAAAAAAGCACGTCAAAGTCGTTCAAAAATCAAGGTCATGATGACATTTTTCTTCGATTGTCGTGGTGTGGTGCACTATGAATTCCTTCCACCCGGCCAAACTGTTAATAAGGAATATTATTTGAGCGTTATGCGTCGTTTGCGTGAAGCAATTCGTCTAAGAAGACCAGAATTTTGGGCCAACAACTCTTGGTTTTTGCATCACGATAATGCACCATCTCACACTGCACTCGTTCTTCGTGACCATTTCGCCAAAAATTCGACGCATATCGTTCCGCAACCACCGTATTCGCCTGATTTGGCTCCGTGTGACTTCTGGCTATTCCCAAAACTCAAGAGACCACTCCGAGGAACGCGTTTCGAGTCGATTGAGGAGATAAGAGCTGAATCGAAGAAGGCGCTGATGGCTATACCGGAAAGGGACTATTTGGTATGTTTCGAGGATTGGAAAAAACGTTGGCATAAGTGTATTTTATCGGGAGGGGATTACTTCGAAGGGAATGAAATTGATGTAGAAGAATAAATAAAGATTTTTCATTTTACAAACAAATTCACCTTACTTTTTGCCCACAGTATTACCTGAAGGCTGTCTAGGGAATCTATTGACATAGAGCGACGACTGGCTTCCATTTAATTTTCCAACGTTGACGACTTCTTTTGGCGCACACCTCAGTCCAGCAACGTTTACTTTTTATTTTATATTCGCACACGACGCGCGAAGCCAACTACTGCCGAAATACTTTTATTAAAAATTTCCAAATCTCGACTCCCTGCTCGGGCGCCAATGATAATTCTCTAAGCCTTTTTAGAGAAATCGAAACGATATACTAAAATAAATAAACGGACGCGGAGTTCGGCTTCAATAATTTCAATCGAAAAAACGAATCTAACTTCTATTTTAACAAGCGAGAGTGGGCCACAGTCCGACCGCACTCCGCGAATTCGCCGTCGGCATTTACCGATCGTCTTAGCTTAAGAGCATAAATTTACGACACTCCATGTGTTCTCTTACAAACTAACTTAGCTACTTATTTTATTTTTATGAGCTCCAATAGATACCATAGACTCTGGTTAAATATTACACCATATGGTTATCTGCGCAGTAACTATGTGGCGGGAGCTATGTGGGTCCAGAGGGACCATGACGCAAGTAGAAACGTGAGAGCGTTGCAAGGGGTGCGAGTGTGAAATGATAGAGACTTGAAGAGAGAGAGAGAGTAATGGTAAAGTAATCGATAAGAGAGAGAATGACATTTTGACGAGAAAGTGAGTCTGCCACATAAGTTTCTTTGCCTGGTTTTTAAAACACCTTTGCGCTGTGTTCACCAATGAATGCCTTCCATCGTTTGATTCTTCATTTTTTGTTTCTGTCTGAAATGGTAAAGGTAAGGGCTAGAGATCAATAAAAATATTTATTTCCCTTGTTCAATAGAGGAAATTTTTAAAATAACCTATACCCCAGACAATAACTAACAATTCTCGTTCATTCTCGGTCGCTCTGCTTTAGCGTGCGCGAAATTATGGAAAGAGGTCTGCCCCTTGGGATAGGACTGCACCGATTCCATCCTTCAGCAGTTAGGTCAAAGGGCTGCTTGAAATCTGAATACATAAGTATGACATCTTTTGATGGATGAACTCGCCGATCTCAGCTACTACAAAAGCTAGGGTCACCAAATTTAGCATGAAAATTCCTGTGTTAAGTTTATTTTCAAGCACCGTGAAGGCTTTATACGATCTAGGGAGACAGAGTCCCTTTAACAGAACGGGACCAGCACAGGAGGCAATGGTCAGAAGAGGAGCCAAAAACTGGGCGACAATAAGAATCTCTTCCGATACAAGGACGAGCGGGACTGCAAGCTAGGCTGCAGACAACATCGAAAAGACGTGGCTCCCAGGGGAATACATCTGGTGGAAAGGACCACACTGGTTGGCAAAACCACCAAGTTAATGGATAATACCCGAGCAACCAAAATCCTATAATTAATAATAAACAAAATGAAAAGATGCAACACCGTTGTTGCAAATGAGAATCGAACCCGCGCCACAACACACACAAGCCGTTAAAATTGCCGTCCGCCACACTAACAACTCAGTTATTGGCTTTTTTCTTGATTTGTCGTCACGGCTGCAAGGTGAACCATTTCTGTTACCACCGGACGGTAGCAAATATAAAATTTTTTGCTGTGGGGAGCAAAAGTGATTCCATGATCAACATTTCCATGTTTGGGAGCACATAGAAACTAAACGAATATTATTTCATTCTTGTTCAACACGCCCCCAAAGATCGTCCAAGTTGGATAGGGCTGACTGATACTGTCCGAGTCGTCGCTTTACGATTGACCATAGGTTTTCAATCGGATTGAGATCGGGACTTTGCGCTGGCCACTCCATCATCTTAAAATTTTAGTTTCCGAGCCATTCTTTAACAATTTTCGCAGTGTGCTTGGGATCCACATCTTGCTGAAAAGTGATTTCCTGTTCTGGGTAGGCACACTGGTGAAGAAAATTGAGAAGATGGGTTTGCAAAATGCTCAAATAGTCAATTTTGTGCAACGGTCCAACGTGTGAATACTTGAAACACTCACCTTGCCATTATGTTCCCGCCTCCATGATTTACGGTTTGCTTCACATGATGCCTTTGAAGCGTGTCACCAGGTCTCCGCCAACAGTATTGCATTCCATACGATTGAAAACGATTAAACTTAGATTCGTTCGACCAAATAACACGTTTCCAGTCTTATTTTGTCCAGTTCTTGTGTTCCTTTCCGAATTTTAGCCGAGCCTTTTCATTTTTCTCGGATAAAGCTGATTTGTTTTTTTTTTCACTGCTGCGACGTACCCAATCCTACCAAGCGCTCTTCTAGCTGTCCATCGACTCACGCCTTTATTTATTTCTGTGGATGATTTTTTTGGCGTTAAAAGTCTCTTTTTTCTCATTTTAGATATCATGAGTCGAGCGTCAGAGTCTGTTAGAAGGCGACGGCGACCATTCAACTTCTTTTCAGCACAAACATTATGTCTTTTCGGCACCTTGACAACCACTGATTGACTAAGTTGCAGCTTCTCAGCAATAGTGAGTGTCGAACACCCACTTTTAGTCAGGGAGATAATACTATTTTTTTTTATCAGAAGACAGCTTCTTCATTTTTCAGTAAATAGTTAGAGACTAAGTTAAAAATTCAACTGATACCCTTCGACATATGTATGTAGCCATAAAAAGTATCCAATTGTATGATATGTCGCAAGCTACAAATTAATCACAACACTGCAGTGCGCTGTCACCAAGCATATGTATACACAAATTAATTATGTATGAGTGTTAGAATATGTGCACATTAGGGTTTGGCTTATTTGTATGGAGGAAAAAAATTCGAAAATTAAAGGTCTCAGGGTCTCAAATTGTTCGTTTTGGTGTAAAACTTAAATTTGTTTTTAGCCCGATCGGATAATGTTTAGAACTGCCTTTGTCAACCAAAAGTTTGATATAGGCATTTTTTGGCTAAAATGCTGTATTTTTTAGTTAAAATTCTGTTTTTTTTGTGAGCATTTACGATTTTAGGTCGCAAATTGCTCTAATCAACTTTATTTTATGTAGTTCGGTTAGTTTTCTTTTCAAAATGCTTTCAACTATTCAAGTTAGCGGTTTTACCGCATTTCATTGAGTATTTTCCAAGTATCGAATATCGATTACTCCAATCATTGTGTGAACACAAAATCTGTGCAACTCTTTTACAATTTTAGCCGGGAGTTAACGTGTAAAGCTTGTTCGAATCAAAATGTCCAAATCGCATTCAAGTGATGTAATATTTTTACCTGGCAACGACTCTCCTCATATTCTGGGATCGGAGTTACCAAACATAATTCAAGTTATGCGTGTTTTCTTTTACAACCATAAGAAATTGAAGTTAGCTGTGAAATTGAAAGAAGCAGCCACGTTTTGGTCGAAAGCCCGAATCCCTATCCGCCAAGAATACCATTGTATTAATAAGTTGGAGAAACAAATTGACGAGTGGAAAAGTCTCAGCAAGAATAAAATCAAAACAAAAGCCAAACAAGCGGCTTTCGTTGACAATTCGGACAACCTTTTTGATATTGCACATGCAAATGCAATGGATATGATGTCAATTGAAGAGGATAAGAAATTCCTTGAAATGCAACGACAGAGTGGATTTCAGGGTCATTTAGGTGGCTTAGATGCATCACTGGCAGGCAAAGAAAGGCGGAAGGAAGCAAGTGAAGAAAAGGAACGAGCTCGCAAGTGCAGAGAAACCATTCGTGTTGCTAATAGTGCAGACAAAGGTAGTCATGTTGATATATTTTACGGAATCTTTATTTATTTATTTATTTAGTTTAGTTTATAGTCGAACTATGATCAGTCGACTTTTTAAAAGTAAAGAAACAATTGAAATTAGATTTAAATTATTTAAGTTGAAATATAACTAAAGGTAATTTTAAATTAAGGGTAAAACCTTAAATGTAATGAATAGAAAAAAAATTATTTAAAAATTGTGCAAATGTGTAAACGTGCAAACTGGGATAAAGAAAAGCCGATCCAACATTTGTTGCAGAGGATTGAGGAAAACCCAGAAAAACTCAATCAGATCAGGAGATCTAGTTAGTAACCAAATGCAAATAAAATTATGAGTAGAGTGTTAAAGCATGCAGTATGTTGAAAGTACTACTATGAATAGAAAGAAGATAAGTATGTATTTAACTAAATTCTAGATAAGTGGGCGAGGAGTTGTAATTTTAAGCTAGATATCAAGTTGTTATTGTTAGCTACAATGAAGTATAGTTTATTATAGTCCGAACATAATACCTTGAATGGCTCATGCAGGGCATAGTTCGAGCTACAATTGGGAAGTTTTAGAGGAGTTTTTACGGATTCAATGCGGTCTCTATGAACTGTGTACTGAGAGAATTGGACGAACAAGCGAAGTGAAGAGAGTCTTAGTTAGGTAAGGATCGTCAAACTCCTTGGACCATCTCTTAATAAAGCCGAGTACACCCATAGCTTTATTAACCATTGATGATATATGTTCGGAAAACTTGAGTTTTCGGTCCAAACGGACACCTAGATCATCAACCAGGGAAATTCTTTCCTAGGTACAACCACAAAGAGAGTATGATACGTACTTTGGGCAGGCACGTGAGAATGTCATCAGCTTGCATTTTGAGCTGTTCAGATTAAGGAGATTTGCACGACACCAAGAAAAGAAACAATCTAGGTCAGATTGAAGGCGAGAATGACAGGATTCGTCTCTAAATTGAAAATAGAGTTTGACATCATCCACGTACATGAGAGTACGTGAGTTAAGTATGACCGTTGGGAGGTCATTGATGAAAAGTGTAAAAAGCAGGGGACCTAAGTGGCTTCCCTGAGGAACACCAGATGTGGCATGAACGAAATAGGAACGAGTATTTTTAAAGAGGACTCGTTGGGCTCTGTCACCCAAATAGCTCACAATCCAACTAAGAAGTTTTGGTGAGAAGATTTAGTTTATGTGCAAGAAGGGAATGGTTGACTGAGTCAAATGCCTTACTGAAATCAGTATAAATGACATCAGTTTGAAGATTTTCCTGAAATCCTTTTACCACAAAGGATGTCAGCTCAAGCAAATTTGTCGTGGTAACGGATCTATTAAAATGCTGCAAGTGAGGAGTAATAACATTCTCGAAGAATTTCGGTATAGCCGACAATTTAGAGATACCTCTATAATTGCTTGCATCAGACTTGCTGCCCTTTTTATGTAAAGGGATGATAAAGGATTCCTTCCATATGGATGGAAACGAGGCAGTTACTAAGGACAGTGAAAATAGTTTGAGCAATGGTTTACATAAGGAGTTGGCACAGTATCGAAGTACACAGGCGGGGATACCATCGGGACCTGGTGAGAAGACTGGTTTAACCAATCGAAGATCCTTAATAAGTGAACTTTCATTCAGTAAAGGTGGGAAGATGCCATTCGAGCTTGGTACGCTATATGGATAGGAGTGAATGTTTGGCGTAGAAGAAGAATAAGTTGTTTGAAAAAACTTGGCAAACATATCGGCAATGGCCTGATCCGTGTCAGCCTCAGCGTTATCGAACATAAGTTTGGAAGGAAAGCCCGCTGACCTACGCTTCATGTTAACAAAACTATAAAACTGTTTAAGATTCTGAAAGAACTGAATCCTACATCTTGTCAAATAGTTTTTATAACACTTCGCGTTAAACACGGTAAAATTTGCCCGAGCAGTTAGGTAGCGGGAAAAGACAAGCGGTGAGTTTTTCAGCTTGTATTTCTTAAATAAGCTACTCTTTAAGTTTTTTAAGCGAGACAACTCTTTTGTAAACCAAGGAGGCCTACTTGAGCTTGTCGGATAGAAAAACGGAACACAGATATCAAAAGCAGAGTTAAGGGTTTTATAAAATATATTAATAGCCACTGACATATCAGTTGATAGATAAAAGTCAGACCAATCACAATATGAAATTAAATAATTTAAATATTCAAAGTCTGCTTTCTTAAAGCAGCGCACGCGATTGCACGGCTTTACACTTTTATCCACAAAGCTAATACCCAAGTCGAGATTCACTTCGAAAGTGGGATGATAAGGATCTTCAGGTAGGGAAAGAGGTAACAAAGATTGTATTATAGATTGTATTAGATATTCTGAAAGTGACAACAACAGTGATGCTTTGTCTGCTGTTCATGAAGATATGGACATTTAAAGTTCAGATTTAGAATTATCCCCTATAAAAAGAGGCATCCCGAGTTCTTTCATCGTTGGACAAATGGCAGATTTCCAATAATGCATTTATGCATTTGATTTCTGCGGTTGTTGAAGCTTTGGGTCATGATATCGACGAATACGCATTCAATGCCAGAACTTTGCAGCGGCTGCGGGATTTTCGGATAAAATCGTTGCTGCATGTTTTGCTGCTGCATCCAATTCCGGAAGATTTAACGGTTCGGCAGTTTTGTTAGAACAGTTATTGGAACGCAGTTTGCTTTATCTTCCTTGCAGACATCATATATGTGAATTATATTTACGTGCTGCTTTTGAATCAAGTGCTGGATCTTCAAGCGTTAGTGTCCCTCTGTTTGAACGATTTCAAATAGCATGGGCCAAAAAAATTTATGGTACCTGGCAGACGAAAATTTCACATTGGCCCTATTCGATGATAACGTTACTGTCGCAGAAAAACGAGAAATGGCACAGCGCTTATTAGCCTTTGCGGATGATACAATATAATTTAAAAATACGAGATTTGTCAACTTTTGTTTCTAAAAAAATTATCTGATTTCATTACATCAAATAGTATTAAGTTTTTCGACCGGTTGAATGTATCGAAATCTTTTTTACTCATAGATCCATCGAATTGGCATGATCACGAAGACTTTAAAAATGCTGTTGAGATTGTACGAAAATTAAAAGTTGTTAATCATATTGCAGAGCGTGGCGTAAAACTAATGCAAGATTATAACAAGAAATTAACAACTAAAGAGCTCGAATATCAAAAATTATTACAAGTTGTCAAAGAGTGTATACAAAGAAGTACCCATTTAGCAGTAAGAAATCGCTTAAAAATTAATTTAAAATAAATTCTTATACATTTTAAATATTTGTTATCATATAAAACTAAAATAAAGTTGATTAGAGTAATTTGCGACCTAAAATCGTAAATGCTCACAAAAAAAAAAAATTTTAACCAAAAAATACAACATTTTAGCCAAAAAATGCCTATATCAAAATTTTGGTTAAGAAAGGCACCTCTAAACATTATCCGATCGGGCTAAAATTTTACAAATTTAAGTTTTACACCAAAACGAACAATTAGAGACCAAGAGACCCTGAGAGTTCGTACTTTCGCAAATAAGCCGAACAATAGTGCACATGTATTTTCAGTAATTGACATGTGCATGGAAATCGCATGGCTCGTCCTTTTCTTTCCTCCACATGTAATATGGCTATGACGTCATCGACAACTTGTTTGCTGGTCGAAGGGTTAAAATACTTTACCTAATAACTTCAGTGTTTATTGTCCCATCGGATTGCAATTTGGAGGATAAGTTCATAAAGTATTTATCTGTACATGTGTTAAAGCAGAACGTCAAGAAATGAATACTTCGAATGTAAATCTCAATGTAAATCAAAACTGTCGGTTTGCGGGGGCGGTGGGCGTGTTATTCCAAATTGAAAATAAACTTGATCTGCGTATAGTATACAGGAATCATGGTAAATTTGGTGTACCTATTTTTGTAATAGCTGAGATCGACGCACCCTTTTTTTACTCTTTTTAATGGTCGAAGGGTATACAAATTTTGACACACTGCAATATGCATGAACATTGTTACAAAACTTGGTGGCTCTAGCTTACATAGTTTCTGAGATCTAGCCGCTCATACAGACAGACAAACGGACAGACACACATAGCTTAATCGACTCGTCTGCTGATGCTGATTCAGAATATAAATGGTATATGGGGTCGGAGATGTCTCCTGCCTGTTAAGATCAATGGCCTAAAAATAGCTGCAGCTCCGTCAGAGACTCTACGTAGATGCCGAAAATGTTGAACTCCTTCTTTTTGCCGTGCATCAGAGCGAGGAGCTCAATGAACTCTGCGCCATTGTAAGTCTGCTGCTTGCGAAACAGCCCGCCGCTTGCCGGGATCTCTATCGCTACAGTCTGACGCTTGGAGAGATAGCACCTTCTCCACCTCAACCTCATCTAATTGTCACCATGGCTTCAAGTTTCCCCTGCCTCCTGTTGATGAATCTGATGTCAGCTCAAAGTTACTAACTGCCGCTAGGTATTACATCGCTAGCTGTTGCAGCAGCTGCACTCCAAATATCCGCCCATGGAGCAGGGCTCGACGCTGGCTCGCATTGTAGATGAACTCAGCGTACCCGTCTCGTTCAAGCCTTATCTCAGCTAATCCTTATTAATTAATTAAAAATTAATTAATTATCCGATGTGCCCAATATGAGAGATGCTCTATAACACATGCAGCCTCTTATACGGTCTGTAGAGATCTGGGAGTGACCTGTAGGAATAAGGGAATAATCTGTAGAGATCGTGAAATGATCTGTTCAAGTTTTACATAGCTCTATATAAGTATGTATCAGTTTAGTTGCCCCTTAGAAATGATACACATTATTTATATAGTATATAAATATGTAGCTGTGTATATGTATAATCGATACTTATGTTTGTGTATTATATTTGTGTATTATCAAATCGAAATTTCGGGTAACGTTTTAATCATTTTCATTTTTAGGTTTGTTATTTAGCGGTTAGACAATAAAATTAGAAAATGGGGTACAATAGATAAAGTTATTGTATAAGATGTTCTTTTGTTGACTTTCTGCATGCGTTAAAGTTATCATCGTATTACAAAAGTTATAAAGGTGCCGTTTCGTTTATCCTTGAGCAGCTTCAGCTTGGGCACCTTCTTCAGCAGATAACGACACACCTCCAACTGATCTCTGCCAGTAGATTTACTATGTTAAAGTGACCTGGCCAAGGGAAAGAGAAACATTAGCTGATAATGGTATTTAAGAGATACTCCGCACTGGACGTACACATCATGGCAATACGATGTAGCGCCATGGAACCTTCTTTGATAACCGCATTCACATCTACTTTGCCCTCATTGAGCAGCTCCTTGCAGATTTGCTCATTACCATTGCGAGCCGTATAGTGCAGCGCGGTATAGTCACAATCATCGCGTGCCATGGTCTGACTCTTCTTGATGAACTCTCTCACGCGTTCCACCTCATTGTAAATGGCTGCAAGAGGAAGAGTTAGGTTATGGGTACTTATTAATAGAGGGAAAATAAAAGTTGGGTAAAGAATGAAGGGATTTCAATCTTCAAGATGTGCTAATAATGAATTTACTGTCTATATTGATAGTGAATATTCTACAGTAGGAATATAGTGTCCGTAATAAAGCCCTGAGCAAGTATGAATAGATTTAGTGTTGTGTAACTTTCGGTCACGCAGGTTTTTCATCAAATTGTACAACGCTCTGATGATGGTGAAGGGTTTTAACTCCACGTTCTACCAAAGAATCTTTCATAAACCCACATAGCCTGACTTCCTTTGGTTAACGTGTATTTCCCCAGATATTCAAGATAGATAACCAATTTGAAAGATTTCCTCACCTGCATTCCAGATGCCGCGATCAAGGTCCCTGTTGCTGAGCGTCTGCTGGGCTAGCTGTGATCGCTTATGGCGTTTGCAATTATCCGTGGTATGTTTATCCATTTTAAATAAGATAATTTTTTGAAGTTATGAAAATCCAATGCGATAGTTGCTGGATTTACTGACTGACTTGATTTGATTGACTAACGATCGTTCGTAAGGTCTTTGCCTTGCTTCGGTTTTAGCTCTCTCTCTTTCACTCTCTCTTTCTCCCTCTGTTTGTTTGTTTATCACTTCTCTTTTCCTGTTAAACTTCACGTTGCATTGTCCAACAGATTTCGGCTTCCCCACAACTGCAAACGACCTTATAGCTCAACTGGGCCAGGGTATTCAGTATAAGCATGGGCGGTACTGCAATCAGGACGCCATTGACACAAATCTTCACGGACAGACGTTGCGAGAGGGCCTGAACTTCGGCCTGATTTAGACCAAATACAGTGCAAGTATAATCGTGCAGGGATCCCTTGACGGTGACGTAAGCGAACGTGCCCTCCGATTGCAGTATGGGCACCGGAATGGTCACAACATTGGCCAGACAATTGGGTATGAGAGATGTGGTCGATGAAGTCTGTGGTGGCGGTAAGACCTCGCTATTCTGTGTGTATTCCTTTTGCGTTGGCTGCTCGTTCATACTCATATATGTATACTCTACTCTCTCAAGAATATGTTGTCGACACTAAGTAATTCCTTTACTGATTCGATATACGACTCTTGTCTATTTTGGTTTCTGGTTTTCTCTAAGGTTGCTATAGTTATACCTTGTCTACACACTCGCACACTCACTACTATGAATACACATAGACAGTACAGACACACAATAAAGACGCGCAACTAGAAAAGTCAAGAGTTACCTGGGTGCAGCTGGTTGATTGCAAATTTCTTTTTTTGTTTTGTAGCTTTGGTTTTTACTCGGGCTAATCAACCTTGTGATAATTTTCTATTGATAGATTCTCTCGCACTGCGGATTCGCGTTCAGGTTCGTTAAACTCCTTGCGCATGGTCCACATATATTCGTTGTAACCCTGTTTCGCTGACGTCGATGAACTTGCGACCACAAGAAAGCCCAATATCTGCAAATGTTGATAAATCTTGGTTAGTAAAATCTATGAAATGTATACTATATAATTATAGTAGTATGAATCTAAGTTTCAGTTTTGGGAAAAGTTCCTAAACTAAATGGTCCTTCGACCATTGAAAATGGTCAAAAAAGTTTATACTAACTTTGTGCAAATGTATGTAAAGGGCGGATGAGGCGGCGGAGACACCATAAAGTATATATATTCTTAGTCAGGATCACTAGTCGAGTCGATTGAGCCATGTTTGTCTGGATGAACGCGCAGATCTCATGTACTCATGTCTAAATATATTCTCCAAGGTTCCACGCATGATATTAGATAAATCATTTTAGCTCTTCTACCAGCAAACAAGTTGTCGATAACGTCACAACTATTGTATATTACTTGCGTAGCAAAGGACGGACGATGCGAGCGCGTAATATATACAATTTTTTGCATATGTATATGTACCTACAACCAATTGCATGTTAGATCAGTATGCATATAGCACTGCTCTTTGCATATGTACCACGCGTAGATATGTGTACATATGTATTAATGTGTGTGCATTGCTTTGTTTTAAATCATATGTTCCTATGTATGTACTGACAAATACATATGTCTAAATAGTGTGGAAGTAAATTAATTAAACACATACGTCTGTATGTACAAATAAATGTAACTTACGTATGTGAATAAAAATTAGTTGGTTTTAATATATATTTAATACATTAAGCAAATAAATTTTATTAATATGTGTATATATTATATAATTTAATCATTTCTGTAAAGTATGTGCTTACTAAAAAAATAACAAAATTGTATCTAATTTGCGTTATTTAATATATGTATGTACATTTTGTAAGGAATATTAGTTTCTTTTGATAATATAATATTTAAAGGTTCGCGCAAAAGACTATTGCGGTAATTAATAATTAATTGATAATGGCAAGCCGCTAATAGTTTTTGGGAAATAAAGTTTTGGCATTTTGTACAAAGCTTTCCTTTCATAACTTTTTTTTCTGCTTCTCAAAAGTTGTCCGCATTATGTTTGTAAGTGCGTAAATATATATGTATATAGATAAATTTGGGTATTATGGCATCCGAAATCCCAGCACAGTTATTATCAGCTAATTACTTTGCTTATTAATTATATAATATGATAAAAACTCGCTAACTGAAGCCAAAAAAATAAAGATCGACTTTACTATATACATTAATAGTTCCCAAAGACTACCCCAACTTAGCTCAATAGCTGATAGAATTCGACACGGATGCACCAGATAGACACTTGTGGACTCGTCACTGTAACCACCGCATGAAAACTTGTTCAATTGCTCAATATCGTCAGCTGAAAGTGCCGGGAATGGTTTTTTCTTTAGCTTCTTATCTAGACTTTTATAAATATATATTTTTTGGTGTGAGTTTCGGTTAGGTAAAGTACGACCAGTTCTGAACACAAAAGATAATATTAATAACAAATCCAGGGACAAAGCATGAGGTCAGCTTTTGCTGTGTCTGTGTGGTGTGCGTCCTAATTAGTCTAGTACTGACAATACTTTCTGGGCAAACATAAACGAATTTTCATGAAAATATTTAAGCTACCAAAACTACGTTGACTTTGCATTAATACGAAACATGTGTGCATAGAAAAAGATGAATAACAAAAGATGAGACCAACACTCGAGCACAACTCGATAGTGGGATATGTATGATACATCTACACTTTAATAGATTCATATAATTCAGTTTTTATTAATCACGTAACATAACCTGCCTATAAAATCTATTGTCGCCGCTCGAATTAATTTAAATTTTCGTAATCGACTATCGACGATGATAGAATAAGCACCGAACTCGCTAATCGTAAGCTACAAATTAATAATTTAATCATAACACGGCAGCGCTCTGCCACCTGCAACAATTTCGATACGTTGGCAATTATTTATCGCCGCAATTGCCTAGTGCACGAAGCTCTTAATTTTATATGATCAAAAGAAACTAATATTCCTTACAAAATGTACATAAACTAAATAATGAAAACTAGATAAAATTTAATTTTTTTAAGCGGAGACTTTAAAGAGACTTTATATAATATATACACGTTGATAGAATTTATATGCATAATGTATTAAATATATATTAAAACCAACTAAACTTTATTCATATATGTATATGCAAAGAGCAGTGTAATCATTTACTCTTCACGCTCATCGGTAAATTTTAAATTGGCCAATATCGATAACTAACAATATATTAAGGAATCGTAATTTATATTTGATATTAATTGCATTTTATACCGCTTTTTGAACATTTTCAATGGTCGAAGGGTATAAAACTGAATACAAAATCACTTTTCAGACTCACCACAGAACAAGAGAAACAAAGAGAGAGAAAAACACAGTTCGACTGCCTCAAAACGAAACTGACGTTACCAGCAGCGGCTCAATGTGCGATATTTTCATTTGCAATATAATCTAACAGTGCAAAACTGCGCAGCGTGCACTGATTTATCGGGATGCCACTTATGCCCTTACTATACACACACACACTGGCATAGACAGAAAGTCAAGGCCGGCGAATTGAGAAATTATGGAATTGGCGACTTAATAAAAATAAAAACTAACGGAACCTCAAATTTGTGGGCGATTGAGCATGTATTTGTGTGAGTGTGTGGATGTGCTTATGTATGCGGATGTGTACATTTTAAATTAATTGTGTCGCGTAGTAAAGACACAAGTGGAAGTCCTTCTCACCACTCTCTACTGTAGCTCTCCATGATGTTGCTTTTACTACAATATTTGTTTGCTTTGTTGTTGTTTTTGTTCATTTACTTTTCAATCCAGAGACAAGCACACGCCATGGATATTTGTTCCTGTAGGAGGCTAAATTGCCGCGTATGATAATGTAAGGAATTTGTAGTTCGTTTTTTTTTATTGTTTTTTCTTTACTATGTTTTGCTATTAATTAGCGAGGTATGCAAGCGAGGTGTGACCGGTCAAAACTGGAAACGCCTCATTTCAGTTGCAGCACCTACCGCAAATAGTCGCACTCTCCCTCTCTCTCTTTCACACACTCAGGACATAAACAACACCCTTTAAATCGCACAGCCTTTGTGTCTTTTTGCGTGCCTTGCGCACACAAAAAATAAACAAACACGCGTGCCATAAAAGAAACTGTTTTTACAAAGTCGCTACAAATTAGGAGCTGCCACTATGATGTCATTTGAATTTAATCAAATTTCAATTCTTGCTGTTTTAGTTTAGTCCCTTCATTCAGCTACTGGTTTTCTTCTGTACATCCATACTGTTTTTTACGTACTTGATTGCTCGCTTGCAGTTACTGTTAATTTATTTCTTTAACAGCTCATGTATTAACATCTCTTGTTTTATTTAAACTTTGCAGAAATTTTAGCTAATCAGCGTAATTAAATTTTCTTTATTTGCAATAACAATAGATAGGGATGTACGTATGCCGTACTGCTCAAACGATATAAGCACAGCAGCACGAAGAACTATTGTTATGTCGATAGATATGTACATCGATAAAAAGATTCTGCGATTTATAGTAAAAACATTTTGAAATATTTTCGTTTATAAAAAAAGTTTAAACAATTAAAAAGTGCGTTTTGTACAAAGTGCTTTCTGTGACTCGATTTCACACAAGATTTATAACATTAACGAGAGAGAGAGAATAGTCGAGGGACACGCGACAGTAGGATACCCTTCGACGATGTAGCCATAAAAAATATCTAATTGTATGATACTAATCGCAAGCTGCAAATTCATCAAAACACTGCAGTACACTGCCACCTTGCATAAATTTCGATACGTTTCCGCAATTTCCTAGCGCGCGAATGACTGTAAAAAGCGGTGTTTGCAGTATATATCGGTAGTTCTTTATAAATTTCGCAATATATCGAGTAATGAAAATTAATATTTATTTAATTGCATTAATGGTTTTGTATTTTTTACTGACCCTAAAATATGAATTATTAAATAATAATCATATGTGTAATAATCATACGCATATTATGAACATTATGAATATGTACACATGCATGTAAATACTTGCATACATTCATATCGATCTACCACGCCACCTATTGGTTGAGTGTTAGCATATACTGTGTTCAGTGTTGCCAACTCAGCTATTTTCTAGCCACTTCTGGCTATTTTGGATGACCGAAAACTCGAAAATTTTCCATTTAGCTAGGAACGGTTTTTTCAGCTATTCAGATATTGGTGATGCCAAATCCAGTCTAATGATTGACGAATCAACCGATATTAGCGTAACAAAAGTACTCTTCATCCACACATCACGAGCTTTTTGTTTATATTCTTTCGGCATTTTGGCGCGTTCCGTTTAGCATTCTCTTAACTTCTAACGATGTGAATTGCAAACTAGAGATGGCAGCATGCAAGTTCTCGTGTATCGATAAGTAATCAACATACATATTAGAACAGCTGCTGCTCATTTTTTTTTGTGAAGAGTTATGGTCATTTTTTGCAAAACTATTTTGCGAAACGTAAATATTCTTGTACTATAAAATATACCTAAACACTAGGAGACCTTTTGATAAGAATAGCTGAAAAAACCGTTCCTAGCTAAATGGAAAATTTTCTAGTTTTCGGTCATCCAAAATAGCATGTAATTTCGGTAATTGACATGTGAACAGAAAAGAAGAGTCGATAAACAGCTCGCGCTACGTGCTCGCATCGTTTGTCCATTTCTTTCCTACGCAAGTAATTTAGTTCTGACGTCATCGACAACTTCTTTGCTGGTCGAAGGGTCGAAATGGTTTATCTAATAACTTCAGTGTTTATTGTCCGCTCGGATTGCAATTTGGAGGATAAGTTCATATAGTATTTATCTATATTTATGCTAACGCAGAACATTAAGAAATGAGTACTTCAAATATAATTCGCAATGTAAATCAAAATTGTCGGATTGCGGGGGCGGTAGGCGTGTTATTCCAAATTGAAAATTAACTTGATCTGCGTATGGTATACAGGAATCTTCATGCTAAATTTGGTGTCCCTAGCTTTTGTAATAGCTGTGATCGGCGCGTTTATCCAGCCAGACGGACGGACAGACGGTCGAGCAGCAGCACTTGGGCACTTTCCCGCCGCAGATGCTCCTGTGGCAAAAGTTTTAGAGCGGTGCTCTTATGGGCAAGTGCGCGAGTACTGCTCCCAAGGGCCAGAACGGCAAAGGTGCTCCTTTGGTCGGTGAAGCAAAGGGGTGCTCCTTTGGCCGGAGAAGCAAAAGGGGTGCTCCTATGGACTCCCTTAGTCGTGCTTGCTGGGAAAAGGTCGAAGGTTGAGAACCTTGCTAATTTTTCTTGCATTAAAACCACATTACATACCTTGTGTCTACTTTTAGGGGCGAGGGAAAAGTTTGCAGCGTCGCACAGTGGTTCCCCCCCATAGCACACTGGTTCCCATTGTATGGGGAAAGCGGCCAAAAATACTTCTAGATGAGGTAGACACTTGAAACTTAGCACAAAATTTTATTATTTTTGTAGCAAAATTATATGAAAAAATCAGCTGGATCGGACCACTATATCATATAGCTGTCATATGAACGATCAGTTTGAAATTAAGTGTTAGTATGGAAAACTTTTTTGTTGATGAAAATTTTTCATTCATTTAATAACAACAACCACAAAATAATTTTTTAGGTTATATACATTGATATACTTATATTTTAATTATTCAAAATTCAAAAAATATATAATACATTTATATGTGCACATGTACAAGGTGAAAAATTATATAATTTAAAAAGATTGCTCAAGTAAATCAATGGCTGATTTTAAAAGCTTTGACTTGGGCTTGCATGGAAGTTTTCTTTGACCAGTGATAAATGGATCAGAGCTCAAAAGAAGTCTGTTCAAAAGGTCCGTATTTGTCAGTACTCTTGATATTTTTCGCGTATGTCTCATTCTAAACAATTTTATGTCCTTATTTTTTGCCTCAGCAGCTTCTTCGGAAAGTTCTCCAATGGACACTAAGCAATTTTGTATTATTTCTGGTGCATGTAATAAAACTTTGTGCACTGAAGGGGGGAGGTAGTACCAAGGATATTTCTCAATCAGAAGTTTTGCGGTGTCTAGAGCATAGTCACTGAATTTTGACGGATTAATGTTGTAGCCCGATGACATGGCTTGCAAAATCGATGAGCATCTTATAATCAAGTTTTTGTCAAGGCCTGTTATATTGGCAGACATATAGTATCAGGATTGCTAAAAAATTTCCTGGCAGTATTTCCATCATTAGACGTCCCGCTTCCGCCTGCCTTCGGTTTGTCTACGATTAAGCCCATTTTTATTTTGAACTCAGCCTGATTATTTTCTTTCCGGATTAATAGGTTTTCCTTAGCTTTTTGAGACCGTATTTGCCAAACTTTTTCTTCCAGTCTATATGATACGTGGAGAAAATACTCAAATAATCGTATGTACGAATGCAATGGCGACAGTCCAAATTCATACCGTTCCTCATGAACTTCTCTTTGTAAGCATACATCTAAGTTATTCATTTGCGTTGGAGTTGCTTCGCATATATAACATTTCGCTGATGATGTATCGCTTAAAGCATTACGTATTTTGCCGTCAACCATAGTGAGTTGTAAAGAATGTTGAATTTCAATTTTTTGATCTCCTATGAGAAATATTGTGGGTCTAAGCTGTTCAATTTTATTTTCAAAATATTCCTCTTCGGCAATACATAGTTCAGTCGTTTCTTTCTTAAATTGAAATCGAATTGGCCTGCAGTACCGGGTCGACGATGGTCTTGGATTCTTCCAAATACAGATGGAATTGTTTGAAGTAATAAGTCGAAGGGGTACGTATGATGTTACAAACAAGCTGTTATCTGCCAAGTCTTTATCTGTAACCACTTGTTTATATTCTGCATGACCAGTGCTACCGTCAAATCCCCACTTTCCTATTAACGTGAGATTATTTACTGACGTATCTTCTATGTTATTCACAACATCCTTTTGCAGCTCCAATACACGCGTTGCAGTATGATCTAACAAATTTTGAAGTTCAACTTCAGCATGGGATTCGTCCACTGTAATATTTGCTGGATAGCTTTTATTTTTACCCCTAAGAATTTTTTGGTAGCTAGGCAGTAAGTCATATGCAGCTTTTGAATTTACAAATTTACGAATTGACAAGTATTGATGTTTTGTTAAATTTGTTTCCATCAATAGTAATATCACTTCTTCAATTTTAGGTTGAGAATGTGATTTGAAATCAGATGAGCGCATATCAGAAGCAGCAGAGTCATCATGTTTTGCGACCTCGGCTATTCGTCGACGCTTCGTCCTTTTTGAACATTCTGCCAAACTTTTCTTTGGACGGCCACGAGCCAAATTTGAAATTCTTTGAGCATTCGCAGAAATGGATTCGCTTTGAGCCAGCCAATCCGAATAATTTTTCAACACGGTTAAACGTGTCCGCTTGCACTTTTGTCAAAACTGCACGAACTTTATGCAAATGTAATTAACGCATTTTTCAAGCCCATCTTGGTCTACCTCGTATCCCAAATCTTTAGTGCGTGTTATAATAGCATTCAAAACATTTGCCACTTTTTCTTTAGGAGATTCTGCTTTTCCACACCAAATACCAAATGCATGAATACGGGAAAATTGGCATTGATAAGTTGTACCTTATGTATGAAAATAATAATAAACTATGAGCATGAGCAAACCGAAAATAAACACAAATCATAAAATAATACGACATCACAAGAACGAAAGCAACCCTACAACAACAACAATACAACAACCCACCAACACAAAATAAAAAGCAACAACAGGCAGCACGTGCTTTTTAAAAACTGAGGTTAGGTTACTTTTTTGTACATATATTGCACGTGGGCACCTGTCGGCACTTGAATTAAACGTTTTCTTAATTTTAAAATGTTAATAAACAATGCACAAAAAGAATTATTAAGTTAAGTGGAAATGGACATAACGAAAACTCCAACGAAAGATAGCGAACATAAACAAAGAACACCTGCAACTGTATACTAATCACAACACTAATTTACGCAAAACACAGAACGTTGTACAATACATATAATTTTTGTTTTAAAAATAAACTAAATACCATTATTTATTATATGAATGCCTTCCATTGCAGAGTAATGTCGATTTATAAGGTTTTTTATTAACTTTACGGACAGCTTCACTTGCAAGTTGCTCACGCTGCAATAATCGATTGATATCATGCTGTCTCTTTCGATGCTATTCTTGAAGCGGACAGTTAGAGCAAAATAAAAACATGAATAAATTTGAATAGCTAGACCAATTATGAGAAAGTAATGATACATTTAAAGTCAAAATTTGGACTTTGATTTTTTTATTTTTGGCCTATGGGGGGAACCACTGTGCATAGGCCAAAAATAAAAAAATAGGAAAATTAATAGGAAAGTGGGGATTTGACGGTAGCACTGGTCATGCAGAATATAAACAAGTGGTTACAGATAAAGACTTGGCAGATAACAGCTTGTTTGTAACATCATACGTACCCCTTCGACTTATTACTTCAAACAATTCCATCTGTATTTGGAAGAATCCAAGACCATCGTCGACCCGGTACTGCAGGCCAATTCGATTTCAATTTAAGAAAGAAACGACTGAACTATGTATTGCCGAAGAGGAATATTTTGAAAATAAAATTGAACAGCTTAGACCCACAATATTTCTCATAGGAGATCAAAAAATTGAAATTCAACATTCTTTACAACTCACTATGGTTGACGGCAAAATACGTAATGCTTTAAGCGATACATCATCAGCGAAATGTTATATATGCGAAGCAACTCCAACGCAAATGAATAACTTAGATGTATGCTTACAAAGAGAAGTTCATGAGGAACGGTATGAATTTGGACTGTCGCCATTGCATTCGTACATACGATTATTTGAGTATTTTCTCCACGTATCATATAGACTGGAAGAAAAAGTTTGGCAAATACGGTCTCAAAAAGCTAAGGAAAACCTATTAATCCGGAAAGAAAATAATCAGGCTGAGTTCAAAATAAAAATGGGCTTAATCGTAGACAAACCGAAGGCAGGCGGAAGCGGGACGTCTAATGATGGAAATACTGCCAGGAAATTTTTTAGCAATCCTGATACTATATGTCTGCCAATATAACAGGCCTTGACAAAAACTTGATTATAAGATGCTCATCGATTTTGCAAGCCATGTCATCGGGCTACAACATTAATCCGTCAAAATTCAGTGACTATGCTCTAGACACCGCAAAACTTCTGATTGAGAAATATCCTTGGTACTACCTCCCCCCTTCAGTGCACAAAGTTTTATTACATGCACCAGAAATAATACAAAATTGCTTAGTGTCCATTGGAGAACTTTCCGAAGAAGCTGCTGAGGCAAAAAATAAGGACATAAAATTGTTTAGAATGAGACATACGCGAAAAATATCAAGAGTACTGACAAATACGGACCTTTTGAACAGACTTCTTTTGAGCTCTGATCCATTTATCACTGGTCAAAGAAAACTTCCATGCAAGCCCAAGTCAAAGCTTTTAAAATCAGCCATTGATTTACTTGAGCAATCTTTTTAAATTATATATTTTTTCACCTTGTACATGTGCACATATAAATGTATTATATATTTTTTGAATTTTGAATAATTGAAATATAAGTATATCAATGTATATAACCTAAAAAATTATTTTGTGGTTGTTGTTATTAAATGAATGAAAAATTTTCATCAACAAAAAAGTTTTCCATACTAACACTTAATTTCAAACTGATCGTTCATATGACAGCTATATGATATAGTGGTCCGATCCAGCTGATTTTTTCATATAATTTTGCTACAAAGATAATAAAATTTTGTGCTAAGTTTCAAGTGTCTACCTCATCTAGAAGTATTTTTGGCCGTTTTCTTCATACAATGGGATCCAGTGTGCGCTGCCATCTTGGAAGTCTGCATACAGTTCATTAAATCCAGAAAATTCTTGTTTTGCGCCTCAAATAAAGCACGCCACTGATCACTCGTAAAGTCTTGTGGCGAGACCGATCCCACTTCTGATGTCGGAGAAGGGGATCTTGGCTGATCTCCTTCCATTATTTTTATATTACTTTTACAAGTCTAAGAGCACAGCAAGTCGCCTGCAAGATGTTAAGTCGTCACTCTCCTTTTTTTGGACTCTACTCAACTGACCGTTCCACCGCGTGGCGTCGTTCCTTTTCTCTTCGTTCCTCTACCAAGTATTTCATCACGATCATTCAGCAAAGTATTTCATCATATTCATTCTTTTTGCATGTACACTCTCACATACTAGAACATCTGCAGGCGCCATGCTCATTCGAATTGCCATTCAAATGATGCTCTTGTTATATAACAGAATTCATTCCTCGAACATACCATGTACTGCTTTTCAGTTAAATTCAAACTCAACATTATTCTGTTACGAGGCTGCGACATGTGCATAAATATATGCTAACACTCAACCAATAGGTGGCGTATAGATGAATATGAATGTATGCAAGCAGTTGCATGCATGTGTCCATATTCATAATATTCATAATAATTTAATAAATAATTTAATAATTCATATTTTAGGGTCAATAAAAATACAAAACCATAAAATGCAATTAAATAAATATAAATTTTGATTACTCGATATATTGCAAGTTATCGATATTGGCCAATTCAAAATTTATAAAGTAATTCCGATATATACTGCTCACACCGATTTTTGCAGTCTTTCGCGCGCTAGGAAAATTGCGGCGATTAATTATTGGCAACGTATCGAAATTGAAGCAAGGTGGCAGCGCACTGCAGTGTTATGATTAATTTGTAGCTTGCGATTAGTATTATACATTTAAATACTTTTTATGGCAACATACGTCCAAGGGTATCCCACTGTCGAGTGCCGCTCGACTGTTGCTCTCGTTTTGTTTATTATTATTAAGTTAAGAATCCGTACATCATAATATTGTATCTTAACATCAAAAGGTGGAGAAATATTCTTAAGAATTACCAAAAACTATAACAAAATAAGTGAAGTAGGAACATAAGTGAAAAATTTTTACTGTTGTCCAAATGTCTTGGCAAAGCCTTGCCGTTTGAGTCGTCTCGGAGGTCGAGCGGGGATAAGACGTCTTGCAAGAAGACTTCTATGTCTCACTAATCTGTCATTGTATCGACTTGTGTGTCTCCCAATTTGTGCCACAACTGTGTGAAGATTGAGGTCTTCATGGAGTGTGGAGTTACGTACATACCAGGGACAGTTGGTTATTTGTCGTAGTACATCGGTACGATACAGTGCGCATACACAGCTTTTGAACCTCAGGAGAGTGGTCCTTCTATTCATGAACCATCTCAGACTAGCATCACAGTGCAGCAAAAATTCGGCATAACAGTTTGGGCTGTGTAGCACTGACTTCACACATTTTAACTGTTCAAAAGTTTTTTGTGCTTCTTTGGACCAGTCGAACTTTCTCTTTTGCTTAAGAGCATCCGTAAGAGGAGAAGCAATGGAAGCATAGTTTTTGATGAATTTGTGGTACCAACCTATGGCGATAGTGCCATAACCTATTATATGGCCTAGATTTTGTATTTCTTTAAGGCAAAATTTACTTTTTTTAACGTTAATAGTCAAGCCCGATATATTTAAATGAGATGCCAATTCACCAAGAGTTGTTATATGCCGTTCGAATGTGTCGGATACCACTAATAAGTCTTTCAGAAAAATGAATACTACGCTTCTAAGTGTGCTGGTATGATTCGATCCATTGAAGAGGCCCAATCATTGAGAGGTGTTACAAAAATGCTGTCCCCGCAAGCAAACATTCGGATCTTTAAAGAACACATCGAGGCCACTGTAGAACTCAACTTGCGACACTTGCAGTAGGCTGGAAGCGTACGTTAACTATTTCACATCTACGATCATTGAAGCTGCAAGGCAGGCTACACCAAACCCTCGCCAAGTTGGTCTCACGGCCATAAGGAGGTCTCCCATTTTGAGCTTGGAAGCTAGGGATCTGCTCAGCCACAAAAGGCGCATCAGAAGACAATACATCGCGACAGGGGATCCTAGCATTTACCAGCAATATTCTAGTACTACTACTTGCTAGCCAATAACCGTAGAGCAAACTTGGATACCTTGCTGGAGAGTGCTGGTCCAGATAGTAATAGTGGATTCTCAATTTGGAAGCTCAAGAGAGACATCAAGAGACAGTCCTTGTTTCAATCACCAATCCAGGATCGAAGTGGCTTATGGCTTAAGACGGATGATGAGAAAGCAAGTGCTTTTGCTTCACACCTGTCTTCCACCTTCATACCCTTCAATTTAACGGACGACACCAATCGTGAAGCCATTGCAATTTTTTTGGATCGTCCAACTGCTCCGACACGCCCCATGAGACATACCTCACCGCAGAAAGTTATGATCCAACTAAAAGCGGTGGCATAGATAACTGCGAAATTTCTACAACGCAAATGAGTGTTTGCTCTCGTAAAAATTTTTAATGAGATGCTTAGACTAGGTCATTTCCCCAGGCAATGGAAGCGTGCGCGCATTGTAATGATTCCCAAAGCTGGAAAGTCACAATCACAGATAGACTCATACCGCCCGATAAGCCTGCTACCAACTTTCTCCAAAGTTTTTGAGAGAATTTTTCTTACCCGCTTGATGGAACTGTCGCAAGTAATTGAACAGATCCCACAACACCAGTTCGGCTTTTGGAAGTCTCATGGTTGCCCCGTTTGATAAGGTGTGGCGCGAAGGGCTGTTATATAAGATGAAAGATCTCCTCCCAGCACTCCATTATGCCATCCTCAGATCCTTTATTGCTGATCGGACCTTCGATGTTGCAGTACGGGACTCCCAGAGTAGCCAGAAACACATTCATGCAGGGGTTCCACAGAGAAGTGTGCTTGGACCCTTCCTGTATACCCTGTACACTGCTGACATGCCAACTCACGTCAACAACTCCGATGAAGTATCTGCTCAGCTGCTCCTGGCCACTTACGCTGATGACAATGCCATGCTTGCGTCGCACTCATCTTTGCCAATCGCTTACAATGCAGTTCAGGAATGGCTGCATGCAATTGAGCAACGGACTGCCAAATGGAACATAGCCATTAACTGCACAAAGTCGGCCTGTGTCACATTTACCCTGCGACCTCAAACCTGCCTAGGTCTTTTCTTCAACGGAGATATCATCAACTACGTCTCATCCTACTGCTACCTCGGAGTTCACCTTGATCGGACGCTGAGTTGGAAAGCCCATATCACGGCAGTTAGAGCCAAATCCAAATGGAAACTTAAAAAGCTCTCTTAATAAAAGCCATATTAGGTCGAACGCTGACCTACGCTATCCAAGTGTGGGGAACTGCCTCTAAGCCTCAGTTCAATAGGCTTAGAGTTATACAATCGCGAGCGGCACGACATGCATCTGGGCTACCCTAGTACGTGAGCAACCGAGTCATCGAAAGGGACTTAAAAGTTGCTGGTAGATCAAATAAACTTCCACAGCAGCCGATAGAATTACCGCCCGCCCGAACACGTTGGGGAATGATCTCGTCGACCCCATTTCCCTCCGAAGTCTGAGAGAATACATCCCCATGTACTCCTTACTCGTAAGATAGCATAATCCCTCAAGTGTACATTTGTATATATTATAATTAAGGAACTTTACCCATACTATTATCTTTTAAGCCACACATTAGGTTAAGTTCAGAAGGAACTGAACGACTCCTAGTGATTAAATGAATAATAAATAATATTATAAATGTCTCTGGTTCTGTTTCGCGGCTTAGCGAAATGGTCTTCATGAGGCTAATTCTCTCAAAGAAAGAAAATCAATGTTGTTTACTGAAGTTTAAGTAAGTTTATATTGTCAAGTATGAATTATCACGAGTTTCATTGCTCTATTAATATTTTTAAGTAATGATAAGTTTAGGTTAATTATTTCTTTTATTTTGTTACTTTTTGTTAGAAAGCATAATTTGAAATTATGTTGCACTTTACATTTTAGCTCCATTTTTATTTTTCGCCTGCATTTATCTCTCCCAGCAGAGATCGATCTTTCGCCACCGAAAACCGTGAATAAAACCGCCAAAGGCATAACTCTTAACTAATAAAATAGTATAAAGTCTATATCCCTCATTTTACATATCCACTATCAAAAACGGCTAGAAGGAGTTACCCTGAATCAGCCGCTGCAAGCAACATATCCAGGTATCAACTCCATAAAGACCTCAATCTTCACACAGTTGTGGCACAAATTGGGAGACGCACAAGTCGATACAGTGACAGATTAATGAGACATAGCAGTCTTCTCTGACTGAAACGCCACCACCCTCAAGACCTGACTGACCGGGACTTGACATAAATCCTACTTAATAGGGCAAGACATCTGCAATGGCATTTGTAGGTACTGGTGAGTCTCTCTTATCTGCTCTGTCGTGGCGAAGTCATAAGGAGTGAAGCGATCCTCTAGGTGGTAGACGAATGCATTAACCTGTTCCACTTCAGTTTTTGCAATTTCCCCACCTGGACAACTTACGGTTACCCATCGAAGTGGTTGCCGTTTAAGCGCTTTTGTGCACTTCCACATTTCTATATTTTTGCTCAAAGAAATCACTTCTGAGTTCCCATAAGATGATTTTGAGTTGCATTGCTGCTCGGTTCCACAAGATTTTGTCCCATGAATCCTGAGTTCGAATTGCTCTTCTTCGAAAACGTCTTCTAGTTCTGATTAGTTCTGGGGCATGTCTCAGGCTCAGACATCATAGAAGCAGAAGCAGCTCTATGTATATTTTTCGTTAGAATGTCTATTACTTTGTCGATGTCTTCCTCAGAGCTCAGAACCGTATTTAATTGAAAAGAGTTTTCAAGATGTTGTCAGAAAACAAGAAGATCAGTTTGGCTGTTTATTAACCGAGAGCATGGCCTAACATAGGCACCTTCTGTTTGTAGAGTAGCAACAAGGCCTACATGATCGGAGTCTAGATCCCAGTTTTAGCAAATACTTGTTCTATCTAAGTTTATCCCATGGTACACAGCAAAATCAATGCAGGTAGGTCTGTGACTGGGCACATGTGGGTATCTAGTTGGTGAACCTGTTGCAAAGATATAAGCACCTCTGGCTGAAATGACTTCTGCTAGTTCTCGAACCCTGGGTGAATTATACGTATCACCCCATAGCCAATGTCGGGCGTTCCAGTCCCCACCAACTAAATACCTTTGGCCACAAGAGACAAGTATGTCACTGAAGTGTCTTTCTTCAATTCTATTTGACCTTAACTGAAGACATCTGAATATTTCTCGTTTCACTAACTCTTTGCGGGAAATGACGAAGAAAGCTCCTCACCAGTATTGCTGCTCCTCCCATTCCGTGATTATGGCTTGAAGGTTATATCCATATATCTTAACTGTGTTCCCTCTGTTGAGTCTGATCTCGTTTAGGAAAAGAATGTCAACGCAGTTGTTGCGTGCGAAGAGATCAACTTCTCTGGCATTACCTGAAATACCATTTACATTCCAGATAAGAATCTTCAGAGGGTTCATTGCGATGGTAAAGCATTACTATGGAGTTGGAGACCCGAAAACCATTTTTCCAGCCGTTCGAGTCGTTGACTATTCAGTTGGTTTTGTTGTTGTTGCTCCTGTTGCTGCTGCTCTAGCCACGATAGGAATTGTTGCTGCCAATTCATAAATTGTTCCTGGTGCTGTGCCAAAATTGACTGAACGTAAAACGGGTGTTGCTGTTTAATATTATTTCCTTTTAATTGGGCTTTATGTAGACGAGGTTGGGCTGTGGTATTGCCATTTCTTGCAATAGCTGCGTAGAACAAATGTTTTACTGGGGTTGTTGCTGGTTTGTTGCACTTTTATAACCTGGCTTGCTTAGATTGTTGCTTCTTTATAGTGCCCATTGATCGTCGAAGATACTCCTAGTTCCACTGGCAACCTTTGTAACTTGCCGTGTGACAGACAGGCTGTTGATCATAGGGACGCACGCATAACTTGGTTAAGTGATTTTCACCACAGCGAGCACAATTGGGATGACGACGACAGTATTTAGCTGTGTGGCCGAATTCCTGACAACGTATGGTTTGAGCAATTTCCGATGATTTACGCACTCTTTCTATCCGCACTTTCTGTCGGCAAGTGTGTTAATATCGTATATGTCATTAATTTTTGCACATGGCTTTATATTAAAAGAGATCATTAAGGTTGGTAAGGCTGAGTACTATTTGCGGTGGCTTCGATTGCTTATAAGAATTCTGCTTATCAGTATACTGCTGTGGGCTGTTGGATGTCTCATTTGGTACACAGTCATCATTGGGAATATTCGGAGCGACCGATGCACAGAAGGTAGCAGCGGCGCCATTTCAAACTTGTGGAATTTCCATACCATCACTGGTTACGTCCAATTCCATGTCTAGCATGGCAAACCTATTGTTTGAGTTTGCCTTACTAATTGTTGCAGAATATGACTCCAGCTTCGCGTCTCTGACAGCTCTTTTAGCGCTAAGTTTGGGTGATAAATGTCTTCCTTTGTCTTACTCTTCCTCTCCTTCGTCAGAAGTTTCTGCGCATCAGACAATCTAGTAGCAGCTCTTTCGCTAGAGCTTAGGTTAACAGATTCAGTGCATGAAAAGCGTTGATTATTCAATAGCTCCATCCTACTTGTCGCATTTCTTTATAATCAATCAGCTTATTAATAAGCTGAGAGTTAGAAGATTTGTTGTTCGTATCCATTTTACAATTATTAGTCCGGTCTATTTATACCCTTGGACCATTGAAAATGGTCAAAAAAGGGTATACTAACTTTGTGCAAATGTATGTAACGGGCAGAAGGAGGCGTCGGAGACCCCATAAAGTATAAATATTCTTGATCAGGATCACTAGACGAGTCGATTGAGCCATGTCCGTCTGTCTGTCCGTCTGTCCGTCTGACCGTCTGTCCGTCTGTCTGTCTGTCGGGATGAACGCGCCGATCTCAGCTATTACAAAAGCTAGGGACACCAAATTTAGCATGAAGATTCCTGTATACCATACGCAGATCAAGTTTATTTTAAATTTTGAATAACACGCCTACCGCTCCCGCAAACCGCCAATTTTGATTTACATTGCGATTTACATTCGAAATACTCATTTTTTAACGTTCTGCTTTAGCATAAATATAGATAAATACTATATGAACTTATCCTCCAAATTGCAATCCGATCGGACAATAAACACTGAAGTTATTAGATAAACCATTGCGACCCTTCGACCAGCAAAGAAGTTGTCGATGACGTCAGAATTAAATTACTTGCGTAGGAAAAAAAAGGACAAACGATGCGAGCGAGAACCGCGAGCTGTTTCTCGACTCTTCTTTTCCATGCACATGTCAATTACCGAAAATACATGTGCATAAATATATACTAATACTCAACCGATAGGTGGCGTGGTAAATGAATATGAATGTATGCAAGTATTTACATGCTTGTGTACATATTCATAATATTCATAATATGCTTACGTGCATATATGATTATTATTTAATAATTCATATTTTAGGGTCAGTAAAAAATACAAAACTATAAAATGCAATTAAATAAATATTAATTTTGGTTACTCGAAATATTGCAAGTTATTGATATTTTCCAATTAAAAATTTATAAAGAAATACCGATATATACTGCTCACACCGCTCTTTGCAGTCTTTCGCTAGGAAAATTGCGGCGATAAATTATTGACAACGTATCGAAATTGATGCAATTGTATACAATTAGATACTTTTTATAGCAACATACGTCCAAGGGTATCCCACTGTCGCGTGCCGCTCGACTGTTGCTCTCAAATTTGCGCAAAACTATGGTGGTTCGACAGTCAAGGTTGACACTTCACAAGGTCAAAGTTTTATGACAATCGATAAATATTTACGTTTGCTAGATATCTATATGTTGAACCGACATTCCATACTTGTACACCTGGTAATTGTATTGTATAATACTAATCGCAAGCTATAAATTAATCATAACACTGCAGTGCGCTGCCACCTTGCATCAATTTCGATACGTTGTCTATAATTTATTGCCGCAATTTTCCTAGCGCAAGACTGCAAAGAGCGGTGTGAGCAGTATATATGAATTGGAAAATATCAATAACTTGCAATATTTCGAGTAATCAAAATTAATATTTATTTAATTGCATTTTATAGTTTTGTATTTTTTACTGACCCTAAAATATGAATTATTAAATAATAATCATATATGCACGTAAGCATATTATGAATATTATGAATATGTACACAAGCATGTAAATACTTGCAAATTCATTTACCACGCCACCTATTGGTTGAGTATTAGTATATATTTATGCACATGTATTTTCGGTAATTGACATGTGCATGGAAAAGAAGAGTCGAGAAACAGCTCGCGCTTCGCGCTCTCATCGTTTGTCCTTTTCTTTCCTACGCAAGTAATTAAGTTCTGACGTCATCGACAACTTCTCTGCTGGTCGAAGGGTCGAAATGGTTTATTTAATAACTTCAGTGTTTATTGTCCGATCGGATTGCAATTTGGAGGATAACTTCATATAGTATTTATCTATATACTATATATACTAAAGCAGAACGTTAAGAAATGAGTAAATCGCCATGTAAATCAAAATAGGCGGTTTGCGGGGGTAGGCGTGTTATTCCAAATTGAATATAAACTTGATCTGCGTATGGTATGGTATGGTCATGCTAAATTTGGTGTCCCTAGCTTTTGTAATAGCTGGGATCGGCGCGTTCATCCAGACAGACAGACAGACGGACATGGCTCAATCGACTCGGCTAGTGATCCTGAGCAAGAATATATATACTTTATGGGGTCTCCGACGCTTCCTTCTGCCCGTTACATACATTTGCACAAAGTTAGTATACCCTTTTTTGACCATTTTCAATGGTCCAAGGGTATAAAAAAAATCTGATATTCTTTAAAGCTATCGGAGTCAATATCGATGAACTGGTGCATATCGACCGAGGCCAAATCTTCAGTAAACGTTCGAGAAAGCTCATCGGGAACGATATTTTGGCTACGATGCTTAATTTCAAAGCTGAAGCCTTAAAGCTTAAGGGAATTTCGTCCCCTACAGCATTTAGTTGTACCACAACACCACCAACACCTGTGTGAGGATGGAAAAATATTCTTAAGAATTACCAAACACTATAACAAAATAAGTGAAGTAGAAACATAGGTGAAAAGTTTTTACTGTTGTCCAAATGTCTTGGCAAAGCCTTGCCGTTGGAGTCGTCTCAGAGGTCGAGCCGGGAAAAGACGTCTTCCAAGAAGACTGCTATGTCTCACTAATCAGTCACTGTATCGAGTTATGTGTCCCCAATTTGTGCCACAACTGTGTGAAGATTGAGGTCTTTATGGAGTGTGGAGTTACGTATAGTACATACCACGGACAGTTGGTTATTTGTCGAAGTACATCGGTACGATACAATGCGCATACACAGCTCTTTTGAACCTCAGGAGAGTGGTCCTTCTATTCATGAACCATCTCAGACTAGCATCACAGTGCAGGAAAAATTCGGCATCAAAGTTTGGGCTGTGCAGCACTGGCGCTTCACAAATTTGCTGTTTTAACTGTTCAAAATCTTTTTGTGCTTCTTTGGACCAGTCGAACTTTCTCTTTTGCTTAAGAGCATCCGTAAGAGGAGAAGCAATGGAAGCATAGTTTTTGATGAATTTATGGTACCAACCTGTCATTCCTAAAAATCTATGGAGTTGTTTGACGGACCATGGTACCGGAAAGTTAACTATGGCCGAAAGCTTTTCTGGATCAGTGGCGATAGTGCCATAACCTACTATATGGCCTACATTTTGTATTTCTTTAAGGCAAAATTTAATTTTTTTAACGTTAATAGTCAAGCCCGATATTTTTAAATGAGATGTCAATTCACCAAGAGTTCGCTTCTAAGTGCGCTGGTATGATTCGATCCACTAATTTGGACATAGTTTGCGGTGCATTGCATAGTCCAAAGGGCAATACAGTGAACTGATATTTAGGCCTGGAACAGTAAATGCAGTCATATCCCTAAATTTGGGTTCAAGTGGAATTCGCCAAAAAAAAATCCTTTAAACCAATACTTGATATATATTCTGCTTTAGGAAGTCTGCTCAAAATTCCGTCTATAAACGGCATAGGATATGTATCTTTGACCGTGACTGCGTTTACTTTTCTGCTGTCTAAACAAATTCAGTCTTTTCATGGTTTGCGGAGCAAAACAACAGGGGAAGACCACGCACTGTTCGACTCTTCAATCACCCCTAAATCTAGCATTCGGTCTACTTCCTCGTATATTAGTTTTTCCATTACTGGAGATACTTGAAAATTCCTTTGCTCAATTGGGCTTGCATCAGAGACATTGATGCTGTGAGAAAGTACAGAGGTGCGCCCTAACCATTTTTTTTGTAAATGACGGAAATAAATTTATACAAGACGGTGTCGCTGTTTGTCCGATAATGATCGTACCATGGAATCATCTACGGTTGACAATTCATCCTGCGGAAAACAGAAAAGGAGTAAGTCAAATGTTTTCCCAAAATTTATACCTAAGTAAAGATTTTGCGATAGCGAAGATACTATAAAAGTTTTGTTTTGTTTTGTTTTAAAGCCTACTTTAGTAGTTAGTCTGCGAAATTTTTTTTGTGACTTGCCATCGGCCGTTTTCCTTCCCACATAATAATGATTTATAAGAATTGTGCCCATTTATAAATTCGTTAGCTAAGGTACCACCTATACAACTAATGGAGGCGCCTATATCCAACAATCCGGTATATTTATTTTCTATAATAGTCATCTGGGCATATGGTCTAAAGATTAACGGATTTTCCACTATGGCAGACAGTAATTTAGAACGCTCGTTCCGGCGCATTCTGACATGTGGCCTGCGGCAGATATGTAATCGTTTTGCCTTGCTATTTTTCTTGAGAGGATATATTTTAAAAATTTGGTAAATTAAAGTCCTTTTGTTTATTTATATTTAATTCGATTGAATGCTCTTCTGGAGTATCCATCAGGGCTACTCGGTTGCTGTGTTGCGTCATTTGTTGCTTGAATATTTCGTGCCTTCGAACGGCTTGCCACAACTCGGCCACACTATGTATTGGGAGCAATTAAGAGTCCGTTAACGGTACAGACAGGTGATCAGTCATAGCTCCTACCAATTGCGAAAACTCATCGAAATTTTCATGCGACTTTTGCTTACGCCGATCAATACTGGTTTGTATATCACGATCTGTGCGAGCATCTTTGATCATCTCAATTCACTAACACATTTGTGGTATCTCCAAAACCTCTAAGCTGCGCTCCCCTCGAACAAATTGCAAGAATATCGTGCCAGTAAATCAAAATTGCCTTCTAATATTTGTCTGGTCAGAGCTTCAGCTCTGTAGATGAAATCATCTACTGACAGATATCCTTTGCCAGTAAATCTCAATTTCCAGTTTGTCATTATTTGGGTAATACGATCTGGCCTTAGATCTGTTGTGTCACTTGGAGTGACACGGGGATGGCTATTGTGCTGACTCGAGGAAGTCAAGACGGCTGGTATTGTTTCAGTTGGCTTGTATATCACGATCTGTGCGAGCATCTTTGAATTGAGTTCAAAGTGCTCAGAAAAGATTGGCTGTAGTTTGTAAAATTGGGTCACAAAATAATCGAGCCACACATTCACAACTACAAGATAGAGATAGAAAAGAAGAAAACAGAAAAACTTCTCAACTGATCTCCTATACTCTAGCTTTAAAATACAGAAGTGAGAAAAAAATGTTTGTAACGTATGAAGGCTTCTCAGGCTTACTTTACTTTTTTTTACATTTTTTTTCGCAGAATGATCTGTCTAGTATAAGGATTGAGTGGCTACCAAGCAGAGCCAGGAAACCTTTTTGGCGCCTTATTTCCACAAGTTAAAAATGACGCGGTAATTTTGCCTAGTCTTTTTTCCACGGGAAAGCAATCCACTCCAACTGTGTTGGCAATGAAACAATTTTTTAACGATACCAAATAAAATGCAAATCATTTCCATTTTTTTTTTTCGTTTCGTTCCAACAACCAGGAGCAAGGGGTTTTTTCTTTTTATACCCTTGGACCATTGAAAATGGTCAAAAAAGAGAATACTAACTTTGTGAAAATGTATGTAACGGGCAGAAGGAGGCGTCGGAGACCCCATAAAGTATATATATTCTTGCTCAGGATCACTAGCCGAGTCGATTAAGCCATGTCCGTCTGTCTGTCCGTCTGTCTGTCTGTCTGGATGAACGCGCCGATCGCAACTATTACAAAAGCTAGGGACACCAAATTTAGCATGAAGATTCCTGTATACCATACGCAGATCAAGTTTATTTTCAATTTGGAATAACACGCAAGAAGGGTAATAATACGCTTGTCAATTAAATAATTTCGTTTATAAGAGAAAAAAAAAAGTGTGCAAACATTTTAATGTTTAACCTTAGCAACTTTATTACTTTATATTTTATAATAATAATTAAATTTATAATCATTTAAAAATTTCGTTGGGTGGGCAGTAGGCAAACATTTTCAACACCTATGTTTGCTACATACCATTTCAGATGTTTTTGTCCTGTTGGTCAAAACTGTATGTTTTCTCTTTCGGTTTCGTTATATCTAGTTCCTTTTGTCGCAGCACGTAATTTTTAGTTTTTTTGTTATTATTGATAGTAGCTCTATTTTGTGTGGAAAAGACCTCCACTCCCAAAGTCGACGAGCTAGAGCCGGAATAATAAAACGTGCATCATTTCACACAGCATACACAAACCAGTTACACGCTACAGTTATAATTAATAATAATAGTAATAATAATAATAATAATAATTATAACAAAATAAGTGGCGCCCAATGTGTGGGGTTGTATTGAATTAGTAGTACGAATTTAATGCGACTCACTGATATACATTTTATTTCATCTAGCTTTTAATACTACCTATCAATGGAAAATATCTTAAATGCCTGGAAATAGAAAGAGTGCAATTTCAGTATGCGTTTCTACCACAGTTAGTAAGAAATTCAACAGTTGGATTGCTCGGGGACAATAAGGAGAGTATCGATTTCATCTAGGTTGTTATTAGTTTAGGCAGATCACCTGACCAGAAAAAATACAAGCCACATTGAACTTTCTTCCCAATCAAAGAAATTTTGTTTCGTTTCTTAGGAATATAGTTTCACTTTTCCGAAGCAATCTTTTCACTTATGTTCCTACTTTTGTTATAGTGTTTGGTAATTCTTAAGAATATTTCTCCACCCTGTGATGTTAGATATAATTTTATGATGTACAGATTCTTCACTTAACAATAATAATTTTTATACCCTTGGACCATTGAAAATGGTCAAAAAAGGGTATACTAACTTTGTGCAAATGTATGTAACAGGCAGAAGGAGGCGTCGGAGACCCCATAAAGTATATATATTCTTGCTCAGGATCAATAGCCGAGTCGATTGAGCCATGTCCGTCTGTCTGTCCGTCTGTCTGCCTGTCTGGATGAACGCGCCGATCTCAGCTATTACAAAAGCTACGGACACCAAATTTAGCATGAAGATTCCTGTATACCATACGCAGATCAAGTTTATTTTCAATTTGGAATAACACGCCTACCGCCCCCGCAAACCGCCAATTTTGGTTTACATTGCTATTTACATTCGAAGAACTCATTTCTTAACGTTCTGCTTTAGCATATATATAGATAAATAATATATGAACTTATCCTCCAAATTGCAATCCGATCAGACAATAAACACTGAAGTTATTAGATAAACCATTTCGACACTTCGACCAGCAAAGAACTTGTCGATGACGTCAGAACTAAATTCCTTATGCATGAAAGAAAAGGACAACGATGCGAGCGCGAAGCGCGAGCTGTTTCTCGACTCTTCTTTTCCATGCACATGTCAATTACCGAAAATACATGTCCATAAATATATGCTAACACTCAACCAATAGGTGGCGTATATATGAATATGAAGAAAGCAAAGAAGTTGTCGATGACGTCAGAACTAAATTACTTGTGCATGAAAGAAAAGGATAAACGATGAGAGCGCGAAGCGCGAGCTGTTTCTCGACTCTTCTTTTTCATGCACATGTCAATTACCCAAAATACATGTGACTTTTTATTAAATAAATATTAATTTAGATTTCACGATATATTATGAGCTATCATATCGATAGCTTTTAATATATATTAAACATATCGATATATATTTCATATGTTTTGCATATAAATTATATTAATATGTGTAAATTATATTATATCCCCACGTCTATTGAAACTATGTTTGAAAAAAATGTACTAACATTTCTTCTACTTTGTTTTTTTAATATATGTATATTTTGTATGTATATTAGATTCTATAGATCATTATTATAAATTTAAGGTTTCGCGCACTTTTTAATTGCGGCGATAAATTATTGGCAACGTATCAAAATTGTTGCAAGGTGGCAGCGCGCTTCAGTGTTATGTTAATTTGTAGTTTGCGATTGGCGTGTTCGGTGTCGTCGTCGATTGTCGATTATCATTTGTATTTTCGATATTAAATATAAAATAATATATAATTAATTCGCGTGTTCGTGATACATTTAACATTTAATGCAAATTAATATAAGTCGAGTATATAATAAGTACATCCTCGTGTGTGATTGTTATGCGTTAACGGAACATTTTTTATGCGTGTGAATGATTGCGCCCAGCCCGGAACGTGGCGCGCAATTTTAGAAAAGTGCGGTACACAGCGTAACGTATTTTTGTGCATGCATACATATATGTGTATAGACTCTTCTGAAGTGTGTGTGATTGTACGTGAACATCGGTATCGGTTCGTTTCCGCGATTCAAATTGGAATTTTCGCTGGAATTTCTTGCAGGTTTAATTTATTATTTCTTTGATTTATATTTATTCTTTTTTCCACATTTTGTTTATTTTTATTTTCCTTATTAAATTGTATTATTATTTGTTCTTTCATTAGATATTTATTTTCATTTATAATATAATTATTTTAAATAATATACATATATTTATTTAAATATATGAATATAATTATAATATATATATATCTATTTAAATATATGAATATATTTATATATATAAATAAATATACTAACTTTATTTTATATATATAAATATATATTAATTTTTGATAAATATATATTCAAATTAAATTAATTTATAAGAATTTTATTTTTAACATACCTATATATTATTTTAAAACTTATATATTAGAAGATGCCTAGACTTAAGAGAAAGTCAGCTTGCAATAGGAGTCAAACACAGCGAAAAAGAAATCGTTTGAATAGGTCAGATATAGACTTTTCTGAGCAGGAACGCGTAAATAATCTAGAGGCACATAGAGAACGTAGGCAAAATTTCGAATTTAGGGAAGCTGAAAGGGTTAGAGATAGTCAACAGCATCGAGTCCGCAGAAGTAATAGAACATTTAGGGCCGTTGAGCAATTACCGGACACAATTCGTCACACTACTCTTCGGGCTTCTTCGCCAATCAGATTACAAGAACAACTTCTTGACACTTCGCGTCGTTCGAGGCGCAGACGAGATGCTGACCTTCGATCTCAGGAAAGAGAGCAGGATGCAGTTCGTCGCCGTGTACGTCGCAGTGATTCTGCAATTAAAACAGACGAACAACTTGCCAACACTTCGCGTCGTTCGAGTCGCAGGCAAGATGCTGAGTTTCGATCTCAGGAAAGAGAGCAGGATGCAGTTCGTCGCCGTGTACGTCGCAGTGATTCTGCAATTAAAACAGACGAACAACTTGCCAACACTTCGCGTCGTTCGAGTCGCAGGCAAGATGCTGAGTTTCGATCTCAGGAAAGAGAGCAGGATGCAGTTCGTCGCCGTGTTCGACGAACTGATCATTCAACTAGAAATGCCGAACAACTTGCCAATACTTTGTGTCGATCGAGGCGCAGGCAATGTCCACAATTCAGGTCCAACGAAAGCGGACGAGATGCTGTTAGAAGGGCGATTCAGCGACAAAATCAGGAGACGAGAATTTTAGAAAGGGCAATAGATAGAAGTCAAAGGTCTCAGGTTAGAAACAATCCTATTCGTAGGATTGTTGAGCAGGCACGCAATACTAGTGCACGCCGCAGTGCTCGAATTCGAGCTCAACGTGAGGCCTTTGAAGCCCATAGGAATATGTCGCAAAGAGTGAGTCTATATAGGAGTATTTGCACCAATAGGATAGCAGAGAATAGGAGAAACGCGTCCCGCAATAGAGTGGACCGTGCGAATACCCTTCCAGATGATAGGATATCGCAGGTTAAAACTAGTTTAGATTGCCTAATAGCCAATTTTAATAAGACAGTCAGGTTTGCATATGTTGCAAAGGTTTGTGGTTTCCACATCAAGTGGACAAAATTTCGCGTGAGGTCATAGAGGAAAAGTGTAGTGAGGCAGATAGTGTTGATATTTTGTATCTTTCCTCTATGTTTCCATTCCATAATAATAGGTTTAGCTTTTGCAAAACCTGCAGCCGCAGTATTAAGTCAGGGAAAAAACCAAAGGCTTCTATTACAAATGGCCTAAATTTTCCGGAGCTTCCGGAATGCCTGAAAGGCTTGACGCCTCTAGAAGAAAGGCTGATTTCTCCCCGTCTTCCTTTTATGATCATAAAGTCTCTTGGATATGGACGTCAAAGTGCCATTAAAGGAGCAGTGATCAATGTGCCAATTCCAGTTGCAAATGTTGTAACTTCCCTTCCCAGGGCATTTAATGAAGCCGAAGTAGTTCAGATTCATCTTAAGCGTAGGATGGAGTATAACCATGATTTCATGGCTGAAACCATAAGGCCCTCAAAGATAGTTGATGCAATTCGGTATTTAGTGAACACAGAACTTTATAAGAAGCACCAGGTTACTATCAATGAGCAGTGGTTGTCTTCTTACTCAGCTGAGACTGTACCATTTGTTGCGTCAGCAGACGACAGGGACATTGTGTGTCAAATGTTAGAAAAGGCAGCACAACCTAATGAGCATAGAGTAGTAGAAGAAGAGGTAGAGTTGAATCCAGGAGGTCAAGAAACCTTCATGGAAAATGTCCCTGTTGAAAACATAGATATTCCTCGAATTGCTATAGCACCAGGAGAGGGTCAGCGACCTCTTGACATGATAACCGATTGTGATTCAGAGGAGCTGGCTTTTCCCACAATATTTGCAGGCATTAAAAGGAAATGTCAGGAAAGTTTTACAACTATAGTTAGATCAGAGCTTAGGAATTTTGATAGAAGAGGTTGTAGAACTGATAAATTATTTCATAACTTCAAAAAGTTAGAAATGATTAGCATTAGGAATAGCACATCAATTTGCTTACGTAAGCACTCTGCCACTCAAGGCATTTCGGCTGCTGATGTGCGTAATGATGAAACTTTAAATAGGTTAATACTTCATGATGATGGCTATAGGCTTTTAAAAGGTATTCGCACGTCTCCTGCTCATTGGGAGGACGAGAAAAAGAAAGTGATGGCTATGATTAGGCAGGTAGGGCTTCCAACTTTTTTTATAACATTTTCCGCAGCGGAAACTAGGTGGCCGGAGCTTTTAGTCTTGCTATGTAAAAATGTAGACAAGCTAGAAGTATCCGAAGAAGAAGCGTTAAATTTGGGGTTTAATGAGAAAGCTCGTCTCATTAGAGCAGACCCAGTGACCTGTGCCAGATATTTCGATTTTCGATATAGACAGGTTTTAAAACTGATGAAAAAGGAAGGCGGTGTCTTTGGTTGTCACCAGGTCATCAAGTTTTATTGGCGAGTGGAGTTTCAGCAAAGAGGCTCTCCACATATACATGGCATGTTCTGGCTGAAAGACGCCCCAAAGCTCGACCTAAAGAATGAGTCCACATTTATGCCTGTGAAGTCCTTTATTGATCAGTTTATTACTGCTGATTCTAGTTGCCCGGACGTTGCTCCATATTTGGAGTATCAACTCCATAGTCACGGGCACTCTTGCAGGCGAGAAATTAGGTCAAAACAAATTTGTAGATTTGGTATCCCATACCCTCCCATGCCTCAAACAGAAATTCTTTTCCCTTTAGAAGAAAATGCTCCAAATTTGGCCGAGCATCGTAGGAATTTCGAAAAAATTCAAAGTCTGCTCGACTTCCCATTTGATCGTGAAAGCGTAGAAAATTTTAACGATTTTAACAACTTTTTGTCCCACGATCAACTTAACCTTAGTTATGAGGGCTACATTAATGCTGTAAGATCAAGTATAAAGAAACCAAAAGTTTTTTTGAAGCGATCTTTTGCAGCAATCAAGCTTAACGCTTATAACAAGCACCTCCTTTTGTTGCAGCGAGCAAATATGGATATTCAGTTTATTTTAGACCCCTATGCTTGCTGCAGCTACGTCGTTAATTATATTAACAAGTCTCAGAGAGGTATCTCAATGTTGATGCGTGAGGCAATCAATGAGATTAAAGACAATAACAATGTAACTATTAAGCAAAAGTTACAACATTTAGGTAACAAATTTATATTTGGCACTGAGATATCCGCTTTTTATAGCTACTGCAAATCAGAACGAGGAGCACGCCAAGAAAATGCAGATGACTTTGACGATGATGTGCCTAGGGCTTCTGAATCAATAGTTTACGCTCTTCGCGATAATAGTGGCTTCATCAGAAAGAGGACCACTGCGTGCATAATTAGGTATAGGAGATTTAATGTCAATACAGAAACAAGTGACTCCTTCAGAGAGCTAAAAATGCTTTACGCCCCATGGCGAGATGAGCATTTGGATTTAGTCACACATGACTGTGAATTGTTCTGTAGGGAAAATTCGGAGTTAGTAGAGAACAATCGCAGAAAATATAATTTACTAGATGATAGGGAACTAGAAGATGCTCTGAGCCACTTAACAGAGGAAGCAAAAAAGGAGAATAATCAAGTAGGAAAACAGGAAGTGGTAGATGATGGCTTCACAGTTTTAGGATTGCCTGAAATAGATCCACATCTAAATGTTTTAAATGTGGATGGAAATATTGATATATATGATGAAGATAGTAATGTCCGTTTTATCAAGCTTCCAGCCTTAGTTTCTCAGGAAAGCTTAGCTAATATAGTTAGATCTCTTAATTTAAAGCAGAAGCTATATTTTACACATGCTTTGCATAATGCCAAAATCAATACAGTACATTTGTTGGAGGCGGCGCCGGAGTCGGAAAGAGTCGACTTATATCAGCAATTTTTCAGTCATTATCCGTAATGTATAACAGTATACCAGGAGCTGATCCGAAATCTGTTAAATGAAATATTTGGTACGTATCTCTGGGACCTTTTTTTGTATTTTGAGCTCACAGAGATAATGCGTCAACGCGACGATCAGCTTTTCGCTTCTGCCTTAAATAATATGGCATCGGGTTGTATGACAGCCGATGATATTGTCCTTTTCCAATCTAGAATATGCGAACCATCGGCAGTGCCCGATGATGCAATTCATCTGTTTAGTAATAATAATGAGGTAGATTTATTTAATGTAACGAAACTTAACTCAATTGCTACTGAGCAATTTTTCTCTACTGCTGAAGATTTTATTAAGGCGGGCCATTTGGAACCAGCTAGGAAACAAAGAACATTAGAAGAAGTGAAGGGTTTTAAAACTTCCGCTACACAGGGACTCTGTACGTCTCTTCTCCTAAAAAATACTGCCAAGTACATGATGACGGTCAATGTAGACACAGGGGATGGATTAGTAAACGGGGCATCAGGTGTGTTGATGCAAATAGATTTCAATACATCCAACACTCCCAACATTTTATGGATGAAATTTACAGAGGAAACTGTAGGAGAATCTGCGCGTTCGAAGTGTACACATCGTACAGATCCTTCATGGACTCCTATTCAGAAAATTGTTCGCAGTTTTCAATATTCAAATAACGCACAAATTAACATTGACCGTAGGCAGTTTCCAATTGTGCCTGCTGAAGGCATCACAATTCATAAGAGTCAGGGAGCTACGTATGGCAAAGTGGTAGTCCATGCTAATTCCAGAATGCAGCGTGCTGCATTATACGTAGCTTGCAGTAGAGCAACTACTGCTTTAGGATTATTCATTATTGGGAATTTTGTTCCTCCTAAGTCTCCCCAAAATAATGATAAAGTGAAAGCCCAATTAAAGAAATTGCGGACTTAAAAAACTACTGTGTACTCATTACGATTATTTAATTAACAGTTCTGCCCTTAACATTTTCTTCCAAATACTCAGAGCTTGAATTCCCATCTTGAAGATATTCGATCGGACAAGCTGATGCTTCAGTCATCAATATTATGTTTCGTGGAAACTTCCATAAGCAATGAAACTGTAGAAATACCTGGGTTCACTATTGTGGTTCAACTTGAATCAATTAGGCCTTTAACAGGCATCATAATTTATGTAAAGAACGAGCTAGTAGATAGAGTTTCCCATACCTTTAGCAGTAGAAAAACTTTTGGCTCAGTAGTTTTTGAGTTCGGTATATTTAGGTTTGATGCCATAAGTTTTCTTATATTATATAAAAGTCCAGATATATATCTGTTAGTATTCAGGCATGAGTTTGTAATGTTTGGAATAGGTTAGAAATTAAGAAATCTAAATGACAGGATATATGTAAATATGTATGTAGGCATATTTTAATAATTTAAATTTAATTATCTAATAGTTAAGTATAACCATTGAATGGAAAATTGGTTTGATAATTATTATTATTTTTTTATTTTTATACCCTTGGACCTTGTTATCGATATTAACCAATTTAAAATTTATAAAGAAATACCGATATCTACTGCTCACACCGCTTTAGGGAATTGCGGCGATAAATTATTGGCAAAATATCGAAATTGAAGCAAGGTGGCAGCGCACTCCAGTATTATTATTAATTTATAGCTTGCAATTAGTATTATACAATTAAATACTTTTTATGGCAACATACGTCCAAGGGTATCCTACTGTCGTGTGCAACTCGACTATTGCTCTTGTTTTTTTTTATTTATTATTTATTTATTTATTTATGGAGTTAAATACATACCAGGGACAGTTGGTTATTTGTCGTAGTGCGCGATTTTGCATCACTTGGATACGTTTATAATTAGATTTGGCTGCAATTCCCCAAATCTGTATAACCATATCGGTACGATACAGTACGCATACACAGCTCTTTTGCACCTCAGCGAAAGAGTGCTCCTTTTATTCATGAGCCATCTTAGCTGTTGTGATCTGTGACCACATTTCTTTACTGTGTTTTTGAGATACGGCCCAAAGGTGAGGCGTTTATCCAGGGTGATACCTAGATATGTTGCTTGTAGCGGCTGATTTAGGGTAACTCCTTTTAACCGGATTGGGGGTGTTCGGGATGAACGCTTTCAATGTGAAGCATGGATTTGTTGTTCTCAGTGGGTTTATTTTTAGGTTCCACCGTTTACACCAGGCTGTCAGAGCATTAATATATTCTTCTGCTTCTCTTCTGAAATATCTATAAGTGCGATGTCATCTGCATAGGTTGCCATAAGAGACTTGTTGGGTGCTTCCATGTCTTCGAAATTCGGGCAAGGCATATCAGAGGTGTACAAGGATAATAGTAGCGGTGCGAGAACACTGCCCTATGGGACACCAGCTCTCATTGGATATATAGAAGAGTAGTTATTCCTCACCGTAATTTTAAATTCTCGACCTTCGAGATATGACTTTAAAATACAGAAATAGGTCGAAGGTAGGAGGGTCTTTATCTTGCATAATAATCCAACATGCCATACTTTGTCGAGGGCTTGTTGCATATCTATAAAGAAAGCGTTGGGGTAATCGCAGTCGTAAAAAGCCTGTAATATATGTTTCACCAGTCTGTAGACCTGTTCTATAGTGCCGTGTCCCTTTCGAAATCCAAATTGATGATTCGGCAAGATTACCTTGTCTTATAATGTCGTTGATCCGATTGGGAATAAGTCTCTCCCATAATTTAGAAAGGGAGGGTAAGAGGCTTATAGGCCGATACGACTCAGGATCATCTTCTGGTTTCCCAGGCTTGTGGATCATCAAAATAACATTCAGTTTCCACTGTCTTGGGAACATTTGGACCCTCAAAATAGCATTGAATATTAGTGCTATATAGATTAACGCTTTTATAGGTAATACTTTTGGCGTGGCCAAGACATCTGCAATGGCATTTGTAGGTACTGGTGAGTCTCACTTATTTGCTCTGTCGTGGCGAAGTCATAAGGAGTGAACCGATCCTCTAGGTGGCAGCCGAATGCATTAGCCTGTTCCACTTCAGTTTTTGCAATTTCGCCACCTGGACAACGTACAGGTACACAACGAAGTGGTTGACGTTTAAGCGCTTTTGTGCACTTCCACCGTGAATAGTTTGCATCAACGGTGTAGTCAATGGTCTAAGTTCCCTTAAGATGATTTTGAGTTGCATTGCTGCTCGGTTCCACAAGATTCTGTCCCATGGATCCTGAGTTCGAATTGCTCTTCTTCGAAGACGTCTTTTGGTTCTGATTAGTTCTCTGGCCTCTCTTGTCTCAGGCTCAGACGGCGTAGAAGCAGAAGCAGCTCTTTGTATATTTTGCGTTAGAATGTCTACTGTCTATTGTCTATAACAAAGGTTTTGTCTTTCACTTCACGGAGAGTACGCTCTTAACTTCATTATTTACCTAGCAGCGCTCTTCACTAAGTATTATAAAACTAAAATAAAAAAAAACGAGAGCAACAGTCGAGCGGCACGCGACAGTGAGATACCCCTGGACGTATGTTGCCTTAAAAAGTATTTAATTGTATAATACTAATCGCAAGCTACAAATTAATCATAACACTGCAGTGCGCTGCCACCTTGCATCAATTTCGATACGTTGTCAATAATTTATCGCCGCAATTTTCCTAGCGCAAGATTGCAAAAAGCGGTGTGAGCAGTATATATCGGTATTTCTTTATAAATTTTGAATTGGCCAATATAGATAACTTGCAATATTTCGAGTAATCAAAATTAATATTTATTTAATTGCATTTTATAGTTTTGTATTTTTTACTGACCCTAAAATATGAATTATTAAATAATAATCATATGTGCACGTAAGCATATTATGAATATTATGAATATGTACACAAGCATGTAAATACTTGCATACATTCATATTCATTTACCACGCCACCTATCGGTTGAGTATTAGTATATATTTATGCACAGGTATTTGCGGTAATTGATATGTGCATGGAAAGGTAAGTAATTTAGATCTGACGTCATCGACAACTTCTTTGCTGGTCGAAGGGTCGAAATGGTTTATCTAATAACTTCAGTGTTTATTGTCCGATCGGATTGAAATTTGGAGGATAAGTTCATTTAGTATTTATCTATATTTATGCTAAAGCAGAACGTTAAGAAATGAGTATTTCGAATGTAAATCAAAATTGGCGGTTTGCGGGGGCGGTAGGCGTGTTATTCAAAATTGAAAGTAAACTTGATCTGCGTATGGTATACAGGAATCTTCATGCTAAAGTTGGTGTCCCTAGCTTTTGTAATAGCTGCGATCGGCGCGTTCATCCAGAAAAAACAGACAGACGGACAGACGGTTAGACGGACAGAGAGACGGACATGGCTCAATCGACTCGGCTAGTGATCCTGAGCACAAAGTTAGTATACCCTTTTTTGACCATTTTCAATGGTCCAAGGGTATAAAAAGGAATTGATTTGCATTTGATTTGGAATTTGAATTGTTTCATTGCCAACACGGTTGGGGTGAATTGCTTTACCGTGGAAAGGTGACTAGGCAAAATTACCGCGTCATTTTTAACTTGTGGGAATAAGGTGCCAAAAAGGTTTCCTGGATAGGTCAAGCCTTGGTAGCCACTCAATCCTTATACTAGACAGAAAAAAAAAAAGTACGAGACTGAACAGCCTTCATACGTTACAAACATTTTTTTCTCACTTTTGGATTTTAAAGATTCTGGATAGCCGATATGTTTGATATACATATGCTCCGAATTTTTGTTCTTACAAAAGCTCATCTGATCTCTTTGTTTTTGATAGACACCTACATCGTTGAGATAGAGCAATATACGAAGCGTATAAGACTCTCTCCAGTGTAAGTCTTGAACATATGTTCATATAATCTCTAGGCTTTGGATCACGGTTCGTTCAACATACGTCCGATGCCAGCTAGAGTATAGGAGATCAGTTGAGAAGTTTTTCTGTTTTCTTCTTTTCTATCTCTATCTTGTAGTTGTGAATGTGTGGCTCGATTATTTTGTGACCCAATTTTACAAACTAACACATCACTCAATAAGTCTGTAGGATGACACATAAATGGCGTTGCTATGTAATAATCCATATGATTCTTACGAAGTACTAACCTTAAAAAGATATCTGTCAAAATTTCATGACAATCGGACGATTAGTTTACAAGTTACACAGGTTCAAGTGACGCTACTTTTGTGTTTTTCAAAAAAATGAATTCAAAGCAATTTCGTGTGTTGATTTATCATTGCTTTTTGATGGGTAAAAATACCATCACAGCCAAAGCATGGCTTGATAAGTGTTATCCGGACTCTGCCCCATCGAGGCAAACGGTGGAGAAGTGGTTTGCTGAATTTAAACGTGGCCGTACAGACACTGACGATGCTGAACGCTCTGGAAGGCCGATTAAGGTGGTTACACCGGAAAATATCAAATAAGTCCACCGAATCGTTTTGGAAAACCGAAAATTGAAATTGCGTGAGATAGCTGACACCTTGAAGATATCAGAAGGCAGTGTGCACACTATTTTGCATGAATATTCGTCCATGAGAAAGCTGTTCTCAAAGTGGGTGCGGCGTTTTCTCACAGTGGACCAAAAACAACAACGCGTCGATGATTCTAAGAGCTGTTTGGAGCTATTTAACCGGAATAAGAAAGACTTTTTGCGTCGGTATGTCACCACCACACTCCAGAGTCAAATCGCCGGTCAGCTGAGTGGACTGCAAGAGGAGAACCACGTCCAAAGCGGCCAAAATCGCACAAGTCGGCTGGTAAGGTTATGGCATCTGTATTTTGGGATGCGCACGGCATTTTGTTCATCGACTATCTTGAGAAAGGAATAAGAATCAACAGTAAATACTACAAGGCATTATTAGTGCGTTTGAAGGAGGAAATTGCCAAAAAACGGCCACACATGAAGAAGAAAAAAATGATCTTTCACCAAGACAATGCACCGTGTCACAAGTCGATCGCAACGATGGCCAAACTGCATGAATTGGGCTTCGAATTGCTTCCGAACCCACCGTATTCTCCAGATTTGGCCCCCAGCGACTACTACCTGTTCGCAGACCTGAAGAAAATGCTCGCTGGAAAGAAATTTGGCTCGAATGAAGAGGTAATCGCCGAAACGGAGGCTTATTTTGAGGCCAAAGACAAATCGTTTTACAAAAAAGGTGTCGAAATGCTAGAGCGGCGTTGGACTGATTGTATCACTCTTGAAGGGATGTATGTTGATGAATAAAATCGAATTTTGGCAAAAAAATGTGTTTTTCTTAGTTATCCTACGGACTTATTGAGTGATGTGTTACAGCCGTACAATCAATTTCACAACAATTCTGTCGACATTAAATGTATGTTAAGCTGAAACGTAGCATGACCCTTATATTTTTATGAATTGAGACAAGACTTTTTTTTAGATAGATTTTGAACAAAACATTTTTTTAGTTTCCGTTAATAAAATTTTGGAACATGCCAGTCAGTCGTAATCCAGGAGAAAATCCTAGGGAAGAAACCAACGACGATCTGCCTTTGGGTTCTAGACCCTCTTCTTTTAGACAAAGTGGAATTACAACAAGGGGTAGAGCAATGGCGGATAGGGTAGAAGCCGAGAAGAATGATAATGGCAGCAGTCATCTGATGAGTCCCGTATTGGTAGACAAGATACCGGCGCTAATAGTAATAACTTAGCCCTACTAATCACACAAGCTTTGGGAGACGCCACTCGAAGCCAAACCGAAGCCTTAACCGAGTTTTCTATTAGGCAAACTCAGCTGCTAAACAGTATTGAAATTGGATTTCAGCGGATGTTTAATCAAACACTGGTGCAAACTGAAACAATACCAGCCGTCTTGACTCCCTCGAGTCAACACAATAGCCATCCCCGTGTCACTCCAAGTGACACAACAGATCTAAGGCAAGATCGTATTACTCAAATAATGACAAACTGGAAATTGCGATTTACTGGCAAAGGATATCTGTCAGTAGATGATTTCATCTACAGAGCTGAAGCTCTGACCAGACAAATATTAGAAGGCAGTTTTGATTTACTGGCACGATATTCTTGCAATTTGTTCGAGGGGAGCGCAGCTTAGAGGTTTTGGAGATACCACAAAGGTGTTAGTGAATTGAGATGGCCAGATCTTTGCGGAGCACTTTGAATTCAATTCAAAGATGTTCGCACAGATCGTGATATACAAACCAGTATTGATCGGCGTAAGCAAAAGTCGCATGAAAATTTCGATGAGTTTTCGCAATTGGTAGGAGCTATGACTGATCACCTGTCTGTACCGTTAACGGACTCTTAATTGCTCCCAATACATAGTGTGGCCGAGTTGTGGCAAGCCGTTCGAAGGCACGAAATATTCAAGCAACAAATGACGCAACACAGCAACCGAGTAGCCCTGATGGATACTCCAGAAGAGCATTCAATCGAATTAAATATAAATAAACAAAAGGACTTTAATTTACCAAATTTTTAAAATATATCCTCTCAAGAAAAATAGCAAGGCAAAACGATCACAGGCCACATGTCAGAATGCGCCGGAACGAGCGTTCTAAATTACTGTCTGCCATAGTGGAAAATCCGTTAAACGTTAGACCATATGCCCAGATGACTATTTTAGAAAATAAATATACCGGATTGTTGGATATAGGCGCCTCCATTAGTTGTATAGGTGGTACCTTAGCTAACGAATTTATAAATGGGCACAATTCTTATAAATCATTATTATGTGGGAAGGAAAACGGCCGATGGCAAGTCACAAAAAATATTTCGCAGACTAACTACTAAAGTAGGCTTTAAAACAAAACAAAACAAAACTTTTATAGTATCTTCGCTATCGCAAAATCTTTACTTAGGTATAAATTTTGGGAAAACATTTGACTTACTCCTTTTCTGTTTTCGGCAGGATGAATTGTCAACCGTAGATGATTCCATGGTACGATCATTATCGGACAAACAGCGACACCGTCTTGTATAAATCTATTTCCGTCATTTACAAAAAAAATGGTTAGGGCGTACCTCTGTACTTTCTCACAGCATCAATGTCTCTGATGCAAGCCCAATTGAGCAAAGGAATTTTCAAGTATCTCCAGTAATGGAAAAACTAATGTACGAGAAAGTAGACCGAATGCTAGATTTAGGGGTGATTGAAGAGTCGAACAGTGCGTGGTCTTCCCCTGTTGTTTTGCTCCGCAAACCATGAAAAGACTGAATTTGTTTAGACAGCAGAAAAGTAAACGCAGTCACAGTCAAAGATACATATCCTATGCCAATTATAGACGGAATTTTGAGCAGACTTCCTAAAGCAGAATATATATCAAGTATTGATTTAAAGGATGCTTTTTGGCGAATTCCACTTGAACCCAAATCTAGGGATATGACTGCATTTACTGTACCAGGCCTATATATCAGTTCACTGTATTGCCCTTTGGGCTTTGCAATGCACCGCAAACTATGTCCAAATTAGCGGTTGAATCATACCAGCGCACTTAGAAGCGAAGTATTCATTTATCTGGATGACTTATTGGTGGTATCCGACACATTCGAACGGCATATAACAACTCTTGGTGAATTGGCATCTCATTTAAATATATCGGGCTTGAGTATTAACGTTAAAAAAAGTAAATTTTGCCTTAAAGAAATACAAAATGTAGGCCATATAGTAGGTTATGGCACTATCGCCACTGATCCAGAAAAGCCTTCGGCCATAGTTAACTTTCCGGTGTCATGGTCCGTCAAACAACTCCATAGATTTTTACAGGATGACAGGTTGGTACCACAAATTAATCAAAAACTATGCTTCCATTGCTTTTCCTCTTACGGATGCTCTTAAGCAAAAGAGAAAGTTCGACTGGTCCAAAGAAGCACAAAAAACTTTTGAACAGTTAAAATGTGTGAAGCGCCAGTGCTACACAGCCCAAACTGTTATGCCGAATTTTTGCTGCACTGTGATGCTAGTCTGAGATGGTTCATGAATAGAAGGACCACTCTCCTGAGGTTCAAAAGCTGTGTATGCGCACTGTATCGTACCGATGTACTACGACAAATAACCAACTGTCCCTGGTATGTACGTAACTACACACTCCATAAAGACCTCAATCTTCATACTGTTTTGATACAAATTGGGAGACACACAAGTCGATACAATGACAGATTAGTGAGACATAGAAGTCTTCTTGCAAGACGTCTTTTCCCCGCTCGACCTCTGAGATGACTCCAACGGCAAGGCTTTGCCAAGACATTTGGACAACAGTAAAAACTTTTCACCTATGTTCCTACTTCACTTATTTTGTTATAGTGTTTGTTAATTCTTAAGAATATTTCTTCACCCTCATACAGGTGTTGGTGGTGTTGTGGTACAACTAAATGCTGCAGGGGACAAAGTTCCCATAGCATTTATGTCAAGAAAGCTGAACCAAAGCCAAAGGAACTATTCAGTGACTGAAAAAGAGTGTTTGGGAGCCATCCTGGCAATCAAGAAATTTAGAGGCTACGTTGAGGGGCAAAAATTTACAGACGTCACCGATCATGCGTCGCTTAAATGGCTGATGTCTCAATCAGACCTAAGCAGTCATTGTTAATCTTTTGGATAGTTCGGGAATTGAATTCCCTACGTATCAAATGAAGGAAGAGAAGCCTCACAGAATTTTAGTTAGGGGCCTCAACCATAGCACCTTAACCTACGAAATTATCGACTACTTCAAAATATATGGCTTTGATGTTCTACAAGTACATAACCCAAGATCCAGGATATAAAGCCATGTGCAAAAATAAATGACATATACGATATTAACACACTATGCCGACAGAAAGTGCGGATAGAAAGAATGCGTAAATCATCGGAAATGGCTCAATCCATACGTTGTCAGGAATTCGGCCACACAGCTAAATACTGTCGTCGTCATCCCAATGGTGCTCGCTGTGGTGAAAATCACTTAACCAAGTTATGCGTGCGTCCCTATGATCAACAGCCTGTCTGTCACACGGCAAGTTACAAAGGTTGCCAGTGGAACTAGGAATATCTTCGACGATGAATGGGCACTATAAAGAAGCAACAACCTAAGCAAGCCAGGTTATAAAAGTGCAACAAACCAACAACAACCCCAGTAAAACATTCAATAGCTAGCACTCCCAAAGCCCAAGCTGGGAGCTTGTTCTACGCAGCTATTGCAAGAAATGGCAATACCACAGCCCATCCTCGTCTACATAAAGCCCAATTAAAAGGAAATAATATTAAACAGCAACACCCGTTTTACGTTCAGTCAATTTTGGCACAGCACCAGGAACAATTTATGTATTGGCAGGCAACAATTCCTATCGTGGCTACAGCAGCAGCAACAGGAGCAACAACAACAAAACCAACTGAATACTCAACGACTCGAAGGGCTGAAAAAAATGGTTTTCGTGTCTCCAACTCCATAGTAACGCTTTACCATCGCAATGAACCCTCTGAAGATTCTTATCTGGAATGTAAATGGTATTTCAGGTAAAGCCAAAGAAGTTGATCTCTTCGCACACAACAACTGCGTTGACATTCTTCTCCTAAACGAGATCAGACTCAACAGAGGGAACACAGTTAAGATATATGGATATAACCTTCAAGCCATAATCACGGAATGGGAGGAGCAGCTATACTGGTGAGGAGCTCTCTTCGTCATTTCCCGCAAAGAGTTAGTGAAACGAGAAAAATTCAGATGTCTTCAGTTAAGGTCTCCACCGGACTGGGAGATATGGAATTTAGCGCGATATACTGTCCACCAACAAATAGAATTGAAGAAAGACACTTCAGTGACATACTTGTCTCTTGTGGCCAAAGATATTTATTTAGTTGGTGGGGACTGGAACGCCCGACTGGAACGTCGAGAACTAGCAGAAGCCATTTCAGCCAGAGGTGCTTATATCCTTGCAACAGGTTGACCAACTAGATACCCACATATGCCCAGTCACTGACTTACCTGAATTGATTTCGCTGTGTACCATGGGATAAGCTTAGAAAAAACAAGTATTTGCGAAAACTGGGATCTAGACTCCGATCATGTAGCCATTGTTGCTACTCTACAAACAGAAGGTGCCTATGTTAGGCCATGCTTTCGGTTAATAAACAGCCGAACTGATCTTCTTGTTTTCAGACAACATCTTGAAAACTCTTTTCAATTAAATTCGGTTCTGAGCTCTGAGGAAGACAGGAGGAGCCTGAGACATGCCCCAGAACTAATCAGAACTAAATGATGTTTTCGAAGAAGAGCAATTCGAACTCAGGATTCATGGGACAGAATCTTGTGGAACCGAGCAGCAATGCAACTCAAAATCATCTTATGGGAACTCAGAAGTGATTTCTTTGAGCAAAAATGTGGAAATGTGGATGTGCACAAAAGCGCTTAAACGGCAACCACTTCGATGGGTAACCGTACGTTGTCCAGATGGGGAAATTGCAAAAACTGAAGTGGAACAGGCTAATGCATTCGTCTACCATCTAGAGGATCGCTTCACTCCTTATGACTTCGCCACGACAGAGCAAATAAGTGAGACTCACCAGTACCTACAAATGCCATTGCAGATGTCTTGGCCTATTAAGCCTTTAAGGATAGAAGAAATATCTGAAATAATAAAATTACTGCCGAAACATAAAGCTTCAGGGATTGACAGGATTTGCCATGCCACGCCAAATGTTTTACTTATAAAAGCGTTAATCTATATAGCACTAATCTCCAATGCTATTTTGAGGGTCCAAGTGTTCCCAAGATAGTGGAAACTGGATGTTATTTTGATGATCCACAAGCCTGGGAAACCAGAAGATGATCCTGAGTCGTATCGGCCTATAAGCCTCTTACCCTCCCTTTCTAAATTATGGGAGAGACTTATTCCCAATCGGATCAACGACATTATAAGACAAGGTAATCTTGCCGGATCATCAATTTGGATTTCGAAATCACGGCACTATAGAATAGATCCACAGACTGGTGAAACATATATTACCGGCTTTTGAAGACTGCGATTACTCCAATGCTGTCTTTATAGATATGCAACAAGCATTCGACAAAGTATGGCATGTTGGATTATAATAAACCCACACAAAAACACAGTAAAGATATGTGGTCACAGATCACAGATGGCTCATGAATAGAAGGAGCACTCTTTCGCTGAGGTTCAAAAGAGCTGTATATCGTACCGATGTGGTAATATGGGATGCAGATTTGGGGAATTGCAGCCAAATCTAATTATAAACGTATCCAGGTGATGCAAAATCGCGTACTACGAAAATAACCAATTATCCCTGGTATGTACGTAACTACACACTCCATAAAGACCTTAAACTTCACACAGTTGTGGCACAAATTGTGAGACATAGCAGTCTTCTTGCAAGACGTCTTATCCCCGCTCGACCTCTGAGACGAGTCCAACGGCAAGGCTTTGCCAAGACATTTGGACAACAGTAAACACTTTTCACCTATGTTCCTACATCACTTACTTTAATATAGTGTTTGGCAATTCCTAAGAATATCTCTCCCTGTGATGTTAAGATACAATATTATGATGTACGGATTCTTTACTTAATAATAATGAAAAAAAAAAACTTAAACTTAAGTAAGTTTATATTGTCAAGTATGAATTATCACGAGTTTAATTGCTCTATTAATATTTTTTTTGTAGGACATACTTTTGTAAGCATAATTTGAAATTATGTTAGACTTTATATATTAGCTCCATTTTTATTTTTCGCCTGCATTTATCTCACACAGATCCGAGCAGAGATCGAACTTTCGCCACCGGAAACCGTTAGTAGAACCGCCAAAGGTATAACTCTTAAATTTCTCTTGAGAGAGAAAACTTTCTTGATGATCTGCTGTGTTTGTATTTCGCTCCTGTTGTTTTATTTAAATCTCTTAAATCACGCTATCTGCGTATTTCTTAACTACACGCGAGATATCTCATCAATTTTTCTTTCAATCTGTTTGCAGCGGAACCTACTGCCCGCCTGTCTTAATTGTGAAGGAGTAAATCCAAAACAAACAAGAGCAACAGTCGAGTTGCACACGACAGTAGGACACCCTTGGACGTATGTTGCCATAAAAAGTATTTAATTGTATAATACTAATTGCAAGCTATAAATTAATAATAATACTGGAGTGCGCTGCCACCTTGCTTCAATTTCGATATTTTGCCAATAATTTATCGCCGCAATTCCCTGAAGCGGTGTGAGCAGTAGATATCGGTATTTCTTTATAAATTTTAAATTGGTTAATATCGATAACAAGGTCCAAGGGTATAAAAATAAAAAAATAATAATAATTATCAAACCAATTTTCCATTCAATGGTTATACTTAACTATTAGATAATTAAATTTAAATTATTAAAATATGCCTACATACATATTTACATATATCCTGTCATTTAGATTTCTTAATTTCTAACCTATTCCAAACATTACAAACTCATGCCTGAATACTAACAGATATCCCATTGTGATGGCTATGCAAAACCTCAAAAGTCCTAGCACTAATCTTTTCATTATCTAGTATATTTGAAAACGCCCAATCAATATGTGTATCCATATTGGTAGTGGACGTTTTCAAATCTAACAAACTCCTTAATCCTTTGCTAATCAAAAAATTATAAATACTCTTACACCTGTTAAAGGTATTGAGGCACAAATTAAAATCTCCTAAAACTAGCAAGCTATCCCCTAAATCACCTAAACGAGAAAATTGATGAATTATCTCCTCAAATTCTATTTTAAATGTGGACAGAGGAAAGTCTGGACTTTTATATAATATAAGAAAACTTATGGCATCAAACCTAAATATGCCGAACTCAAAAACTACTGAGCCAAAAGTTTTTCTACTGCTAAAGGTATGGGAAACTCTATCTACTAGCTCGTTCTTTACATAAATTATGATGCCTGTTAAAGGCCTAATTGATTCAAGTTGAACCACAATAGTGAACCCAGGTATTTCTACAGTTTCATTGCTTATGGAAGTTTCCACGAAACATAATATTGATGACTGAAGCATCAGCTTGTCCGATCGAATATCTTCAAGATGGGAATTCAAGCTCTGAGTATTATGGAAGAAAATGTTAAGTAATGAGTACACAGTAGTTTTTCAGACCGCAATTTCTTCAATTGGGCTTTCACTTTATCATTATTTTGGGGAGACTTAGGAGGAACAAAATTCCCAATAATGAATAATCCTAAAGCAGTAGTTGCTCTCCTGCAAGCTACGTATAATGCAGCACGCTGCATTCTGGAATTAGCATGGACTACCACTTTGCCATACGTAGCTCCCTGACTCTTATGAATTGTGATGCCTTCAGCAGGCACAATTGGAAACTGCCTACGGTCAATGTTAATTTGTGCGTTATTTGAATATTGAAAACAATTTTCTGAATAGGAGTCCATGAAGGATCTGTACGATGTGTACACTTCGAACGCGCAGATTCTCCTACAGTTTCCTCTGTAAATTTCATCCATAAAATGTTGGGAGTGTTGGATGTATTGAAATCTATTTGCATCAACACACCTGATGCCCCGTTTACTAATCCATCCCCTGTGTCTACATTGACCGTCATCATGTACTTTTTAGGAGAAGAGACGTACAGAGTCCCTGTGTAGCGGAAGTTTTAAAACCATTCACTTCTAATATTCTTTGTTTCCTAGCTGGTTCCAAATGGCCCGCCTTAATAAAATCTTCAGCAGTAGAGAAAAATTGCTCAGTAGCAATTGAGTTAAGTTTCGTTACATTAAATAAATCTACCTCATTATTATTACTAAACAGATGAATTGCATCATCGGGCACTGCCGATGGTTCGCATATTCTAGATTGGAAAAGGACAATATCATCGGCTGTCATACAACCCGATGCCATATTATTTAAGGCAGAAGCGAAAAGCTGATCGTCACGTTGACGCATTATCTCTGTGAGCTCAAAATACAAAAAAAGGTCCCAGAGATACGTACCAAATATTTCATTTAACAGATTTCGGATCAGCTCCTGGTATACTGTTATACATTACGGATAATGACTGAAAAATTGCTGATATAAGTCGACTCTTTCCGACTCCGGCGCCGCCTCCAACAAATGTACTGTATTGATTTTGGCATTATGCAAAGCATGTGTAAAATATAGCTTCTGCTTTAAATTAAGAGATCTAACTATATTAGCTAAGCTTTCCTGAGAAACTAAGGCTGGAAGCTTGATAAAACGGACATTACTATCTTCATCATTCATATCAATATTTCCATCCACATTTAAAACATTTAGATGTGGATCTATTTCAGGCAATCCTAAAACTGTGAAGCCATCATCTACCCCTTCCTGTTTTCCTACTTGATTATTCTCATTTTCTGCTTCCTCTGTTAAGTGGCTCAGAGCATCTTCTAGTTCCCTATCATCTAGTAAATTATATTTTCTGCGATTGTTCTCTACTAACTCCGAACAATTCACAGTCATGTGTGGCTAAATCCAAATGCTCATCTCGCCATGGGGCGTAAAGCATTTTTAGCTCTCTGAAGGAGTCACTTGTTTCTGTATTGACATTAAATCTCCTATACCTAATTATGCACGCAGTGGTCCTCTTTCTGATGAAGCCACTATTATCGCGAAGAGCGTAAACTATTGATTCAGAAGCCCTAGGCACATCATCGTCAAAGTCATCTGCATTTTCTTGGCGAGCTCCTCGTTCTGATTTGCAGTAGCTATAAAAAGCGGATATCTCAGTGCCAAATATAAATTTGTTACCTAAATGTTGTAACTTTTACTTAATAGTTACATTGTTATTGTCTTTAATCTCATTGATTGCCTCACGCATCAACATTGAGATACCTCTCTGAGACTTGTTAATATAATTAACGACGTATCTGCAGCAAGCATAGGGGTCTAAAATAAACTGAATATCCATATTTGCTCGCTGCAACAAAAGGAGGTGCTTGTTATAAGCGTTAAGCTTGATTGCTGCAAAAGATCGCTTCAAAAAAACTTTTGGTTTCTTTATACTTGATCTTACAGCATTAATGTAGCCCTCATAACTAAGGTTAAGTTGATCGTGGGACAAAAAGTTGTTAAAATCGTTAAAATTTTCTACGCTTTCACGATCAAATGGGAAGTCGAGCAGACTTTTAATTTTTTCGAAATTCCTACGATGCTCGGCCAAATTTGGAGCATTTTCTTCTAAAGGGAAAAGAATTTCTGTTTGAGGCATGGGAGGGTATGGGATACCAAATCTACAAATTTGTTTTGACCTAATTTCTCGCCTGCAAGAGTGCCCGTGACTATGGAGTTGATACTCCAAATATGGAGCAACGTCCGGGCAACTAGAATCAGCAGTAATAAACTGATCAATAAAAGACTTCACAGGCATAAATGTGGACTCATTCTTTAGGTCGAGCTTTGGGGCGTCTTTCAGCCAGAACATGCCATGTATATGTGGAGAGCCTCTTTGCTGAAACTCCACTCGCCAATAAAACTTGATGACCTGGTGACAACCAAAGACACCGCCTTCCTTTTTCATCAGTTTTAAAACCTGTCTATATCGAAAATCGAAATATCTGGCAGAGGTCACTGGGTCTGCTCTAATGAGACGAGCTTTCTCATTAAACCCCAAATTTAACGCTTCTTCTTCGGATACTTCTAGCTTGTCTACATTTTTACATAGCAAGACTAAAAGCTCCGGCCACCTAGTTTCCGCTGCGGAAAATGTTATAAAAAAAGTTGGAAGCCCTACCTGCCTAATCATAGCCATCACTTTCTTTTTCTCGTCCTCCCAATGAGCAGGAGACGTGCGAATACCTTTTAAAAGCCTATAGCCATCATCATGAAGTATTAACCTATTTAAAGTTTCATCATTACGCACATCAGCAGCCGAAATGCCTTGAGTGGCAGAGTGCTTACGTAAGCAAATTGATGTGCTATTCCTAATGCTAATCATTTCTAACTTTTTGAAGTTATGAAATAATTTATCAGTTCTACAACCTCTTCTATCAAAATTCCTAAGCTCTGATCTAACTATAGTTGTAAAACTTTCCTGACATTTCCTTTTAATGCCTGCAAATATTGTGGGAAAAGCCAGCTCCTCTGAATCACAATCGGTTATCATGTCAAGAGGTCGCTGACCCTCTCCTGGTGCTATAGCAATTCGAGGAATATCTATGTTTTCAACAGGGACATTTTCCATGAAGGTTTCTTGACCTCCTGGATTCAACTCTACCTCTTCTTCTACTACTATATGCTCATTAGGTTGTGCTGCCTTTTTTAACATTTGACACACAATGTCCCTGTCGTCTGCTGACGCAACAAATGGTACAGTCTCAGCTGAGTAAGAAGACAACCACTGCTCATTGATAGTAACCTGGTGCTTCTTATAAAGTTCTGTGTTCACTAAATACCGAATTGCATCAACTATCTTTGAGGGCCTTATGGTTTCAGCCATGAAATCATGGTTATACTCCATCCTACGCTTAAGATGAATCTGAACTACTTCGGCTTCATTAAATGCCCTGGGAAGGGAAGTTACAACATTTGCAACTGGAATTGGCACATTGATCACTGCTCCTTTAATGGCACTTTGACGTCCATATCCAAGAGACTTTATGATCATAAAAGGAAGACGGGGAGAAATAAGCCTTTCTTCTAGAGGCGTCAAGCCTTTCAGGCATTCCGGAAGCTCCGGAAAATTTAGGCCATTTGTAATAGAAGCCTTTGGTTTTTTCCCTGACTTAATACTGCGGCTGCAGGTTTTGCAAAAGCTAAACCTATTATTATGGGATGGAAACATAGAGGAAAGATACAAAATATCAACACTATCTGCCTCACTACACATTTCCTCTATGACCTCACGCGAAATTTTGTCCACTTGATGTGGAAACCACAAACCTTTGCAACATATGCAAACCTGATCGGGTCCCTGCTTGACTGTCTTATTAAAATTGGCTATTAGGCAATCTAAACTAGTTTTAACCTGCGATATCCTATCATCTGGAAGGGTATTCGCACGGTCCACTCTATTGCGGGACGCGTTTCTCCTATTCTCTGCTATCCTATTGGTGCAAATACTCCTATATAGACTCACTCTTTGCGACATATTCCTATGGGCTTCAAAGGCCTCACGTTGAGCTCGAATTCGAGCACTGCGGCGTGCACTAGTATTGCGTGCCTGCTCAACAATCCTACGAATAGGATTGTTTCTAACCTGAGATCTTTGACTTCTATCTATTGCCCTTTCTAAAATTCGCGTCTCCTGATTTTGTCGCTGAATCGCCCTTCTAACAGCATCTCGTCCGCTTTCGTTGGACCTGAATTGTGGACATTGCCTGCGCCTCGATCGACGCAAAGTATTGGCAAGTTGTTCGGCATTTCTAGTTGAATGATCAGTTCGTCGAACACGGCGACGAACTGCATCCTGCTCTCTTTCCTGAGATCGAAACTCAGCATCTTGCCTGCGACTCGAACGACGCGAAGTGTTGGCAAGTTGTTCGTCTGTTTTAATTGCAGAATCACTGCGACGTACACGGCGACGAACTGCATCCTGCTCTCTTTCCTGAGATCGAAGGTCAGCATCTCGCCTGCGCCTCGAACGACGCGAAGTGTCAAGAAGTTGTTCTTGTAATCTGGTTGTCGAAGAAGCCCGAAGAGTAGTGTGACGAATTGTGTCCGGTAATTGCTCAACGGCCCTAAATGTTCTATTACTTCTGCGGACTCGATGCTGTTGACTATCTCTAACCCTTTCAGCTTCCCTAAATTCGAAATTTTGCCTACGTTCTCTATGTGCCTCTAGATTATTTACGCGTTCCTGCTCAGAAAAGTCTATATCTGACCTATTCAAACGATTTCTTTTTCGCTGTGTTTGACTCCTATTGCAAGCTGACTTTCTCTTAAGTCTAGGCATCTTCTAATATATAAGTTTTAAAATAATATATAGGTATGTTAAAAATAAAATTCTTATAAATTAATTTAATTTGAATATATATTTATCAAAAATTAATATATAGTTATATATATAAAATAAAGTTAGTATATTTATTTATATATATAAATATATTCATATATTTAAATAGATATATATATATTATAATTATATTCATATATTTAAATAAATATATGTATATTATTTAAAATAATTATATTATAAATGAAAATAAATATCTAATGAAAGAACAAATAATAATAAAATTTAATAAGGAAAATAAAAATAAACAAAATGTGGAAAAAAGAATAAATATAAATCAAAGAAATAATAAATTAAACCTGCAAGAAATTCCAGCGAAAATTCCAATTTGAATCGCGGAAACGAACCGATACCGATGTTCACGTACAATCACACACACTTCAGAAGAGTCTATACACATATATGTATTCATGCACAAAAATACGTTACGCTGTGTACCGCACTTTTCTAAAATTGCGCGCCACGTTCCGGGCAGGGCGCAATCATTCACACGCATAAAAAATGTTCCGTTAACGCATAACAATCACACACGAGGATTGACTTATTATATACTCGACTTATATTAATTTGCTGCCACCTTGCAACAATTTTGATACGTTGCCAATAATTTATCGCCGCAATTAAAAAGTGCGCGAAACCTTAAATTTATAATAATGATCTATAGAATCTAATATACATACAAAATAAACATATATTAAAAAAACAAAGTAGAAGAAATGTTAGTACATTTTTTTCAAACATAGTTTCAATAGACGTGGGGATATAATATAATTTACACATATTAATATAATTTATATGCAAAACATATGAAATATATATCGATATGTTTAATATATATTAAAAGCTATCGATATGATAGCTCATAATATATCGTGAAATGTAAATTAATATTTATTTAATAAAAAGTCAATATATAAATTATTAAATAATAATAATAATATGTCTATATTAGAAATCTAGTAAATACCTGCATTCATGCATGCCGATCAACCACGCTATTGGTTGTATATAATTTTACATATGTATGTGTGAACACAAATTAAGTATGTATAAGTGTTTGCATTTATGCACATGATTTTGGGTAATTGACATGTGCATGAAAAAGAAGAGTCGAGAAACAGCTCGCGCTTCGCGCTCGCATCGTTTATCCTTTTCTTTCATGCACAAGTAATTTAGTTCTGACGTCATCGACAACTTCTTTGCTTTCTTCATATTCATATATACGCCACCTATTGGTTGAGTGTTAGCATATATTTATGCACATGTATTTTCGGTAATTGACATGTGCATGGAAAAGAAGAGTCGAGAAACAGCTCGCGCTTCGCGCTCGCATCGTTGTCCTTTTCTTTCATGCATAAGGAATTTAGTTCTGACGTCATCGACAAGTTCTTTGCTGGTCGAAGTGTCGAAATGGTTTATCTAATAACTTCAGTGTTTATTGTCTGATCGGATTGCAATTTGGAGGATAAGTTCATATATTATTTATCTATATATATGCTAAAGCAGAACGTTAAGAAATGAGTTCTTCGAATGTAAATAGCATTGTAAACCAAAATTGGCGGTTTGCGGGGGCGGTAGGCGTGTTATTCCAAATTGAAAATAAACTTGATCTGCGTATGGTATACAGGAATCTTCATGCTAAATTTGGTGTCCGTAGCTTTTGTAATAGCTGAGATCGGCGCGTTCATCCAGACAGACAGACAGACGGACAGACAGACGGACATGGCTCAATCGACTCGGCTATTGATCCTGAGCAAGAATATATATACTTTATGGGGTCTCCGACGCCTCCTTCTGCCTGTTACATACATTTGCACAAAGTTAGTATACCCTTTTTTGACCATTTTCAATGGTCCAAGGGTATAAAAAGTCTAAATGTGGTACCGCTTCCTACAACATCTCGTGCCTCTTCTTCTTCTAGTGGGACATCAAAAAAACAGTAGAAATATCCCATCTTTATTTCGCTTATCAAAACGTTAGAGGCCTAAACTCTAAGCTCTCTAATTTGTTTTTGAATAGTGAATCGTTCGATCATCAAATTTTAATATTACCGAAACCTGGTTAAAACCTGATGTAGAAAACTGCACAATTTTTCCTAAAAAGTACACCTCCTTCAGATGTGATCTTTTCTCTCGAATTGGAGGTAGTGTTCTTATAGCTGTAAGGTCAGATCTTCCTTCCGAACTTGTTACATTAGACCATGGTTCTTGCTTAGAATTTTTATGTGTTAAAATAACGATATATTTCTATATCTATCATCTATCCATTTTTCATCTATCCAATCTTTTGCCTCCAAATTATCTGATAGAGGTTATCTGCCAGTTTTTGGTGATTTCAACTTACCAGAAGTTATTTGGTCATCTTATTTCGATATATTGGTGCCCTCTTTATTTAACTCTTTTTTAAATGGCCTCTCGGCGCTATCTCTTTTTGGTTGGACGTTGAATACAAAGAATGTATTAACAAGTGGTCCAAACGACACAAAGCCGATGCTTGTTGCGCGCGGAACCCAGACCAAGTCCACCTCCCGCCTGACCGACCGAGAGGCACCGTCGCTTAACGTACGGCACGGAAACGCGGTAAAAATGCGAGTAGAAACGCGAGAGAAAGAAAATTAACGCGATAGGGAATAAAAAGTCGAATAGAGGATACACGCGACATGCAAGTGAAAAATGAAAATTAAGAAAAAGAAGATAGAATGACGAAGAAGATACTATTACTAATTAATACTAATACTAATTACGTGCTAGATAGTTGTCTAAGTTGTATTAAAGACTTCATAGCAGCGATAGAGTTAGTGCTAGCTATGACGTGTTGAAGTTTATTGTAGTCCGAACATAATGCCCTGAACGGATAGTGCAGTGCATAGTTCGATCTGCAATAAGGAAGAGTTAGTGGAAGGTAATTACGTGTAGTTCTGCAAGGGACAGAGAAATGTAGCTGCCTTACCAAGGCCTCACTGTCACCTTGCATAAGGTTGTTAATAAATAAGACGCCTAGCATGGTTCTGCGATTGGTTAGGGAAGGCAGGTTTAATAATAGAAGTCTATTAGTATAGAAAGGCAGTCTTAAATTTTCATCCCAGTTAAGGCCACGTAAGGCAAAAAGTAAAAAGTTCTTCTGTACAGATTTGATGCGTTCCTTATGAATAGTGTACTGGGGACACCATACGCATGACCCGTATTCGAGAATGGGACGAACAAGTGAGATGTAGAGGGTCTTTGTAAGATAAGGATCATCAAATTCCTTAGACCATCTCTTAATAAAGCCTAAGACACCCGTGGCTTTATTGACCATATTAAAAATATGATTGGAAAACTTAAGTTTACGGTCCAAAAGAACCCCCAAATCATCAACTAGGGTGATTCTTTCCAAGGCACAACCACAAAAAGTATAAGAAGCATACTTTGGACTGGCTCGAGAGAATGTAATCAGCTTGCATTTAGAGCTGTTCAGGTTTAAACAAGAGCAACAGTCGAGTTGCACACGACAGTAGGATACCCTTGGACGTATGTTGCCATAAAAAGTATTTAATTGTATAATACTAATTGCAAGCTATAAATTAATAATAATACTGGAGTGCGCTGCCACCTTGCTTCAATTTCGATATTTTGCCAATAATTTATCGCCGCAATTCCCTAAAGCGGTGTGAGCAGTAGATATCGGTATTTCTTTACAAATTTTAAATTGGTTAATATCGATAACAAGGTCCAAGGGTATAAAAATAAAAAAATAATAATAATTATCAAACCAATTTTCCATTTTTATTGACCATATTAGAAATATGATTGGAAAACTTAAGTTTACGGTTCAAAAGAACCCCCAAATCATCAACTAGGGTGATTCTTTCCAAGGCACAACCACAAAGAGTATAAGAAGCATACTTTGGACTGGCTCGAGAGAATGTAATCAGCTTGCATTTAGAGCTGTTCAGGTTTAAACAAGAACAACAGTCGATTTGCACACGACAGTAGGATACCCTTGGACGTATGTTGCGATAAAAAGTATTTAATTGTATAATACTAATTGCAAGCTATAAATTAATAATAATACTGGAGTGCGCTGCCACCTTGCTTCAATTTCGATATTTTGCCAATAATTTATCGCCGCAATTCCCTAAAGCGGTGTGAGCAGTAGATATCGGTATTTCTTTATAAATTTTAAATTGGTTAATATCGATAACAAGGTCCAAGGGTATAAAAATAAAAAAATAATAATAATTATCAAACCAATTTTCCATTCAATGGTTATACTTAACTATTAGATAATTAAATTTAAATTATTAAAATATGCCTACATACATATTTACATATATCCTGTCATTTAGATTTCTTAATTTCTAACCTATTCCAAACATTACAAACTCATGCCTGAATACTAACAGATATCCCATTGTGATGGCTATGCAAAACCTCAAAAGTCCTAGCACTAATCTTTTCATTATCTAGTATATTTGAAAACGCCCAATCAATATGTGTATCCATATTGGTAGTGGACGTTTTCAAATCTAACAAACTCCTTAATCCTTTGCTAATCAAAAAATTATAAATACTCTTACACCTGTTAAAGGTTTTGAGGCACAAATTAAAATCTCCTAAAACTAGCAAGCTATCCCCTAAATCACCTAAACGAGAAAATTGATGAATTATCTCCTCAAATTCTATTTTAAATGTGGACAGAGGAAAGTCTGGACTTTTATATAATATAAGAAAACTTATGGCATCAAACCTAAATATGCCGAACTCAAAAACTACTGAGCCAAAAGTTTTTCTACTGCTAAAGGTATGGGAAACTCTATCTACTAGCTCGTTCTTTACATAAATTATGATGCCTGTTAAAGGCCTAATTGATTCAAGTTGAACCACAATAGTGAACCCAGGTATTTCTACAGTTTCATTGCTTATGGAAGTTTCCACGAAACATAATATTGATGACTGAAGCATCAGCTTGTCCGATCGAATATCTTCAAGATGGGAATTCAAGCTCTGAGTATTTGGAAGAAAATGTTAAGGGCAGAACTGTTAATTAAATAATCGTAATGAGTACACAGTAGTTTTTCAGTCCGCAGTTTCTTCAATTGGGCTTTCACTTTATCATTATTTTGGGGAGACTTAGGAGGAACAAAATACCCAATAATGAATAATCCTAAAGCAGTAGTTGCTCTACTGCAAGCTACGTATAATGCAGCACGCTGCATTCTGGAATTAGCATGGACTACCACTTTGCCATACGTAGCTCCCTGACTCTTATGAATTGTGATGCCTTCAGCAGGCACAATTGGAAACTGCCTACGGTCAATGTTTATTTGTGCGTTATTTGAATATTGAAAACTGCGAACAATTTTCTGAATAGGAGTCCATGAAGGATCTGTACGATGTGTACACTTCGAACGCGCAGATTCTCCTACAGTTTCCTCTGTAAATTTCATCCATAAAATGTTGGGAGTGTTGGATGTATTGAAATCTATTTGCATCAACACACCTGATGCCCCGTTTATTAATCCATCCCCTGTGTCTACATTGACCGTCATCATGTACTTGGCAGTATTTTTTAGGAGAAGAGACGTACAGAGTCCCTGTGTAGCGGAAGTTTTAAAACCCTTCACTTCTTCTAATATTCTTTGTTTCCTAGCTGGTTCCAAATGGCCCGCCTTAATAAAATCTTCAGCAGTAGAGAAAAATTGCTCAGTAGCAATTGAGTTAAGTTTCGTTACATTAAATAAATCTACCTCATTATTATTACTAAACAGATGAATTGCATCATCGGGCACTGCCGATGGTTCGCATATTCTAGATTGGAAAAGGACAATATCATCGGCTGTCATACAACCCGATGCCATATTATTTAAGGCAGAAGCGAAAAGCTGATCGTCACGTTGACGCATTATCTCTGTGAGCTCAAAATACAAAAAAAGGTCCCAGAGATACGTACCAAATATTTCATGGTAAGGGTCAGTGGTATTTGGATCGAAAATCCAACTACCTCCTACGGGCTGTAACTGTCTAAGATCACCGAATACGATGATAGAAACACCACCAAAAGGAGAAGTATTTTTGAAAATTTGCTTCAAACGAGAATCTAAATAAGAAAATATTAGAGAGCTAACCATTGATATTTCATCAATAATAATTAATTTAAGATCGATTAACCTTGAATGAAGGCTATTAACTAAATCATGGCTTAAGGCCCTTAGAGGTGCTGAGCGAGATTGATTAACAGGAAGTGAAAACATGGAATGCAGTGTCGAACCACTAATTCCGAATGCTGCTTTTCCTGTTGGTGCACATAAGAGGATTTTAACAGATGTCGGATCAGCTCCTGGTATACTGTTATACATTACGGATAATGACTGAAAAATTGCTGATATAAGTCGACTCTTTCCGACTCCGGCGCCGCCTCCAACAAATTCATAAAAGACTGTATTGATTTTGGCATTATGCAAAGCATGTGTAAAATATAGCTTCTGCTTTAAATTAAGAGATCTAACTATATTAGCTAAGCTTTCCTGAGAAACTAAGGCTGGAAGCTTGATAAAACGGACATTACTATCTTCATCATTCATATCAATATTTCCATCCACATTTAAAACATTTAGATGTGGATCTATTTCAGGCAATTCTAAAACTGTGAAGCCATCATCTACCACTTCCTGTTTTCCTACTTGATTATTCTCATTTTCTGCTTCCTCTGTTAAGTGGCTCAGAGCATCTTCTAGTTCCCTATCATCTAGTAAATTATATTTTCTGCGATTGTTCTCTACTAACTCCGAACAATTCACAGTCATGTGTGACTAAATCCAAATGCTCATCTCGCCATGGGGCGTAAAGCATTTTTAGCTCTCTGAAAGAGTCACTTGTTTCTGTATTGACATTAAATCTCCTATACCTAATTATGCACGCAGTGGTCCTCTTTCTGATGAAGCCACTATTATCGCGAAGAGCGTAAACTATTGATTCAGAAGCCCTAGGCACATCATCGTCAAAGTCATCTGCATTTTCTTGGCGAGCTCCTCGTTCTGATTTGCAGTAGCTTTAAAAAGCGGATATCTCAGTGCCAAATATAAATTTGTTACCTAAATGTTGTAACTTTTGCTTAATAGTTACATTGTTATTGTCTTTAATCTCATTGATTGCCTCACGCATCAACATTGAGATACCTCTCTGAGACTAGGGGTCTAAAATAAACTGAATACCCATATTTGCTCGCTGCAACAAAAGGAGGTGCTTGTTATAAGCGTTAAGCTTGATTGCTGCAAAAGATCGCTTCAAAAAAACTTTTGGTTTCTTTATACTTGATCTTACAGCATTAATGTAGCCCTCATAACTAAGGTTAAGTTGATCGTGGGACAAAAAGTTGTTAAAATCGTTAAAATTTTCTACGCTTTCACGATCAAATGGGAAGTCGAGCAGACTTTGAACTTTTTCGAAATTCCTACGATGCTCGGCCAAATTTGGAGCATTTTCTTCTAAAGGGAGAAGAATTTCTGTTTGAGGCATGGGAGGGTATGGGATACCAAATCTACAAATTTGTTTTGACCTAATTTCTCGCCTGCAAGAGTGCCCGTGACTATGGAGTTGATACTCCAAATATGGAGCAACGTCCGGGCAACTAGAATCAGCAGTAATAAACTGATCAATAAAGGACTTCACAGGCATAAATGTGGACTCATTCTTTAGGTCGAGCTTTGGGGCGTCTTTCAGCCAGAACATGCCATGTATATGTGGAGAGCCTCTTTGCTGAAACTCCACTCGCCAATAAAACTTGATGACCTGGTGACAACCAAAGACACCGCCTTCCTTTTTCATCAGTTTTAAAACCTGTCTATATCGAAAATCGAAATATCTGGCACAGATCACTGGGTCTGCTCTAATGAGACGAGCTTTCTCATTAAACCCCAAATTTAACGCTTCTTCTTCGGATACTTCTAGCTTGTCTACATTTTTACATAGCAAGACTAAAAGCTCCGGCCACCTAGTTTCCGCTGCGGAAAATGTTATAAAAAAAGTTGGAAGCCCTACCTGCCTAATCATAGCCATCACTTTCTTTTTCTCGTCCTCCCAATGAGCAGGAGACGTGCGAATACCTTTTAAAAGCCTATAGCCATCATCATGAAGTATTAACCTATTTAAAGTTTCATCATTACGCACATCAGCAGCCGAAATGCCTTGAGTGGCAGAGTGCTTACGTAAGCAAATTGATGTGCTATTCCTAATGCTAATCATTTCTAACTTTTTGAAGTTATGAAATAATTTATCAGTTCTACAACCTCTTCTATCAAAATTCCTAAGCTCTGATCTAACTATAGTTGTAAAACTTTCCTGACATTTCCTTTTAATGCCTGCAAATATTGTGGGAAAAGCCAGCTCCTCTGAATCACAATCGGTTATCATGTCAAGAGGTCGCTGACCCTCTCCTGGTGCTATAGCAATTCGAGGAATATCTATGTTTTCAACAGGGACATTTTCCATGAAGGTTTCTTGACCTCCTGGATTCAACTCTACCTCTTCTTCTACTACTCTATGCTCATTAGGTTGTGCTGCCTTTTCTAACATTTGACACACAATGTCCCTGTCGTCTGCTGACGCAACAAATGGTACAGTCTCAGCTGAGTAAGAAGACAACCACTGCTCATTGATAGTAACCTGGTGCTTCTTATAAAGTTCTGTGTTCACTAAATACCGAATTGCATCAACTATCTTTGAGGGCCTTATGGTTTCAGCCATGAAATCATGGTTATACTCCATCCTACGCTTAAGATGAATCTGAACTACTTCGGCTTCATTAACTGCCCTGGGAAGGGAAGTTACAACATTTGCAACTGGAATTGGCACATTGATCACTGCTCCTTTAATGGCACTTTGACGTCCATATCCAAGAGACTTTATGATCATAAAAGGAAGACGGGGAGAAATCAGCCTTTCTTCTAGAGGCGTCAAGCCTTTCAGGCATTCCGGAAGCTCCGGAAAATTTAGGCCATTTGTAATAGAAGCCTTTGGTTTTTTCCCTGACTTAATACTGCGGCTGAAGGTTTTGCAAAAGCTAAACCTATTATTATGGGATGGAAACATAGAGGAAAGATACAAAATATCAACACTATCTGCCTCACTACACTTTTCCTCTATGACCTCACGCGAAATTTTGTCCACTTGATGTGGAAACCACAAACCTTTGCATCATATGCAAACCTGATCGGGTCCCTGCTTGACTGTCTTATTAAAATTGGCTATTAGGAAATCTAAACTAGTTTTAACCTGCGATATCCTATCATCTGGAAGGGTATTTGCACGGTCCACTCTATTGCGGGACGCGTTTCTCCTATTCTCTGCTATCCTATTGGTGCAAATACTCCTATATAGACTCACTCTTTGCGACATATTCCTATGGGCTTCAAAGGCCTCACGTTGAGCTCGAATTCGAACACTGCGGCGTGCACTAGTATTGCGTGCCTGCTCAACAATCCTACGAATAGGATTGTTTCTAACCTGAGACCTTTGACTTCTATCTATTACCCTTTCTAAAATTCGCGTCTCCTGATTTTGTCGCTGAATCGCCCGTCTAACAGCATCTCGTCCGCTTTCGTTGGACCTGAATTGTGGACATTGCGTGCGCCTCGATCGACGCAAAGTATTGGCAAGTTGTTCGGCATTTCTAGTTGAATGATCAGTTCGTCGAACACGGCGACGAACTGCATCCTGCTCTCTTTCCTGAGATCGAAACTCAGCATCTTGCCTGCGACTCGAACGACGCGAAGTGTTGGCAAGTTGTTCGTCTGTTTTAATTGCAGAATCACTGCGACGTACACGGCGACGAACTGCATCCTGCTCTCTTTCCTGAGATCGAAACTCAGCATCTTGCCTGCGACTCGAACGACGCGAAGTGTTGGCAAGTTGTTCGTCTGTTTTAATTGCAGAATCACTGCGACGTACACGGCGACGAACTGCATCCTGCTCTCTTTCCTGAGATCGAAACTCAGCATCTTGCCTGCGACTCGAACGACGCGAAGTGTTGGCAAGTTGTTCGTCTGTTTTAATTGCAGAATCACTGCGACGTACACGGCGACGAACTGCATCCTGCTCTCTTTCCTGAGATCGAAGGTCAGCATCTCGCCTGCGCCTCGAACGACGCGAAGTGTCAAGAAGTTGTTCTTGTAATCTGATTGGCGAAGAAGCCCGAAGAGTAGTGTGACGAATTGTGTCCGGTAATTGCTCAACGGCCCTAAATGTTCTATTACTTCTGCGGACTCGATGCTGTTGACTATCTCTAACCCTTTCAGCTTCCCTAAATTCGAAATTTTGCCTACGTTCTCTATGTGCCTCTAGATTATTTACGCGTTCCTGCTCAGAAAAGTCTATATCTGACCTATTCAAACGATTTCTTTTTCGCTGTGTTTGACTCCTATTGCAAGCTGACTTTCTCTTAAGTCTAGGCATCTTCTAATATATAAGTTTTAAAATAATATATAGGTATGTTAAAAATAAAATTCTTATAAATTAATTTAATTTGAATATATATTTATCAAAAATTAATATATAGTTATATATATAAAATAAAGATAGTATATTTATTTATATATATAAATATATTCATATATTTAAATAGATATATATATATTATAATTATATTCATATATTTAAATAAATATATGTATATTATTTAAAATAATTATATTATAAATGAAAATAAATATCTAATGAAAGAACAAATAATAATAAAATTTAATAAGGAAAATAAAAATAAACAAAATGTGGAAAAAAGAATAAATATAAATCAAAGAAATAATAAATTAAACCTGCAAGAAATTCCAGCGAAAATTCCAATTTGAATCGCGGAAACGAACCGATACCGATGTTCACGTACAATCACACACACTTCAGAAGAGTCTATACACATATATGTATGCATGCACAAAAATACGTTACGCTGTGTACCGCACTTTTCTAAATTTTCTAAAATGTTCCGTTAACGCATAACAATCACACACGAGGATTTACTTATTATATACTCGACTTATATTAATTTGCATTAAATGTTAAATGTATCACGAACACGCGAATTAATTATATATTATTTTATATTTAATATCGAAAATACAAATGATAATCGACAATCGACGACGACACCGAACACGCCAATCGCAAACTACAAATTAACATAACACTGAAGCGCGCTGCCACCTTGCAACAATTTTGATACGTTGCCAATAATTTATCGCCGCAATTAAAAAGTGCGCGAAACCTTAAATTTATAATAATGATCTATAGAATCTAATATACATACAAAATATACATATATTAAAAAAACAAAGTAGAAGAAATGTTAGTACATTTTTTCAAACATAGTTTCAATAGACGTGGGGATATAATATAATTTACACATATTAATATAATTTATATGCAAAACATATGAAATATATATCGATATGTTTAATATATATTAAAAGCTATCGATATGATAGCTCATAATATATCGTGAAATCTAAATTAATATTTATTTAATAAAAAGTCAATATATAAATTATTAAATAATAATAATAATATGTCTATATTAGAAATCTAGTAAATACCTGCATTCATGCATGCCGATCAACCACGCTATTGGTTGTATATAATTTTACATATGTATGTGTGAACACAAATTAAGTATGTATAAGTGTTTGCATTTATGCACATGATTTTGGGTAATTGACATGTGCATGAAAAAGAAGAGTCGAGAAACAGCTCGCGCTTCGCGCTCGCATCGTTTATCCTTTTCTTTCATGCACAAGTAATTTAGTTCTGACGTCATCGACAACTTCTTTGCTTTCTTCATATTCATATATACGCCACCTATTGGTTGAGTGTTAGCATATATTTATGCACATGTATTTTCGGTAATTGACATGTGCATGGAAAAGAAGAGTCGAGAAACAGCTCGCGCTTCGCGCTCGCATCGTTGTCCTTTTCTTTCATGCATAAGGAATTTAGTTCTGACGTCATCGACAAGTTCTTTGCTGGTCGAAGTGTCGAAATGGTTTATCTAATAACTTCAGTGTTTATTGTCTGATCGGATTGCAATTTGGAGGATAAGTTCATATATTATTTATCTATATATATGCTAAAGCAGAACGTTAAGAAATGAGTTCTTCGAATGTAAATAGCATTGTAAACCAAAATTGGCGGTTTGCGGGGGCGGTAGGCGTGTTATTCCAAATTGAAAATAAACTTGATCTGCGTATGGTATACAGGAATCTTCATGCTAAATTTGGTGTCCGTAGCTTTTGTAATAGCTGAGATCGGCGCGTTCATCCAGACAGACAGACAGACGGACAGACAGACGGACATGGCTCAATCGACTCGGCTATTGATCCTGAGCAAGAATATATATACTTTATGGGGTCTCCGACGCCTCCTTCTGCCTGTTACATACATTTGCACAAAGTTAGTATACCCTTTTTTGACCATTTTCAATGGTCCAAGGGTATAAAAATTGGCACAACACCAAGAATAAAAACTATTTAGGTCGGCTTGTAAGAGTGAGTGACACTCGTCTTTAAATTGGTAACAAAGCTTTACATCATCCGCATTCATGAGAGTACAGGAGTTACGTATCATATCAAACAGACCGTCGAAAAGGTCATGTTGCCGTGAAGGTAACAGAGTATTTGAGTCAACACTTGTTGTCCAATTACAATTAGGAATATTAAAGTCCCCAAGGACTGAAAAGTGATCTCTGTCTGATAACAGATTAAATATAGTCTTTATTGTCGACAAATGTTGCAAATAGACTGATAACTCCGATGACGGCGGAATATAAGAACAGGTTATATAATGAAAGAAACCGGGGAAGTGTAATTTTACACAGAGTAATTCAATAGCAGATTGAATATCCGGTTGTAAAAGTTCCGAATTGATGGTGGAATCAACTGTAATAAGAACTAAAACCCACCACCATGGGGGTCAGGTCGATCCCACCTGTAGGTTGTGTACTTATTTGGAAAGACTTCGGAGTTAAGGATCTCCGGCGTTAACCAAGTCTCAGTAAACACAACAATTTGAGAAGAAAAAGAGAGACTGTTTAAATATAAAGTTGAAAGTTTAGTACAAAGACCTCTAACACTTTGATATGAAAGAGTTAAGAAGCTTGTTAGTTTTTCATGCTCGGATTTTTTTTGGCAGATGCTAAAGAAGGCAAAGGAAGTTTAATCGGTGGGCGATTTTTTTTCTTCTTTGCTTCGAACTCTTTGAAAATTACGTGTTCCTACATTGGACCTGGTTCTAACTCTGCTAACTTCTATGCAAACTGCAATTGTTTCCCCTGTAGTAAAATCACGTTGATTCCGTAGGACCGATCTCCCAAAATTGAATTATTAAATTTTGGAACATGATTTGTCATTTCTATATTCATGTTCTGATCTAAATACATGCATTTCATTTTTTTATTCCTCTGTGAACTCATTTTTTGATCAATGTGTTCCTGTTACTTTTTTAGTTAAGTCCAATAGGCCTCCTTGATTTTCGCGTAAGTTATGTAGTAAGGCTGAAAAATTTGCGGTATTTTAAAAAGTTTAAATTAACTCGTAATCCTTCTGATTTTACTGCTTATTGCTGAAATAGCAAAATTTATTGCTCTGAATGCAGCGTCGCTGCCGTTTGCAGTTTGCTCAGGACCCAAAGCAGTTTTATAACTTTGTCAACTTAAAACGTAAATCAAGTACATTTCCTCCCTCTCTATCATACGAAAATATGGAAGCAACTGATGATCAGGCAGCCGTCGATTTGTTTGCAGACTTTTTTCAATCAACTTATTCAACTGAACCTTATAGTCCCCCTTTACATCCATACCCTTATAGTATATAAAATTTTAATACTCTCTTCTGTCCTTCTATCGACAAAACCTCTTTACTTAATGATCTTAAATCGATAAAACCCGTTTTCTCTCCTGGATTCAGATTTTGTGCTGATTCGATTTTAAAACCAATTCATAAGCTACTTGACTTGTCACTATCCAATAGCTATTTTCTACCTATTTTTCCATTCCTCTTCACAAAAGTGGTTCTAACAATGATGTGAAGAACTATAGATGTATTTCCAAATTGTCCGCAATTCCTAAGATTTTTGTAAAAATTTTACGGCTCAGTTAACTTTTATGTGTAAATCTAAGATTTCGACCCATCAACATGGGTTTATAAAGACAAGATCAACAGCTTCTAATCTTTTGGAATTTTTATCTCATATTTATCTAGGATTTCGGAGCAAAATGTAAACTGATGTGGTCTATACTGACTTCAGTAAAGCATTTGACTCCGTAAATCATAATCTCTTAATTCATAAGTTAAATTTGATTGGTTTTCCTCAAAAGCTCCTTTTGTGGATATCTGATTATTTAACTAACAAGTCTCAACGAGATCTTTTTAAAGAATGTCTTTCTAAGCCGATCTTAGTTACTTCTGGTGTTCCTCAGGGAAGCCACCTTGGACCATTGCTATTTAACCTTTTTATTAACGATCTTCCTTCTATACTCCTTCACTCTAACATTCTTATGTATGCTGATGATGTGAAACTCTGTTTGACACACAATGATCCTGCAAATGACCTTCGTCAAACAGATCTTGATTTGTTTTTTGAATGGTGCAGCCATAATCTGCTGCATCTTAAGTGTTGAAAATGCAAGATTATGTCATTTAACAGAGGTAACTATCATGTCAATAATTATAATTTTAACTTAACCCCACTCTTAAGAATATCTGAAGTAGCTGATTTAGGTATCCTCTTTGATCACATATTGAAATTTTCATCAAAAGATGGGCCAAAGAATTCGAGGATCCATACACGACAAAGTTGCTTTACACTTCTCTTGTTCGTCCAACTCTTGAATATGGGTCTTGCGTGTGGTCGCCGCAATACCATATTCACTAAGATAGAATTGAATACATATATGTATTTATACCCTTGGACCGTCAGCCGTCAGAGGTAGCAAGGGGAACCACATGTAACCCTAGTTTTGGCGGAGATACGTGCCGTCCTTGCTCCTACTGTCGGAAGTGCGGGGGGTAGCCCGGTCGTTAGTATGCGGACACTGGATACCTGTCGCCCTCCAGTTTCATCTAGACTTCCGACGGTACGCGAGCTATGCCATGGGCGAACTTCCCTTCCTGCCTACTCGTGGGTCCAAAGAATGGATAAACATTTAAAGCAAGATAAGTCTGATGCGATTCAATAGCATCCACCCAAGGCGAAGCCTTAACGGCCGACCCCAATAACAGCACTGCAGCTAGTGGGCTGCTGGCTTCCACCCCCAATACCACAGGTCTTGGCCCTGGTTTTCGTCCGGGAAGTAGTGATCGCCTCTGCATAATTCCCGGGCGATGTGGATGATGTACCCCCCGCAGAGGTTCAGCGACTTGTGGAATTCTGCCCCCTTCACATCAAGCCGTTCGTGATCGGCTGTGATGCCAACCCCCATCACACGATCTGGGGGAGCAGCGACGTCAATAAACGTGGTGAGTCTCTCTTAGATTATCTAATGTATAGTCATCTAGATGTAGCTAACGTAGGGTGCAAACCTACGTTTATTAACTCTATTAGGGAAGATGTTCTAGATCTCACCCTAGTCAGCAACTCAATTGCGAGTTCGCTTGTAAAATGGCGGGTCACAGACGAAGCCACCTTGTCGGACCATACTTCCTTCGAAGCCAGCTCAGTTCGGAAGACTCTAACGGTCAACCGTAAAGTTCCATGTTGGAACGAAGAGTTGGCTGCACAAAGAATGAAAGTTAGAAGCCTTTTCAACAAGGCCAGATCTAACCGCATAAGTTGGGACGTCTATAGGGACGCTCTCACAAGCTAAAACAAGAGCATTAGACGTTCCAAACGCGATACGTGGCGCAGCTACTCTGGTAGCATAGAATCACTGCCAGAGGCAGCGAGACTCTACAAGGTATTAGCCAAAGGGTCGTCTAATGGAATAGGGCTTCTCAAAAGAGCAGATGGCTCTTTCACTCAAGATCGTAGGGAAGCACTAGAACTTTTACTACAAGTTCACTTCCCAGGTTCCGTGGTGGACCCAGATCTCTTCAGTCACGTTGTCGCCACCTTGTCACCTGACTCACGTGGAGCCAGTCTATCTGGAACCATCTTTGATCCTGAAAAGGTCAAATGAGCTGTAGATTCCTTCGCTCCCTTCAAAGCCCCAGCGGGTGATAAGATCTTTCCAGCCCTTCTCCAAAATAGCCTGGATCATATCCTCGATCCACTAGTCGGCCTTCTTAGAGCTAGTCGCACGTGGGGACACAAGAAAGGCTCTTAGACATGCACATTCGGTGCTCTCTGCAGAAAAACAACCCTCTGCACCCCACGCAGTTCGAGCATATAGCCGGTAGATCGGCAGAGTTCGCTCTCCACAAATTAGTGGGAAAAATCGAAAAAGCCTTCGTATCTAATAACATTGCTCTATGCTCTTTTCTTGATATAAAGGGTGCTTTCGATAACACTGGCTTCTGGTCTATCTATGCTGCGCTTGAGCGCAGAAACATTGCCCGTCCCATAATCCGGTGGTTTGACGACATGCTCAAACACCGGACTATCTCCTCTACCCTGGGAGGGGTCCTATCCCCTTTGCTCTGGTCCCTAGTAGTCGACGAACTACTAATTATATTTGCAGAATAGTGAGTGGAAGCGATTGGTTATGCCGATGACCTGGCTCTCGTAGTGAACGGGAACTTTGCCAACACCGTGACAGAGTTGATGAAATCAGCTCTGAACACTGCTAGTAGATAGTGCCAAAATGTAGGTCTTAGCATCAATCCACAAAAGGCTATCATTATTGCCTTCACTAAGCGATACTCTATTGACATTGGTAAATTAGACATTGGCGGCTCAGCTTTGGAACTTTCCAACGAAGTCAAATATCTAGGGGTAACTCTTGATAAACGAGTAAACTGGAACTCCCACCTACACAACACTCATTCAAAGGCTACTCATGCCATGTGGGCATGCAGAAGACTCTTCGGTAGAATCTGGGGTCTCAAATCCTGCACCATTCGGTGGTTATTTGAGATGATAGTAAGACCGATCGTAACCTACGCTGCTATTGTGTGGAGGCCCAAGGTTACGCAGGTCACTGCCATCAATAAATGCACGAAATTGCATAGGCTGCTTTGCCTTTCCTCGACGGGTGCACTTCGCATCTGTCCCACCGCAGAATCGATTTTGAATCTGACACCGCTGCACATCCGCATAAAAGAAGTTGCTGCTATGAGCCTCCTTAGAATCAAGCTTCAATCAGGGTTTCTAGCTACCGAATCAGGGCATGCTAGTTTAATCAAAGATATTCCTGGCTTAGAGATCTGCACCAGATTAGATTCTATGACCAAGGAACTCTTCTTTGGTGCAAAATTTAGAACCCTCATCCCGGACCGTCGAAACTGGGATGCTGCCAACCCCATCAGAGACCCCAATGGTATACATTGGTACACCGACGGGTCAAAGACTTATCAGGGGGTTGGAGCTGGGATATATGGTCCCATTCCAGAACCTCGATTGCAACTGGCCCACAGTTTTTCAATCAGAGGTTCACGCGATTGAGTTCTGCTGCCGTCTTATCTTGAGAAGGGGATTAGAGGAGCGAATAAATACATCTTCTCGGATAGCCAAACGGCCATACTAGCCCTCTCCTCAAAAAGAGTAAGCTCGCGTATGGTGGCTGCCTGCTGGAACTGTTTCCAGAGGCTGTCGAAAAAGAATAAAGTTACCCTAACTTGGGTCCCTGGCCTCCAGGGCAACGAGCTGGCGGACGAATTAGCGAGGGCTGGGTCATCAGCCTTGGCCCCGAACCCTTCTGTGACGTGGGGTGGTCAACTATCTCCTCCCTGGTGAAAATCTGGGCTGAAAGGTTGACCGAACGAAGGTTCTTCCAACCAGGGATGCGGAAGGCTAAAGAGCTTACCAATTCCACAGTTGATCGAAGGACATATTATTATTATTATTTAATAATTTATATATTGACTATTTATTAAATAAGTATTAATTTAGATTTCACGATATATTATGAGCTATCATATCGATAGCTTTTAATATATATATAACATATCGATATATATTTTATATGTTTTGCATATAAATTATATTAATATGTGTAAATTATATAATTTCCCCACGTCTATTGAGTCTATGTTTGAAAAAAATTTACAAACATTTTATCTACTTTGTTTCTTTAATATATGTATATTTGGTTTAGATCATTATTTTAAATTTAAGGTTCCGCGCACTTTTTAATTACGGCGATAAATTATTGGCAACGTATCAACGATCGAGGCGCAGGCAATGTCCACAATTCCGGTCCAACGAAAGCGGACGAGATGCTTTTAGAAGGGCGAAACAGGTTAGAAACAATCCGATTCGCAGGATTGTTGAGCACGCAATACTAGTGAACGCAGCAGTGCTCGAATTCGAGCTAAACGTGAGTCCTTTGAAGCCCATAGGAATATGTCGCAAAGAGTGAGTCTCTATAGGAGAAGTTACACCTATAGGTTAGCAGAGAATAGGAGAAACGCTTCCCGCAAAAGAGTGGAACGTGCGAATACCCTTTCAGATGATAGGATATCGCAGGTTAAAAATAGTTTAGATTGCCTAATAGCCAATTTTAATAAAACAGTCAAGCAGGGACGCGATCAGGTTTACATATGTTGCAAAGGTTTGTGGTTTCCACATCAAGTGGACAAAATTTCGCGTGAGGTCATAGAGGAAAAGTGTAGTGAGGTAGATAGTGTTGATATTTTGTATGTTTTCCCTATGTTTCCATCCCATAATAATAGGTTTAGCTTTTGCAAAACCTGCAGCCGCAGTATTAAGTCAAGGAAAAAACCAAAGGGTTCTATTACAAATGGCCTAAATTTTCTGGAGCTGCCGGAATGCCTGAAAGGCTTGACGCCTCTAGAAGAAAGGCTGATTTCTCCCCGTCTTCCTTTTAAGATCATAAAGTCTCTTGGATATGGACGTCATAGTGCCTTTAAAGGAGCAGTGATCAACTTGCCAATTTCAGTTGCAAATGTTGTAACTTCCCTTCCCAGGGCTTTAATGAAGCCGAAGTAGTAGAGATTCATCTTAAGCGTAGGATGGAGTATAACCATGATTTCATGGCTGAAACCATAAAGCCCTCAAAGATAGTTGATGCAATTCGGTATTAAGTGAACACAGAACTTTATAAGAAGCACCAAGTTACTATCAATAAACAGTGGTTGTCTTCTGCTGAGACTGTACCATTTGTTGAGTCAGCAGACCACTGGCACATTGTGTCTCAAATGTTAGAAAAGGCAGCACAACATAATGAGCATAGAGTTGTAGAATAAGAGGTAGAGTTGAATCCAGGAGGTCAAGAAACCTTCATGGAAAATGTCCCTGTTGAAAACATAGATATTCCTCGAATTGCTATAGCACCAGGGGAGGGTCGGCGACCTCTTGACGTGATAACCGATTGTGATTCAAAGGAGCTGGTTTTTTCCACAATATTTGCAGGCATTAAAAGGAAATGTCAGGAAAGTTTTACAACTATAGTTAGATCAAAGCTTAGGAATTTTGATAGAAGAGGTTGTAGAACTGATAAATTATTTCATAACTTCAAAAAGTTAGAAATGATTAGCATTAGGAAAAGCACATCAATTTGCTTACGTAAGCACTCTGCCACTCAAGGCACTTCAGCTTCTGATGTGCGTAATGATGAAACTTTAAATAGGTTAATACTTCATGATGATGGCTATAAGCTTTTAATATGTATTCGCACGTCTCCTGCTCATTGGGAGGACAAGAAAAAGAACGTGATGGATATGAATAGGCAGGTAGGGCTTCCAACTTTTTTTATAACATTTTCAGCAGCGGAAACTAGGTGGCCGGATCTATTAGTCTTGCTATGTAAAAATGTAGACAAGCTAGAAGTAAACGAAGAAAAAGCGTTTAATGAGAAAGTTCGTCTCATTAGAGCAGACCCAGTGACCTGGGCCAGATATTTCGATTTTCGATATAGACAGGTTTTAAAACTGATGAAAAAGGATGGCGGTGTCTTTGGTTGTCACCAGGTCATCAAGTTTTATTGGCGAGTGGAGTTTCAGCAAAGAGGCTCTCCACATAAACATGGCATGTTCTCGCTGAAAGACGCCCCCAAGCTCGACCTAAAGAATGAGTCCACATTTAAACCTGTGAATTCCTTTATTGATCAGTTTATTACTTCTGATTCTAGTTGCCCGGACGTTGATCCATATTTAGAGTATCCACTCCATAGTCACGGGCACTCTTGCAGGCGAGAAATTAGGTCAAAACAAATTTGTAGATTTGGTATCCCATACCCTCCCATACCTCAAACAGAAATTCTCCTCCCTTTAAAAGAAAATGCTTCAAATTTGGACGAACATCGTAGAAATTTCGAAAAAATTCAAAGTCTGCTCGACTTCCCATTTGATCGTGAAAGCGTAGAAAATTTTAACGATTTTAACAACTTTTTGTCCCACGATAATGAGCACCTCCTTTTGTTGCAGCGAGCAAATATGGATAATCAGTTTATTTAAGACCCCTATGCTTGCTGCAGCTCTGTCGTTGATTATATAAACAAGTCTCAGAGAGGTATCTCAATGTTGATGCGTGAGACAATCAATGAGATTAAAGACAACAACAATGTAAGCAAAAGTTACAACATTCAGGTGTATTAATACACACGTTCAAGAAAAACGGGTCAGAAATCTAGACAGCAACTTCAAAATCTGCCCGAAGACTCTAGGGAAATTTTTTACTTGGACTTCTACATCATTATATTCAGCGCCCAGACGCTTTAAAGAGCTTATGCCTAGCCGATTTTGCAGCTATTTATAGGTACAGCAAATCAGAATGAGGAGCTCGCTCGAAAATTCAGATGACTTTGACGATGATGCGCCTAGGGCTTCTAAATCAATAGTTTACACTCTTCGCGATAATAGTGGCTTCATCAGAAAGAGGCTCACTGCGTGCATAATTAGGTATAGGAGATTTAATGTCAATACAGAAACGAGTGACTATTTCAGAGAGCTAAAAATACTTTACGCCCCAAGGCGAGATGAGCATTCGGATTTAGTCCCACATGACTGTGAGTTGTTCTGTAGGGAAAGTCAGGAGTTAGTAGAGAACAATCGCAGAAAATATAATTTACTAGATAATAGGGAATGTAAGGTAGCGTCTGAAGGCTGGGGTGCGCTCAGTCGCGCCAGGGCCACTTTACAGGAATAATTTGTAAAATTTGCTGAGACCCGAGCCGAACCCAAGAGAGTGACCTTCTGGGGTTTTGGGGTCATCGCAGAGACGAACACGTGGTGTCCCGCTGAGCCGGCATGGCCGAATTTGCAGCGTGTGTGTGTCGTTGAAAGTCGTGCGCAACGGCCAACAAATGGGTCCAGTGGCCGCCCTCCCCCGCTTCGCTAATGGTCTCGGAGCCGGGTATTTACCTCAAGCCTCTGGGACCATCGACTAGCGGCTGCTCCGGAGGTTCCACTGTACGTGCTGGGTATTTACCGGCTTGCACGTCAGTGGAGCCACGGAGCAGTGTGAGGCCACGTGGACGTCTGTCCGCCTTTGCGCACGCCCACACTGTGTGGCGACGCCTGACTAGTGGCCGCCCGCGAGTTTGGGTTTATCTCGGAACCGGCTATTTACCTCGTGTTCCGGGATTCACCGACTCGCGGCTGTTCTCGAGGTTCCACTGTATGTGCTGGGTATTTACCGGCTTGCACATCAGTGGAGCCCTGGAACAGCTTAGGCCACGTGGTCTCGCGTTCGCCGCCTGCGCCGACACATGCACACACTTATACACTCACACACTCACACATTCACGCGCCCTTGTGTTCCCTTGAGCAGACATGCGCACTTTCATTTGCAAACATCATCTTTATTTTATTAACTTAGCCTAAAAAAACTAACTAATACCTATGCCTACCCTTGCCCTACCTAAACACCGTCTCCTCTGCCCGGGAACCCGGGCCCTGCCTAAAATCAACCATGTGGCGGCTCACTCACCTTGGTCCACGCGTCTTTACTTATATGTTTCTGCTTGTCCCACTTTTGCTTCCGCACGGTCTAAGTTCGCCACTTCGAGTGTCAAAATTATCGCGTGTTGCAATTAATTTCCCCTTCCATGTGCCGGCGTTAATCCCAGCAGCGCAGTCGCCAAGCATAAGCTATCTACGCACTCTGCCGCGCTCTCTCGGCTGCTGTGACTGCAGCGCTCTCTCGTCTGCGGTGACTGCAGCGCTCTCTCGTTTGGCTGCGCTCGCTCTGTCGTTCGGCTTCGCTTGCTCAGTCGTTCCGCTCGCTCTGTCGTTCTTCTGCGCTCGCTCTGTCGTTCGGCTGCGCTCGCTCTGTCGTTCGGCTGCGCTCGCTCTGTCGTTCGGCTGCGCTTCCTTTGTCGTTCCGCTCGCTCTGCTGCGGCGCTCGCTCTGTCGTTCGGCTACGCTTGCTCTGTCGTTCCGCTCACTCTGTTGCGGCGCTCGCTCTGTCGTTCGGCTGCGCTCGCTCTGTCGTTCGGCTGCGCTTGCTCTGTCGTGGCGCTCGCTCTGCTGCGGCGCTCGCTCTGTCGTTCGGCTTCGCTTGCTCAGTCGTTCCGCTCGCTCTGTCGTTCGGCTGCGCTCGCTCTGTCGATCGGCTGCGCTCACTCTGTCGTTCGGCTGCGCTCGCTCTGTCGTTCGGCTGCGCTTGATCTGTCGTTCCGCTCGCTCTGCTGCGGCGCTCGCTCTGTCGTTCGGCTACGCTTGCTCTGTCGTTCGGCTGCGCTTGCTCTGTCGTTCCGCTCACTCTGTTGCGGCGCTCGCTCTGTCGTTCGGCTGCGCTTGCTCTGTCGTTTGGCTGCGCTCGCTTTTTCCCATTGTCTGACTGTACTCGCTCTCTCCGTTGTTTTCGGCTGCACCTGTTGTTTTCCCGTTACTTTCGAGCTGCGCTCGCTCTGTTCGTTGTTTTGGCTGCGTCTTCTTCCGTTGTTCGCTGCGCTTGCTCTGTTGTTCCGCTCTTTCTGCTGCGGCGCTCGCTCTGTCGTTCGACTGCGCTTGCTCTGTCGTTCCGCTCGCTCTGCTGCGGCGCTCTCAAGGCTGCGGTGACTCCAGCGCATTCACGGCTGCGGTGACTGCAGCGCTCTCTCGGCTGCGGTGACTGCAGCGCTCTCTCGGCTGCGGTGACTGCAGCGCTCTCTCGTTCGGCTGGTGTTCGACGTCCGCGTGGTTAGCGAGCCTATACCCTGTAACCTCTTACACCTACTCTTGGGGTAGTCTGACTCGACTAAAACGCCGATTTTGGAAAAATAGCCCTTCATTGGGAAACATAAACTTAAAACTATTCAATACTTACATCTAATTACATGCTAATAATAAGGGAAAGAAAGATAATATATATAAAAATAACAAAAAATGTGGGGGCTCAAATTTGAGGAACTAGAAGATGCTCTGAGCAACTTATATTGTTATGAATGATGAAGATAGTAATGTCCGTTTTATTAAGCTTCCAGCCTTAGTTTCTCTGGAAAGCTTAGCTAATATAGTTAGATCTATTAATTTAAAGCAGAATTCATATTTCACACATGCTTTGCATAATGCCAAAATCAATTCAGTCTTTTATCTTTGTTGGAGGCGGTGCCGGATTCGGAAAGAGTCGACTTATATCAGCAATTTTTCAGTTATTATCCGTAATGTATAACAGTATACCAGGAGCTGATCCGACATCTGTTAAAATCCTCTTATATGCACCAACAGGAAAAGCAGCATTCGGAATTAGTGGTTCGACAGCGCATTCCATTTTTTCACTTCCTGTTAATCAATCTCGCTCAGCACCTCTAAGGGCCTTAAGCCATGATTTAGTTAATACCCTTCATTCAAGGTTTATCGATCTTAAATTAATTATTATAGATGAAATATCAATGGTTAGCTATCTAATGTTTTCTTATTTAGATTCCCGATGGAAGCAAATTTACTTTTCCTTTTGGTGGTGTTTCTATCATCGTATTCGGTGATCTTAGACAGTTACTGCCGGTAGGAGGTAGTTGGATTTTCGATCCAAATACCACTGACCCTTACCATGAAATATTTGGTACGTATCTCTGGGACCATTTTTTGTATTTTGAGCTCACAGAGATAATGCGTTGTAAGGTAGCGTCTGAAGGCTGGGGTGCGCTCAGTCGCGCCAGGGCCACTTTACAGGAATAATTTGTAAAATTTGCTGAGACCCGAGCCGAAACCAAGAAAGTGACCTTCGGAGTTTTGGGGTCATCGCAGAGACAAACACGTGGTGTCCCGCTGAGCCGGCATGGCCGACTTTGCAGCGAGTGTGTGTCGTTGAAAATCGTGCGCAACGGCCAATAAATGGGTCCAGTGGCCGCCCTCCCCCGCTTCGCTAATGGTCTCGGAGCCGGGTATTTACCTCAAGCCTCTGGGACCATCGACTAGCGGCTGCTCCAGAGGTTCCACTGTACGTGCTGGGTATTTACCGGCTTGCACGTCAGTGGAGCCACGGGGCAGTGCGAGGCCACGTGGACGCCCACACTGTGTGGCGACGCCTGACTAGTGGCCGCCCGCGAGATTGGGTTCATCTCGGAACCGGGTATTTACCTCGTGTTCCGGGATTCACCGACTCGCGGCTGTTCTCGAGGTTCCACTGTATGTGCTGGGTATTTACCGGCTTGCACATCAGTGGAACTCCGGAACAGTTTGGCCACGCCGTCTGGCGCCCCCTTCGCCGTCGCACACGCGCGCTCTGCCTGTCGCCGTCAGACCAGTGGCCACCATCCGTGACTCGGTTAATCTCGGAACCGGGTATTTACGTCGTGTTCCGGGATTTACCGGCTCGCGGTTGTTCTTGAGGCTCCACTGTATGTGCTGGGTATTTACCGGCTTGCACACCAGTGGAACTCCGGAACAGCTTGGGCCACCTGGTCTCGCGTTCGCCGCCTGCGCCGACACATGCACACACTTACACACTCACACATTCACGCGCCGGCCACACAGAGATTTTTCCCGCTTAAATCGGACGTGTTTCTTGTTACGCTGCGCTAAATTAATCCTTAACACGAAGTCGGCTTGGCGAGTTTGGCTGTTTAACTGCCCAAAGCCACACGGTATTAATGTGCTACATTTCGGCGCGTATAATGAAAAACCGCGAGCGTTTGCTAATTTGACGTGTTTTTCTTATTTGCAATTCGGTGCAGCTGAGAAGAACAGCTGTCAGCGCTGCCAACTTACGTTAATAAGCGATCGGACCTAAGTGGCGTTGCCAGATCAACAGAGCCGCCAGGGCTGCTCGATCAGTTGGGCGCAAAATTCAAATATACAATTTGAATTTGTGGACAGTAGCTGAATCTGCGAAATATCAACAAAATTTATATTTCTATATAAATTTTTGCGGAGTTGACCGATATTTAGTAATATTTGAATTGTGGACAGTAGCAATTTGAATTTGTGGACAGTAGCTGAATTTGCGAAATATCAACAAAATTTATATTTCTATATAAATTTTTGCGGAGTTGACCGATATTTAGCAAGGGAAACGGCACAAAGGTCGCGGACAGACCAATCATCAACCCCTCACCATCTCGGTGCCTAAGTAGGGGCTCTGGTGTCCGTGAAGAGGCGGGATAACCTCCATCAGACAACGCCTAGGAGAAATCCGTGGCCTACGTGGGACCCTTGTTAAATTCGGTGCTCCACGTTCGCACAGGCTAACCGGTTGACAACTGTCAATTAATGGATGGCCCAGCGGGGGGCATAGCCCCCGACGACGGGGTGGACCCATTCAAACGAAGCGCCAGAATGTCTAGGTCCCCCGTTAGAGGAGTGGGAAATACGGAGCGAGGAGTTGGAATCCTAGTCCCAGTGGCTGTGAGCGTAGAGCAAGCCGTCCCCCAGACGCTGACGCCGATACCCAGCATCAGTGGAGTTACAGCAGGCGAGAATTTGGCCCCTCCAGCTTCTCTAGTGACCAAGAAGAAGATCTCCGATCTCATCAGCGTGCCGGCCCAAAAAGCCTCAGCAAAGACCCCGCCTGTTTCGCCAACTAGGCCACTAGACCTGTCGGCGTACAAAAACGAGGACTTGCGCAGCATTTTGGACACCATGAACCGTAATATAACGGTACTGCTATCAGCATTTGAGACGCAGCGCCACGTCACCCGGGAAACTAAGGGTGTGATCTCGGAGTTGGCAGCTCTAAATGCTAGAGCAATCCAGCTGCAGGAGGCCTCAGTTAAGGTGGCTCCATCAAAGAGCACGGCAACCCAGACAGAAGCGCAACTTCCACCAGCGTGCACCCCGGCAGCCAGCAAAAGGAGCGCCCCAGTGAAGACTGCCCCGAAGAAGCCTCCCGCTAGCAAGGACGTGACACTACAGATGCCTAAGCTTAAGGAGCCAGTCGCGCCCAGCTTCGCGTCAGTAGCCAAGGAGGGAAGCAAAAAGGCGGAGTGGACCAAGGTGGCACCAAAGCGACTACGAAAAAAACCGGAGGCCATCATAATTAAAAAGACTGGAGAAGCTTCGTACACGGACATGCTCCGTAAGCTCAAATCTGACCCGAGCTTGTCTGAACTTGGCAGTCATGTCAAGAAAATAAGGAGAACTCAACAAGGCGAGTTGTTGCTCGAAGTGGAGGGAAAAGCCTCTGCAAGCGTTCCCAAATACAAAGGTGCGATTGAAGAATCGCTTCGGGAAATGGCTGCGGTCCGCACGGGCGTGCAGAGAATGGCGCTAACCTGCAGCGGCATGGATGAGGCGACGACAGCAATGGAGCTCTATAACGGCATGGCCTCCCAATTCGAAGGGATTCAACTGAAGCCTGAAGATGTGCGTGGGATGCGCAAAATGCGAGATGGGACCCAAGTGGCGACGGTTACGCTTAGCGTTAATGACGCAATTGGCGTCTTGAAAAAGGGCTCGGTAACTGTTGGCTGGTCTCGCTGTCGCATCATCCAGGACACACGCCCCACAAGATGCTATAAGTGCCTGGGTTACGGTCACAGGGCCATCAACTGCAAGGAGCCTGATCGCTCGGACTGCTGTCTGCGGTGCGGCGAACGAGGGCACAAAGCGAAGGGCTGTGATAATCCGCCGAAATGCCTGATCTGCATCGGCGATGTAGACAAGAATCACCCGACAGGCAGTTATGCATGCCCTACCTTCAAAGCACTACAAAAGGAGTCCTGAGTCGCCGTGCTGATGATTAACATCTTCCAGCTAAATGTCAATCACTGCGCAGCTGCACAGAGCCTCCTGTTCCAGACAGCGAGAGAGCGCAATGTTGACGTTATGCTCCTGAGCGAACCGTACGCCCCTGGTGTGGGAAACTCGGGAGTTCTCTTCGACTCTACGAGAAAGGCGGCAATCATATGCTGCAGAAACTTTTACATAGAGGACCAGGAAAGCGTGCCTATGCGTGGCATTTCGTACGCAAAAATTAAGGGTGTCCACCTGTACAGCTGCTACGCCCCGCCTAGCGACAGCCCGGACCTCTTCGAGGAACTATTAAATAAACTAGTTCACCACGCTAGAGGGCGCAAGCCTGCAGTCATTGCAGGTGACTTCAACGCCTGGGCTATTGAATGGGGAAGCCGGCTATCCAATCCCAGAGGACGGGCCCTTATTGATGCCATGAACCAGCTGGATCTGGTGCTGTTAAATGATGGTGGCAAGCCAACGTTTAACAACGACAGAGGGACATCATTCATCGATGTCACCTTTGTTAACAGAAGTTTAGCGCCCTCTGCTAAATGGGTGGTTCAGGAAGATGTAACGCTGAGCGATCATGCCCTGATCACATTCAGCGCCTGCACGTCGTGCATCACACAACGTCAGGCAAGGAGTACTCTTGGGCAAGCATGGGACATAAGAAAGCTAGACAAGGACATGCTGGCTTTCAAAATCGAGCAAATGGAGATACCAAATGGACATGCGGAATCCATGGTTGAGGCGCTCATGAAAATGCTGGAAGCTGCATGCGATGCAGCGATGCCGCGAAAGAAGAAAACAAGCAAACGC
>JAEIFZ010000299.1:0-211475 GCA_018904035.1 Zaprionus ornatus | reverse complement strand
GCAACGGCACAACTTGCTTATCATCTAAAAATTGTGGAAAGATGGTTTGCGGACTGGCGGATTAAGATAAACGAGACTAAAAGCAGGCATGTAACTTTCACACTGAACAGACAAACCTGCCCCCCTTGTACACTGAACAATACATGCATCCCACAAGCAGACGTTGTAACATATCTCGGCGTGCACCTAGATAGACGCCTCACCTGGCGGCGACATATAGAATCTAAAAGGACTCATATGAAGCTTAAAGCAGCTAATCTTCACTGGCTTATTAGTTTCAACTCTCCCCTTAGTCTAGAGTACAAAGTACTCCTCTACAATACCGTCCTGGAACCCATCTGGGCATACGGCTGTGAACTCTGGGAAAAAACTTCAAAAGCCAACGTTGAAATTATACAGCGAGCATAGTCAACGATTCTGCGAACTATCACTGGGGCACCATGGTACCTACGCAGCGAAAACATACATAGAGACCTCCACATAAATCTTGTCAGCGAGGAAATCCAGATGAGGAACAGAAACCATCAAGCAAAGCTCAGCGCACACGAAAATCCCCTCGCGAAGTCGCTACGCGAGTCTGCAGTCAGAGCCGGCTGAAGCGCAAGGATTCTCCAAAGAAATACTAGGGCCGTCTCTAACTAATACAAATATTTCATATTGTAATTAATTTGAGTTATATAATAAGATTTGAATAATTATTGTTAGTCTCATTATAAGAGAAGATCCAATAAATAATAAAATAAGCTGGAAAAAAAAAAAGTATGTACAGCTGCTATGCTCCTCCTAACGACAGCCCGGACCAGTTCGATGAGATGCTAGAGCTGCTGGAGACTTTAATGCCTGGGAATGGGGAAGTCGCGTATCCAATCCCAGAGGCCGAGCGGCAATAGACGCTATGGATATACTGGACCTGATACTGCTGAACGACGCCCTCAAGCCTAAGTTCAATAATGACAGGGGCACGTCTTTTATTGACATAACGTTCATTAGCAGAGGGCTAGTGGCTAACACTAACTCTAGTTGGATGGTCCATGAGATGGTAACGCTTAGCGACCACGCAATGATTTCCTTAAGCCTCATACCTGTGGTCAAGACGTGGAGACGGCAGAAAAGAACAGTCGGGCAAGCATGGGACACCAGGAAGATCGATGAAGATTTTATTTATTTTATTTTATTTATTTAGTTTAGTTTATAGTCGAACTATGATCAGTCGACTTTTTTAAAAGTAAAGAAACAATTAAAATTAGATTTAAATTATTTAGGTTGAAATTTTAAACTAGAGGTAATTTTAAATTAAGGGTAAACCTTAAATGTAAAAAAAAAGAAAAAAATTAAAAATTGTGCAAATGTGCAAACTGGGATAAAGAAAAGCCGATCCAACATTTGTTGCAGAGGATTGGGGAAAACCCAGAAAAACCCAATCAGATCAGGAGAGTTAGTGTTAGTAACCAAATGTAAATAAAATTATGAGTAGAGTGTTAAAGCATGCAGTATGTTGAAAGTACTACTATGAATACAAAGAAGACAATTATGTACAATATTTGACTAAATTCTAGATAAGTGGGCGAGGAGTTGTAATTTTAAGCTAGATATCAAGTTGTTATTGTTAGCTACAATGAAGTATAGTTTATTATAGTCCGAACATAATACCCTGAATGGCTCATGCAGGGCATAGTTCGAGCTACAATTGGGAAGTTTTAGAGGAAGGTAATTACGGGTGATTCTACCAGGGACAGAAAAGTGTAGTCTACTAAGTAAGTTGCTACTATCTATGTCACCTTGGATAAGGTTGTTAATAAATATAACACCAAGCATGGTTCTACGATTAGCTAGAGAAGGCAGATTAAGTAACAAAAGTCTACTAGGATAGGAAGGAAGTCTTGAATTTACATCCCAGTTAAGGCCTCGCAAGGCAAACATTAAGAAGTTTTTCTGTACGGATTCAATGCGGTCTCTATGAACTGTGTACTGAGGGTTCCAGACACATGATCCGTACTCGAGAATTGGACGAACAAGCGAAGTGAAGAGAGTCTTAGTTAAGTAAGGATCGTCAAACTCCTTGGACCATCTCTTAATAAAGCCGAGTCCACCCATAGCTTTATTAACCATTGATGATATATGTTCGGAAAACTTGAGTTTTCGGTCCAAACGGACACCTAGATCATCAACCAGGGAAATTCTTTCCAAGAGACAACCACAAAGAGAGTATGATACGTACTTTGGGCAGGCACGTGAGAATGTCATCAGCTTGCATTTTGAGCTGTTCAGATTAAGGAGATTTGCACGACACCAAGAAAAGAAACAATCTAGGTCAGATTGAAGGCGAGAATGACAGGAGTCGTCTCTAAATTGAAAACAGAGCTTGACATCATCCGCGTACATGAGAGTACGTGAGTTAAGTATGACCGTTGGGAGGTCATTGATGAAAAGTGTAAAAAGCAGGGGACCTAAGTGGCTTCCCTGAGGAACACTAGATGTGGCATGAACGGGATAGGAACGAGTATTTTTAAAGAGGACTCGTTGGGTTCTGTCACCGAAATAGCTCACAATCCAACTAAGAAGTTTTGGTGAGAAACCGAGAAGATGTAGTTTATGTGCATGAAGGGAATAGTTGACTGAGTCAAATGCCTTACTGAAATCAGTATAAATGACATCAGTTTGAAGATTTTCCTGAAATCCTTTTACCACAAAGGATGTCAGCTCAAGCAGATTTGTCGTGGTAGAACGACGCTTCACAAATCCGTGTTGAAAAGGGGATATAACGGATCTACTAAAATGCTGCAAGTGAGGAGTAATAACATTCTCGAAGAATTTCGGTATAGCCGACAATTTAGAGATACCTCTATAATTGCTTGCATCAGACTTGCTGCCCTTTTTATGTAAAGGGATGATAAAGGATTCCTTCCATATGGATGGAAACGAGGCAGTTACTAAGGACAGCGAAAATAGTTTGAGCAATGGCTTACATAAGGAGTTGGCACAGTATCGAAGTACACAGGCGGGGATACCATCGGGATCTGGTGAGAATACTGGTTTAACCAATCGAAGATCCTTAATAAGTGAACTTTCATTCAGTAAAGGTGTGAAGATGCCATTCGAGCTTGGTACGCTATATGAATACGTGAATGTTTGGCGTAGAAGAAGAATAAGTTGTTTGAAAAAACTTGGCAAACATATCGGCAGTGGCCTGATCTGTGTCCGCCTCAGCGTTATCAAACATAAGTTTAGAAGGAAAGCCTGCTGACCTACGCTTCATGTTAACAAAACTATAAAACTGTTTAGGATTCTGAAAGAACTGAATCCTACATCTGGTCAAATAGTTTTTATAACACTTCGCGTTAAGCACGGTAAAATTTGCCCGAGCAATTAGGTAGCGGGAAAAGACAAGCGGTGAGTTTTTCAGCTTGTATTTCTTAAATAAGCTACTCTTTAAGTTTTTTAAGCGAGACAACTCTTTTGTAAACCAAGGAGGCCTACTTGAGCTTGTCTGATAGAAAAACGGAACACAGATATCAAAAGCAGAGTTAAGGGTTTTATAAAATATATTGATAGCCACTGACATATCAGTTGATAGATAAAAGTCAGACCAATCACAATATGAAATTAAATAATTTAAGTATTCAAAGTCTGCTTTCTTAAAGCAGCGCACGCGATTGTACGGCTTTACACTTTTATCCACAAAGCTAATACCCAATCTCTGGTTTTAACCAGGTTTCGGTAAAGGCAATAATTTGGGAAGTAAAGGCAAGACTATGAAGATAAAGACTAGAGATTTTACTACAGAGGCCTCTAACATTTTGATAGGAAAGAATTAAGGAAGAAAGAATATTTGTGTGTCCCCTAGCATTTTCAAAGGCATGAAGAGAAGAGAACTTCAGTTTTTTGAGGACTTTGCACTTGTTGTAGGTCCACTTGGCGATATAACGGCCAATGTGGGAAGAGTGACGGTCGTTCGGCTTTTTTGTTTTGGAGTGAACTCCTTAACAATAAGGTCGGGCGGCCAGAAAGAAGCTGCGCAAACGTCTTTTAACTGTTCTGCAGGGAGAATAATTTTGAAAGAAGAAATGTCGCGCTTTAATTTGAAGTTGAATTTTTTAACTATCAAATCATTTACAGGCATCCTTTCGAGAATGTACGATTGTACATCTTCTATGGTTGTGTCTGGAGCCAAGCGAGAGATAAACACCAATTTTTTGGGTTTAATCGCAATCAGAGGTTTTATACTCGGTGCCTGACTAGCAGGCATGATTGCGGGAACATTACCCGTTACGTTGTTATCATTGCTCGTAATGGGAGTAGGCACAAGAGGGGCAGCAAGAGGTTTCGGTGCGGTAACATTGCTGCTAGTTTTTTTTTTTTGTGCAACTAGAAGAGCAAGACGGTATAGGGAAAATTAGACTTAGAAGATCAGAAGAAGAAGCCTTGGAAGAAGGTAGATTGGTGGTCTTTAGATTCGTAGTAACTGAATCTAAAGGAATATTAAGAGGAGCAGGTGGCTTACTAAGAGCCGTAAAGGCGTTGAATTGGGTCTCCATCTTCAAAAATTCAGATTGGAGATTAGAGAAAGCTGTGCGTATCCGATAAAGCCCGAGTTTGGTTTTATTGTGGATTTTCCGTAGATCGGATTCACCCACACGGCACGCTTCGCACGACGATTTAAGGCCTACATTGGCGTTGACGGCATCTCTAACCCGCACAGTTAGGCCACAGCATTTTAAGTGACTAAAATTGTCACAGAGCCAGCAACCAATGTAGTCCGCATTAGCATCTGAAGAGCATTTGCAATTTGCTGCAGAGCACGACACCATGTTAATAAAATAAATATGCCTTCGAATAGTAGGGGACAACGAAGAGAGCAATAGAATATTAAGACAAATTTCTTGAGAGAGCAAGAAACAGTTACAGCGCCGAAAACAGGCAAGCAAGCGAGAACGAAAATAAAAAAACAAATATAGCGAGCACTCGAGGTAAACAAAACAACAGCAGCTGTTACGTCTACCACAAAAGCACTACACAACTTACTCAGAGAGCGAAATTTACTTTCGTGAGCGGGAGAGCAGGAGAGCAGGAAAGTGTGAGAATATTAGTAAAAACAAAAACAAAAAAACTTGACGCCAAGACGCGCAAGTGAAAAGAATTAAAATTTTTGTAAGCGAATTCACTAATAAGGCAGGATTAGTATGCTACTTTAAGCTTTTACTCACAGGGTTAGCACTAGTAATATACGGCAGTATTAATGAAAGCACATAAGCAAATCAATTAAACAGAATTATTAAGAAACACATGGAGCAAAAGCGAAACACGTCCAACCACCACGAGTAAGTATCGATATGCTAGCATACCAAATAGACTCCCTGGCAATCTCAAATGCTCACGCAGAGACAATGGCGGCTGACCTCATGAAGATGCTTGTAGCAAAGTGCGACGCTATCATGCCAAAGAGAGCTAATGCGCAGCGCAAAGCACCTGCTGTAGCAAAGTGCGACGCTATCATCCCAAAGAGAGCTAAGGCGCAGCGCAAAGCACCTGTAAACCAACTTCGGTCTGAATGCCTTAGGGCAAGGAGAAAGGCGCAACGAGCCAGAGCTAGTACCCAGCATACGGAACTCTGGGAGGACTTCAGAAACAAACGCAGATAATTTAAGCACGGCATAGCGGCTGCCGAGTCGCGTGCCTTCAGTGAACTGCTAGATAGCGTTGACAAAGATCCCTGGGATCTGGCATATAAGCTCGTATCTAATAAACTTAGGAAGAGAGAGGCAACTCCATCGGACCCTGATGCCCTCTCTAGCATTGCAGCAGAACTATTCCCAATACAGACCACTTCATGGCGACCAGCAACAAAAGCCCCTCCCCCTGACTTCCCGCGAGTCACGGAACTAGAAGTAGTTGAAGCAGCCATGCGTATCAAGCCCAATAAAGCTCCTGGCCTCGATGGAATTCCTGGAGCAGTGGTCAAAGACTGTGGCGTTGGCTAGACCTGACATCTTCAGGGACACGTTCCAGGAGTGTCTAACACAAGATAAATGACCAAAGCATTAACAAAGACGAAATACTAGTCTCTTTCGACGTATCACTGTTTCCTAGCATACCATTAGACTTAGCTTTGACAACAATCAGATCAAAATGGACACAAATACAACAACACACTGTGATACCTGAACAAACTTTCCTAGAAATAGTTAAGTTCTGCATTATGACAAACAAATAGTTTAAATATGAAGACACATTTTTCTCACAGTTTAAAGGTATGCCAATGGGTTCCCCAGCTTCACCCGTAATTGCAGACATTATCATGGAGGAATTATTGACAAACACGTTGGAAAAATTAAAAACAAAACCACGACTACTAACAAAATATGTTGATGACCTTTTTGCGACTACAAACTCCAACGAAAAAGAAAACATACTACTTGAACAAAATTCCTACCATAAAAATCTAAAATTCACGATAGAGAAAGAACAAAATGACAAACTACCATATCTGGATTCCGTAATTAATAGAGTAGGGGGAAAATTAAAACTGAACTGGTATAAAAAACCGATGGCTTCTGGAAGACTTATAAACTACAATTCAAAACACCCAAGGACGATGATTGTCGGAGCAGCATATTAGGATAAATATTATTAAAAATATTAAATATTATATAAATATTATTAGAGTTAAATTGTTATTATTATAATATAAGCACATTGAATTGATAGATTTAAGCTAGTTTAAGAGAAAGTATATGAATTGTTTAGTGTAAGATTCTCTTATATTTGTATAAGCCGATCGGCAATTGCCGACGGCAAATTTGAGAGTGCGTGGCCCATCTGTGGTCACCATTCGAATTAGTATTGAATATTCTGTGAAGCCAGCAGCAATTAATGTTGTATATTATAAATCGAACCACCGCGTCTGACATTTTTTGTTTTGTTAATAACTTATTGTAGTTCGCTAAAAACGCTTAGCGAATTTTTCATTGGCGCCCGAGCAGGGACTTCGGTGTGTTTCAGTGTTATAACTGTTGTTGACAATTTTAATTGTTGTCTGGCCTTCACAGTCGTTTGTACGTGCGGGAAAAAGAAAACTTTAAACAAAGTTTATCGTGTTAAATCGAGTGCGAGAAAAGTGCTGATCTTCTTCGTCGCCGCCACACCAGTGTTTGCTGCTACTGGACTAGGAATATCTGGACTGGGAATACTGCCGATGGATAAGTCAAATCGATCAATGTCTATTGAAACCCTAGACTGCCTTCAGGTATTTAGTGCCACAAATTGAGCGTGTTTTATTGAATAATATTGTTGCAAATCGATGCGTAAGCAGTTTAAAATTATTGAACAGCTCAATTTCTGGCACATATATAACTAACACTTGCATGCAAAGTATTCTTGTCTATATGTAGTTGTATGTATGTACATACATTATTAACGGCTATTAATACATAAATCGCCTAACAAGCCGCCAAAATATTCTGCGAAAACAACAAACAACGCTACAATTTTTTTTTTTTTTTTTTTTAATATTATAAAATTTTTTTTTTTTTTTTTTTTTTTTTTTTTTTTTTTTAAATATTTTTTTTTTTTTTTTTGTTTTTTAAAAAAAAAAAAAAAAACAAACATTTCGGGATATTTTATTTTATTTTTATTTAAACATAATATTTCCGGTGGTTAAATTGTTTTTAATTGAGTGTGTTATTGTGCCAACGCAAAAATATCGCGATCTTTACATATTTACATATATTCGCGAATTTCGAACATCTGTTGATACAAGTTAACAACGAAAATGTTACAATTTAGAATAATGAACTCCAGTACGCAAGTTCCAATCTGCAAGCTCAGCGTCTGCATAATTTCCTGCACGCGCCGAGCTACCAAGCAGAATTCTAAGAATCTGTTTGGCAACCGCTTCCGCTCCCACCAATGCATGTGATTCCAAGAAGACTGCAGCATTTCGACCAACATAACACCAGCCGATGTCGTTGCCTATTGGAAACAGCGAAGCCGACGTCGATCCTCTGCCACCAAGGGCAGCGCAGCTCACAGCCAAGACTCACAGCTTGTTAGGGACAGCTTAGGGTAATCAGTTGCAAATTGGATTTAGATAAATAAAGTCGTTGTTCTTAATTGAACTAAAAAATCTTTTTATTTTTTACTTTGCTCCTTGCAAGTAAATTAACTGGCGCCCGAGCAGGGACCGGTACGCGTACGATACAGCAAAACGTCTTGTAAGTTCGTGGCTAGCAATTACATTTGCTGCAACCGGTCTAAACGCGAGTGATAGTGAACGTGCAACTCCGAAAAACCAACATTTTTCGTTCGTTCAAATCAACTCCGGCAAATTGAACTTAACTTGTTCATATGCCCATCGGTGGACTCCAAGGACTGAAGGCAGGGCCACAGACCACCCCTCAACCCTGTACGCATCGCAGGATCCCTAGTAGTCGTGGGACAAAAAGGATGAAATCCGGATCGTCGGAGGGAGGAGCCACATCATCAAAGCTGTCTATAGTACTGTAAGATTACACAAACCAATTTAAAAAAAAAAACTAACAAAAACTGAAAGAAATACAAATAGACTTAAGTAAACACGGATATTGTTATAAAAAACCGTAAAACGATAAATCAAACAAAAAGATCACAAAAGTGATATAACTTATTCCAACTTTACGATTCCCAAGGGACCCTCTAAAGTAAAAGGAAAAAACCAGCCTCTGGTTATAAAACTTATAAAAAACTCAAACACACACACACATACGCAAACAACGAATTATATTTAAGAAAACACAACATCTTACTAATCCACCTCAAAAATAATTAGAAATAAGCTCCATCATTTGCTCCCTTGACTCATCTAAAACTCGACCCATTCTTAACTCGGATTCACTTAGTGTTTTATGGCTAACGCGAACAACCTAATCAGGCCCTCGATACTTAGTGCAGAAGCTTGTAGACAACGCCTTAGACGACAGGAAGAACAAGAACTCAATAGAAGTATGGTTGAAAATATAGATAGAGCTGCATTAGCAGCAACAGTGAGCGAAATCCTAGCACAACAATTGCCAGGTTTGTTGAGACGTCACAATTCTCCAGAAGAATTCGCAAACGTAACAGACCAGGTAATTGCCCCAGAGCATGCAGGGAACTTAGGTGAATTGGACAGAGTGCCGGATATAGTGAAAACTATCCGAGACTTTTCAGGAGATCCTTCAGAGTTCAGCTCATGGAAAAAGGGAGTAGACCGTATCTTAGAAGCGTACAGTGCTTACCAGGGTACCCCAAAATACTATGGTATCTTACATACCATACGTAATAAGATTGTAGGACACGCTGACATGGCACTAGAGTCCTACAATACTCCATTGAACTGGTCAGCGATCTCTAAATGTCTGACTCTGCACTACGCAGACAAACGCGACATTAACACATTAGAATACCAAATGACAATGCTTATACAGGGTGCTAACCAATCGGTGGAAGAGTTCCATCAAACGGTTTATAAACACCTATCCCTAATCCTTAACAAGATAGGTTGTATGGGGTTAGGAAGAGAAGCAGAATTGTTAATGACCAAAATGTACAGAGACAAGGCTCTAGACACCTTTGTACGAGGATTACAAGGCGACTTGCCTCGACTACTGGGAATCAAAGAACCAGTAGACTTACCCTCAGCATTGCACCTTTGCCTCAAGTTAGAAAACCAGAACTTCAGGGCAAGACATGCAACAAACATGGGACAGACAAGACAGTTTAGGAACCAAACTTCAAAGCCTTCCCCTGCTCCTCGCAGTAATTCATTTATTAATAGACAACCACCAATTCCGCCCCCAAGAACTCAATATTACCAATTCGGACAACAACCACCGACCGCTGTACCACGACAAAATTCAAACAACTTCAGCTATCAGCCAGCAGCTGCACCTCGACCTTTTCAAAATAGGCAATTCCCGCCACAACAGTCAGCGCCACCTAGGCCACAGGCCCCAAAGCCACTGCCTCGTCCAGAACCCATGGATGTGGATCCCAGTGTTCAGACCAGAATGGTAAATTATATGAACAGACCTCGCTTGGAACCAGGCAAAAGACCACCCGGTCCAATACCAGATGGAATGAAGCGACAAAGAAACTTTAACATACAGACTACAACGGAAGGAAACGAAACGCGACCCACTGAGACTCCATTAACAATGACGGACTATGAACAAGCTATGGCAGAGTACGAGGATCACAACAACCTTGACGACGACCTGGACGATTATGTAGATCAGATAGATGAAGCCGACGATGACAATAACGGTTACGACTACTACGATGACGCTGCACTGAATTTTTTAGAATAAAGAATTCCTCTCTTCCATATTTCGTATGTAAGATGAGGAATGGCAAATTTATTAAAATACTTATAGACACCGGTTCAAACAGGAACTACATCCAACCTAAATTCGTCAACAACCCTATACCGAACAAATCACCTTTCAATGCTGTCTCAGTAGGCGGTAGTACAGTAGTTACACACCATAAAGTAGCGAACCTTTTCAATATTCAGGATGTTAAAATAAAGTTTTTCCTGTTGCCCACGTTGAAATCTTTTGATGCCATCTTGGGCAACGACAGTTTAAAAGAATTAGGGGCTGAGATAAAAACCAGCAAAAATATTATGACGTTAAAAAACGGCATCTCGATCCCCATTCAAGAAAAAACATTTGAAGCAGTCAACACAATTATTCCGAGAACGTCCCACTTGTCCGATACACAAAAAGCCAAGCTAAGCGAATTACTCAAGTCATTTCCAGACTTGTTCGCAAACCCAAACCAGAAACTGACCTACACAACAAATGTGAAGGCAGCGATCCGAACCTCGTCCGATACTCCGGTTTACTCGAAATTCTATCAGTATCCAATGACGCTGAAAGATGAAGTAAACAAACAGATAAAAGAACTTTTAGAAGATGGTATAATTCGACCTTCTAGGTCCCCGTACAATTCACCAGTGTGGATTGTACCTAAAAAGGCAGACGCTTCAGGCGAAAGGAAATATCGCATGGTTATAGATTATCGCAAACTCAACAAAATAACCATTGCAGATAAATATCCCATTCCCGAGATAAATGAGGTACTTACCCAACTAGGGGACAATAAAGTATTCTCTGTTTTAGATTTGAAAAGTGGCTTCCATCAAATCTCTTTGAAAAATAGTGACATAGAAAAGACCGCCTTCTCCGTAAACAACGGAAAATATGAGTTTACCCGACTCCCATTCGGTCTAAAGAATGCGCCCTCAATTTTCCAACGCGCATTAGATGACATACTTCGAGAACATATTGGAAAAATATGTTTTATTTATATAGATGATATCATCATATTTAGCAAAGATGATGATACGCATATTGAGAACTTGGCTAAAATTTTTCAAACTTTACAGAACGCTAACATGAAATGTCAGCTAGACAAATGTGAGTTCATGAAAAACAAATGTCGAATTCCTTGGATTTGTTGTTTCCGATAGGGGAATAGAAGCAAACCCGAGTAAAGTGGCAGCGATAGCAAATTATCCCTGCCCTAAAACTTTGAGAGATCTAAGATCCTTCCTAGGGCTTTCCGGCTACTATAGAAGATTTATACAAAATTATGCCAAACTGGCAAAACCCCTAACTTCACTTTTAAGAGGGGAAGATGGACACGTGTCCAAAAGAATGTCATCAAAAAAATTAATTTCGCTAAACAATGAAGCTCTAGACTCTTTTAGGAAGCTTAAAAGCAGCTTGGTGTCATCAGAAATAATTCTCCGTTATTCAGATTTAAATAAGGAGTTCCATTTAACTACTGATGCTTCCAATTTCGCGATCGGAGCAGTTCTATCGCAAGACAATCACCCTATATCATTTCTCTGTAGAACACTTTCCAAAGCCGAAGAAAATTATGCGGCCAACGAGAAAGAGATGCTAGCCCTAATTTGGGCACTCAAGGCCCTTAAAAATTACCTGTACGGTAAAGCAAAGGTTAAGATCTTTACAGACCATCAACCTCTGACACATTCTCTGAGTAGCTGGAATGGAAATGCCAGAATCAAGAGATGGAAGGCTTATCTAGAGGAATATGATTATGAAATATTTTATAAACCGGGAAAAGAAAATGTTGTTGCAGACGCACTCTCACGAATACTTTTAGAGCAGATTAACTCTGTTGCCTCTACACAACATAGCGCCGAAAGTTCTAGCCATGACTTAATCTTTAGCGTCGAAGCCCCAATAAACGTTTTCAGAAATCAAATATTCTTTTACAAATCAGATAAATACGATTACAAGTTTACCATCCCATTTCCTACTTTCCATAGACATGAAATATACCGGCGCGAATACACTACAGACGACATAATAACAGACCTAAAAAACCATCTCAACCCATCCGTTATTAACGGTATTCACACGACTGAAGATATAATGGGGAAAATACAGGCAATCTATAGAAGTCACTTTAAAGGAACCAAAACTCGATTCACCCAGTCTAGGGTAGAAGACTTGACAGACGAAACTGAACAGGAAGAAAGAATTCTTCAAATACATAGGAGAGCACATCGAAATGCTCTAGAAAACCAAAAACAACTAGCAGAAACCTGTTACTTCCCAAGAATGAAACAAAAAATTATACATTTAGTCAAGCAATGTAAAGTTTGCAAAGAAGCTAAATATGACAGACACCCCCCAAATCCCGAACTTCAAGAAACTCCTATTCCAGAATACCCCGGTCACATATTGCACATCGACATCTACTCTACTGAACGACACTTAGTACTCACTGCAATAGATAAGTTCTCTAAACTAGCGCAAGCTAAAATTATAAATTCTAAAGCGATAGAGGACATCAGAACTCCTCTGCGTGATATCATATTTTATTTCGGAGTCCCTAAACATATCGTTATGGACAACGAAAAAGCTTTCAATTCCCAATCAATTAAGTTCATGCTGGAACAGCTACAAATAATAGTTTACACCGCCCCACCATATAAGAGTACCGTTAACGGTCAGATAGAACGCTTCCATTCAACACTTTCAGAAATAATGAGATGCCTCAAGAAGGAAGGCACAGAAAGGAATTTCAAGGAACTTTTAGAAAGGGCAGTTTACGAGTACAATTACAGCTTTCATTCAGTTACCAAGAAACGACCACTAGAAGTATTCTTTGGCAGGAGAGTGACAACAGACCCAGACCAATACGAAACAGCCAGACAAGATAACATTGAAAGACTTAAAGATAAACAGAAAACGGACCGTAGAAACCACAATAAAAATAAAAAGGAAATACGTAATTATCAGCCTGGAGAAGAAATATTCGTTAAAATAAATACTAGATTAGGTTCTAAGCTTTCCCCAAGATATAAAAAAGAAACAGTTAAAGAAAACAAGCACACTACCATAATAACAGAATCAGGAAAAACAGTACATAAAAGCCATATCAAAATCTAAAATTTTTCAGGATATTACTATGGATTACGAACGATGTCGGTGGAACAATTAATTTTACAAACTATACGAATGCACAGATACTGACAATAACCAAAGGGATCGGAAAATTACAAACCTCAACGACCAAACTAATTCATCTCGTTAACCTAGACCAAATCCAAACCGCTTTAGACATTTTAAACGAACATACGGAAAACAGCCTTAAACACAGTCCACTATACTCTACCCTTCACCATGAGATAAATACAACTATTCACACATTCCAGACAATTACAACCACTCCCAAAAATCGGAAAACTAGATCCTTAAATTGGCTAGGGTCAGGTTGGAAGTACATAGCGGGTAGTCCAGATCATGATGACCTGGTTATGATTGAACAGAATTTAGATAAACTTATAGACAACAATAACCAACAGGTCATTGTTAACAAACAGTTAGAAGAAAGAATAAATAAACTCACTTCAGTATCTAACGCCCTCACAAACTCTATTCGTAAAAGTAGTTCAGTTAGTATCGAAATAGCTATTAGTTTACACAACCAGATTAGACTTCTAAAAGAAGAAATTGTTAACATTAGATATGCCATTCAGTGGGCACGACTAAACGTAGTAAACACACTTTTACTAAATGAAGATGAGTTAATGGAAATTGAAAAAATTTTTAAAAGAAACAACATGCCACCCCTGTCAACGGAAGAAATAATGGAGTTTTCCGATGTCTCAATTTTACATAATAAAACAACACTTTTGTATATTGTTAAAATTCCAAACTTAGAAGAAACACAATACCAAGACATTATGATAAAACCCATAGTAAGAAACAATTCAATTGTACACTTAAACGTTCAAGAAATCTTTGTTTTCGAAAACCTCACCTATGCCATTCCCCAAAATTGTAAAACAATAGAATATATTAAAATATGCAATAAGAAAAAAATTGTTAATATAAGTAATTCAAATTGTATTCCAAAGTTAGTTCAGGGAAAGAAAGCGCTGTGTAGTTTTAGCAATGCCGACCACGTTTCCAAAATAGAAGAAGTGGACGACGGAATCATCCTATTAAACGACTTCGATGGAAATATAACCTGGAACAAAACAGAGCTTCACCTAGAGGGAACCTACCTTGTTCAGCTATCAAACGACTCGATTATTATCGACAACAAGCGGTTCAGCAATTTGGAACCTACAGTCCTCACCCCCGGAGCACCTCTTACGCAATTTACGGCTGAGGAAAAAGAAAGACTTAAAGTTCTATCACTTGAAGCACTGGAAGCATTGCATATAAATAACACTGGACAGCTGATGCACATAAAGGCCCATTCAACGGTCAACAGCATAACCCTGCTGACGCTCTTTGGCATTGCTCTGACTCTCATCCTGGGCTTGCACACCTATAACCGAAGGCAGAAGAGCATAACATTGCAGTTAGGACCCACGCCTGGAATGGAAACAAAAGTCACAGCGATTGTCGCACCATCAACCTGCGAGCAATCTTTCACTGAGGCACAGTATCAGTTACCTCAGTTCAACAACATTCCCTACTTCTAGAGACCGCTTGAGGACAAGCACAGATTGGAGGGGGAAGAGTTAACAACGAAAATGTTACAATTTAGAATAATGAACTCCAGTACGCAAGTTCCAATCTGCAAGCTCAGCGTCTGCATAATTTCCTGCACGCGCCGAGCTACCAAGCAGAATTCTAAGAATCTGTTTGGCAACCGCTTCCGCTCCCACCAATGCATGTGATTCCAAGAAGACTGCAGCATTTCGACCAACATAACACCAGCCGATGTCGTTGCCTATTGGAAACAGCGAAGCCGACGTCGATCCTCTGCCACCAAGGGCAGCGCAGCTCACAGCCAAGACTCACAGCTTGTTAGGGACAGCTTAGGGTAATCAGTTGCAAATTGGATTTAGATAAATAAAGTCGTTGTTCTTAATTGAACTAAAAAATCTTTTTATTTTTTATACTTTGTGTAAATGTATGTAAAAGGCAGAAGGGGGCGTGTGGGGTCTACCCACAAAATGTACATATATATTCGATTGAGCCATGTCCGTCTGAATTTTGCTTGGATTAAATCTTGAATTTTGGATTCTGATTGGAGATTTTAATATGCTGCACGCAACTTCTCAAATTTTTATTTTGTCTCCCTAAGTATTTTACTCCAAGTGAGTTCTTTCACGCGAAAATTTACTGTTGTTGATAGAATCTTTAATGCGTGCTGTTAAGCCGATAATTTTTTTTTATTTATTTATTTGATTTATTTATTTATTTATTTATTTATTTATTTATTTATTTATTTATTTATTTATTTATTTATTTATTTATTTATTTATTTATTTATTTATTTATTTATTTATTTATTTATTTATTTATTTATTTATTTATTTATTTATTTATTTATTTATTTATTTATTTATTTATTTATTTATTTATTTATTTATTTATTTATTTATTTATTTATTTATTTATTTATTTATTTATTTATTTATTTATTTATTTATTTATTTATTTATTTATTTATTTAACGTCAACTAAAACAGTCGACTTAAAATTAAAATTAAAAATTAGATTAAATCAAATTAAAATTGAAGATTTAAAAAAAAAAAAAAGAAAATAATTTAGAATTTGAAATTAAAATTTTGCAATAAGTCAAGAATTAAAATTAATTAAAAGTATATATTTTTAAATTTAGGCTGGGGATAACAAAACAAGAATTCTCGATCCAACATTTGCTGCAAAGGATTGGGGAAAACCCAGTAAAACCCAATCAGATCGGTAGATTAATATTAGTTGTTAGCATGTAGTGTTAATTGATTGAGGATAGACAGTTTAGCAGAGTAAAGGGAGGACTCGGAGTTGAAAACTCTAGACAGTCTGTTCTAGTCAGCACAGAGAACTCGGAAGGGATCATGCAAGCTATAGTTAGTATTACAAAAGGCCAAGGATAGTGGCATAAAATTACGAGTAACTCTAGAAGGAATACAGAAATTAAGTTGAGTGAGCAGAGTAGGGGAATCTATATTGTACTTTATTAGCTTTACAATAAACATAACGCCTAACATAATACGACGGTTAGTTAAAGAAGGTAGGTTAATTAGAAGGAGTGTACTAGAGTATGGTGGTAAGTCTACACCCGGAACCCAATTAAAACTGCGCAAGGCAAAGAGTAGAAACTGCTTTTGAACAGACTCAATTCTATCTTGGTGAATATGGTATTGCGGCGACCACACGCAAGACCCAAGAGAACAAGGACGAACAAGAGAAGTGTAAAGCAACTTTGTCGTGTAAGGATCCTCGAATTCTTTGGCCCATCTTTTGATGAACCCGAGTAGTCGAAATGCCTTATTGACAATTTGTGTAATGTGACGATCAAATTTCAATTTATGATCAAAGAGGATACCTAAATCAGCTACTTCAGATATTCTTATGAGTGGGGTTAGGTTAAGATTGTAATTGATGACATGATAGTTACATCTGTAAAATGACATAACCTTGCACTTCAAACAGTTAAGATGCGGCAGATTATGGCTGCACCATTCGAAAAACGAATCAAGATCTGTTTGAAGAAGGTTATTTGCTGGATCATTGTGTGTCAAACAGAGTTTCACATCATCAGCATACATAAGAATGTTAGAGTGAAGGAGTATTGAAGGAAGATCGTTAATAAAAAGGTTAAATAGCAATGGTCCAAGGTGGCTGCCCTGAGGAACACCAGAAGTAACTAAGATCGGCTTAGAGAGACATTCTTTAAAAAGAATTCTTCGAGACCTGTTATTTAAATAATCGGATATCCACAGAAGGAGCTTTTGGGGAAAACCAATCAAATTTAACTTATGAATTAAGAGATTATGATTTACGGAGTCAAATGCTTTACTGAAGTCAGTATAGGCCACATCAGTTTGCATTTTGTTCCGAAATCCAAGATTGATGTGAGATAAGAATTCTAAAAGATTAGTAGCTGTTGATCTTGCCTTTATAAACCTATGTTGATTATATTATACAATATATTATAATTATAGATTTACACATAAAAGTTAACTGGGCCGTAAAATTTTTTTCAAAAATCTTAGGAATTGCGGACAACTTGGAAATACATCTATAGTTCTTCACATCATGGTTAGAACCACTTTTGTGAAGAGGAATGGAAAAAGAGTTTTTCCAAATAGGTGGGAAATAACTATTGGATAGTGACAAGTCAAATAGCTTATGAATTGGATTCAAAATAGAATCAGCACAAAATCTAAGTACGCATGCTGGAATTCCGTCAGGGCCAGGAGAAAAACGGGTTTTATCGATTTAAGATCAATTAGTAGAGAGGTTTTGTCGATAGAAGGACAGAAGACAGTGTTAAAATTTTCTATACTATAAGGGTATGGATGTAAAGGGGAACTATAAGGTTCTGTTAAATAAGTTGATTGAAAAAAGTCTGCAAACAAATCGGCAGCTGCCTGATCATTAGTTGCTTCCTCATTTTCGTATAATAGAGAGGGAGGAAATCTACTTGATTTACGTTTTAAGTTAACAAAGTTATAAAACTGCTTTGGGTCCTGAGCAAACTGCAAACGGCAGCGACGCAAATACTTTTTGTAACAATTTGTGTTCAGAGCAATAAAGTTTGCTCTTGCAGCAGTATAACGTGTAAAATCGGAAGGATTACGAGTTAATTTAAACTTTTTAAAATACCGCGATTTCAAATTTTTTAGCCTTACTACCTCACGTGAAAACCAAGGAGGCCTATTTGACTTTACGGGAAAAGTAATAGGAACACATTGATCAAAAAATGAGTTCATAGAGGAATAAAAAAATGAAATGCATTTATTTAGATCAGAACATGAATAAAGAAATGACCAATTATGTTCCAAAATTAAACAATTCAATTTTTGGAAATCGGTCCTACGAAAACAACGTGATTTTATTATAGGGGAAACAGTTGCAGTTTGCATACAAGTTGGCAGTGTTAGAACCAGGTCCAATGTAGGATGATAGGGATCTTCAGGAAGAACTAAGGGATTCATTCTACAGATAGTGTTTAGTAAATGTCAGAAGAGAAAATTAAATCAAGCATTCTACCACTACAATTAGAAACAGTATTTATTTGATAAAGAGATACCTCCGAAAGGCCATTTAAGAAAGAGTTAAATACAGAGGGCGCCAATATATCTGATTGAGATGACCAAGTAACTTCTGGTAAGTTGAAATCACCAAAAACTAGCAGATAATCTCTATCAGATAGTTTACAGGCAACTGATTGGATAGATGAAAGATGGTTTAGGTAGACAGATATATCAGAAGAGGGAGGAATATACGAGCAGGTAATGTAAATTGAAATTTGACACATCGTAATTTTAACACATAAAAATTCTTACGAAGAACCATGGTCTAATGGAACAAGCTTGGAAGGAAGATCTGACCTTACAGCTATAAGAACACCACCTCCAATTCTTGATAAACGGTCACATCTGAAGGAGGTGTACTTATTAGGAAAAATTGAACAGTTATCTACATCAGGTTTTAACCAGGTTTCAGTAAATATTAAAATTTGATGATCGAACGAAACACTATTCATAAACAATTTAGAGAGCTTTGCAAGAAGAAAATTATAAAGGAACAGTTACAGAGCAAGAAAGCAATCTAATGCTACACAGCTGGTTACCACTAACACAAGCGAGCGTGATGATGCGTGAGAGTGAGAGCGCGAGACAGTGTAAACACGAAACGACAATGGAGAAAAACCAACACAGCCATTAGGGTACACACCGAGCACAGCGCAGGGCACTCAGCGAGCGATGCAAGCTGCCGCAACTTCCAAAAATGCCAAGATGTGGCGCGGTACCAGAGTCCAGGCAGACTCGGACAGCGACCCTCAAGGCAACGAGATCAGTGCTGAGGTGGAAGAAAGCCTCCTGCGCTCCCCAGTCAAGGGTTCCAACTCCCCTAGTAGGGAAGGGCCCAAAAAGACAAAGGAGGGCTTGAGAGCCAAAGCCCAGTACAAAGCAGCCTTGAAGTTCAAATCTCGGCTCTCGGAGGAGAGGAAAAAGCTGGAGTGGGCTGAGGAGAAGATCAAGAAAGGCCGGAAACACTTCGAGGGCAAAATGGCAATGAAAGCCACTTCAAGCCAATATGCCAACAAGGACGAGGAGTTGCTGCTCACTAAAAGGCAGCGGTCTGAAGACCAGGACAAGGCGGATGTGCCCGTGAGCAAGCGGCCGACCAAAAAGCAGAGAAAGCACCCAAAAAGTCACTGCCGAAAAGGGAGACGGTTAGCGACGTGGCGCGTCGGCACTTAGTCGTCGCGCTCATCGACCGCAGTAATCCCCACGTCAAAATAACACCCGAGAAGTGGAAGATGGTGGAGCTGAGGCTGTTGGACGCCCTATTCAAGCGAATGGAGGAGCCAGGGTCTCAGCTTACCACCTTCGATGGGGCGGGGTGGCTTAACGGGGTGAAGATACTGAGTTGCAAGGATGACCTTACCCTGAAGTGGGTCACCGAAAATGTGGCCAAGACGGACGCCCCTTGGGAGGGTGCCAAGCAGGAGGTAGTTGACAGAACATGCATTCAGTCAGTACCAAAAGCCAAGGTACTCTTCCCGAGGGTCGTACCTAAGGAACAGGCACTCAAACTACTCCGATGGCAGAATCCGGACGTGCCTACCGCTGACTGGTTGGTACTACACGTTGGCAAGCCGGAAGGCAACGGCCAACAAATAGTTCTCCAGATCAACAAGGAGGCCGAGGATCTCCTATACCCGAGGTTTGGGAAGATGGCGTGGGGAGTAGGTAATGTATACCTACGACTCAAGAAACGCCACCCGAACGACACCAACGCCAACACGCTGGAGGCTGGCGAGGTGGAAAAGGATCTTGAAGCCTTGACCGATGCGGCCAACAGCCTCGATATAGAAGACGAAATGGAAGAGGATGGTGACCTGACCACAATAGCCAACCCATCCAAGCGGAAGGAATCCGGAAATAGCCATGAAGCTACGGATCCTTCAGCTGAATCTCCATAAGAGCAAGTTGGCGTCGGTGGAGCTCCTCTTAACCCTGGAGGAGGAGTCCGTCGACGTGACCTTAGTCCAGGAGCCCTGGATCGTATCGGGCAACATGATCGCTGGGCTAGGGTCTAGCAACTACCCCATCTTCCACTCAACCACCGTAAGTAAAGCTAGAACTGCAATTCTGGTAAGAAAAGGTATCTATGCTTATCTTATGTCTAATTACAGCACTGACGACATCACGGTAATAGCGCTAGAGGGATGCAGGGACGAACCACTACTGATGGCGTCCTGCTATCTAGCGCACGACAGGGAATCACCGACAGAGGAGACGGAGCGTCTGATCCGGGATGTGAGCCAGAAGAGGCAACCCTTGGCGATAGGTGCTGACGGCAACGCTCATCACACCCTATGGGGCTGCCAAGACGTGAACAACAGAGGTGAGTCACTTTTAGACTTTATTCTTATATATAACCTTAAGATCGCTAACAGAGGAGAGGAACCCACCTTCGTAGGTCCCACCTCTTCTAGCGTCATAGATGTAACACTCGCGTCTGGAGCAAATACCGAAGTCACGGAGTGGAGGGTTCTCAGCAAACCTTCCTTCTCTGACCATGGTATATCCAGTTCGAAATTTAACTCGAGTGCACAGTGACAAATTGTCTTTACAAAAATCCCCGGAACACCAACTGGGATTTGTTTAAGACCAAAGTGACAAGGACGCTCCCATCACCAACACCAATCTCATCAACGATGGATATTAGGAAGTCCATATAGACTCTCTGTCATCACCTAAGCTCAGCCTTCAACGCAACGTGCAAGACCTCAATTACAAGAAGGAAGCACAGGCCACCCTGGTGGAACCCACAATTGAAGGCACAACGCACCGACCTACAACAAATCTTCAAACTAGCTAAACATGCAAACGAAGATATTGTATGGGACGAATACAGGACAAGGCTCCGTGACTTCAAGAAAAAGGTCCAGACAGCCAAACGAAACTCATGGAGATCCTTCTGCTCTGGAATAGAGAAGATCACAGAAACCGCCAGGCTTAGGAAGCTTCTGTCGAGCCAGCAATTCAGAGCCAACTAAGAACCAGCGATGGGCAATGGACGAGTAGCAGCAGGGAAGCGACTAATGCCCTTCTAAGCGAGCACGTCCCCGGATTCACAGATGTACCTGATCCACAACAATCAGTACACACGAACCCAGTGTCCGACGTACCTGGAAATATAATCACACCACATAAAATCCAGTGGGCCATAGACTCCTTTCAGAGCTACAAATCCCCTGGACTAGATGGTGTAATACCAGCCATGCTACAGAAGACCAAAGAAAAGGTCACTCCATGTTTGGAATCGACATTTAAAGCATGTCTGAGGTATTGATATGTACCTGTACCCCGGAGGACAGCACGTGTTGTGTTCCTGCCAAAAGCAGGAAAATGCAGTCACGTGCAGCCGAAAGACTACAGACCGATAAGTGTCACCTCTTTCCTGCTAAAAACCTTTGAAAAACTTTTGGATCTACACATAAGAGGAGGTACGAATCGACTCGTAGAATCTAACCAACATGCCTACACAAAAGGGAAATCGGTGGAAACAGCGTTACACTCCCTAGTAGCCACCAGCGAAAAAGCCCTACACCATAAGGAATTTGCCCTAGGAGCGTTCCTGGACATCTCAGGTGCATTCAACAATGTATCTACGGAAGCGATCATGCGGAGCCTGAGAGCTGCAGAAACCCACGAGGCTGTAAACTCTTGGCTAGGATCTATTGAGCTGCAGAAGAGTATGAGCCGAATGGGGAACCACAACCATAACCAAAGCAGCGAGCAGAGGCACGCCATAAGGAGGAGTGCTGTCGCCGCTGTTGTGGAATTCAGTGGAAAACGACGTCTTAAGAAAATTCAAACGGAAAGCCCCAAAGCTAACCGACTATGCAGAAGACATAGCCATAATTATCGTGGGCAAATGTCCAATGACGATCAGCTCTGTCACTTAATGAAATACTGAAGTGGGCGATGGAGGTCGGACTCAGTATCAATGCGGACAAGACGGATCTAATTCTCTTTACCAAGAGATACAAGATACCGCAATGGACTCCGCCATCTATAAACGGTGCCATGCTCGAGCCAAAAAAGAGCGTGAAGTTGAGCTGGAAAACCAATGGGTAAAGAAAGCCACAAATGCACTATATGCATCGCAAGAGATGCTAAGTAGCACGTGGGGCTTGTCTCCCAAACTGATGCACTGGATCTTCATTTCAGTTGTTCGTCCAATACTACTCTACGGTGTCCTAGTATGGTGGAAGGCCACTAAGAAATCCACATACCTCCTAACAATGGAAAGGGAACAAAGACGTGCACTGATGTGCATTACTGGGGCACTGAGATCTACTCCAACAAAGGCCTTGGAAGTAATACTTGGAGTTCTCCCCATTAACATACAGGCCAAACTAGTAGCACAAAAGACCGCGCAACGTCTTTGTGCTACGGGAAACATGGCCTTTGCAAATTATGGGCACAGCGAAGTAGGAGAAGAGTCATTCAATAGCACGGACTATATGACTCCAATAAAGAACTTCTCTAGAACGCACAGTGGGCCAAGGGGCCTTTCTAGCGGAACTTAATTAATAACACTCGTAAATGATAAAATATTTTAATGAAAATTTAAATTTAAGATATTTAACACATTCATAACATATATAAAAAAAAAATTAATCAGAATCAGATGAATCTGACGAATCTGATTTATTTAAATTGTTTTCGAAATTAATCAAAAGAACAATTTTCAAACCAATTTTCCCTTCAATGGTTATACTTAACTATTAGATAATTAAATTAAAGTATTATTAAAATATGCCTACATATATATTTACATATATCCTGTCATTTAGATTTCTTAAATTCTAACCTATTTTAAACATTACAAACTCATGCTATCCTGAATACAAACAGATATCCCATTGTGATGGCTATGCAAAACCTCAAACCTATCACTAATCCTTTCATTATCTAATATATTTGAAAACGTCCAAGCAATATGTGTATCCATATTGGTAGTGGACGTTTTCAAATCTAACAAACTCCTAATTCCTTTGCTAATCAAAGAATTATAAATACTCCTACACCTGTTAAAGGTTTTGAGGCACAAATTAAAGTCTCCTAAAACTAGCAATCACCTAAACGAAAAAAATGCTAAATTATCTCCTCAAATTCTATTTTAAATGCGGACAGACGGAAAGTTTGGACTTTTATATAATATTAAAAAAATTATGGCATCAAACCAAAATATGCCGAACTCAAAAACTACTGAGCCAAAAGTTTTTTTACTGCTAAAGGTATGGGAAACTCTATCTACTTGCTCGTTCTTTACATAAATTATGATGCTTGTTAAAGGCTTAATTGATTCAAGTTGAACCAGAATAGTGAACCCAGGTATTTCTACAGTTTCATTGCTTATGGCAGTTTCCACGAAGCATAATATTGATGACTGGCGCATAAGCTTGTCCGATCGAATGTCTTCAAGATGGGAATTCAAGCTCTGAGTATTATGGAAGAAAATGTTAAGGGCAGAACTGTTAATTAAATAATCGTAATAAGTACACAGTCCGCAATTTCTTCAATTGGGCTTTCACATTATCATTATTTTGGGGAGAGTTAGGAGGAACAAAGTTCACAATAATGAATAATCCTAAAGCAGTAGTTGCTCTACTGCAAGCTACGTATAATGCAGCACGCTGCATTCTGGAATTAGCATGGTCTACCACTTTACCATACGTAGTTCCCTGACTCCTATGAATTGTGATGCCTTCAGCAGGAACAATTGGAAACTGCCTACGGTCAGTGTTAATTTGTGCGTTATTCGAATATTGAAAGCTGCGAACAATTTTCTGAATAGGAGTCCATGAAGAATCTGTATGAAGTGTACACTTCGAACGCGCAGATTCTCCTACAGTTTCCTCTGTAGTTTTTATCCATAAAATGTTGGGAGTGTTGGATGTATTGGATGTATTTATATCAACACACCTGATGCCCCGTCATCATGTACTTGGCAGTATTTTATAGGAGAAGAGACGTACATAGTCCCTGTGTAGCGGAAGTTTTAAAACCCTTCACTTCTTCTAATATTCTTTGTTTCCTAGCTGGTTCCAAATGGCCCGCCTTAATAAAATCTTTAGCAGTAGAGAAAAATTGCTCAGTAACAATTGAGTTAAGTTTCGTTACATTGAATAAATCTACCTCATTATTATTACTAAACAGATGAATTGCATGATCGGGCACTGCCGATGGTTCAAAAAATGGTCCCAGAGATACGTACCAAACATTTCATGGTAAGGGTCAGTGGTATTTGGATCGAAAATCCAACTACCTCCTACCGGCTGTAACTGTCTAAAATCATCGAATACGATGATAGAAACACCACCAAAAGGGGAGAAGTATTTTTGAAAATTTGCTTGAAACGGGAATCTAAATATGAAAACATTAGAGAGCTAACCATTGATATTTCATCAATAATAATTAATTTAAGATCGATTAACCTTGAATGAAGGGTATTAACTAAATCATGGCTTAAGGCCCTTAGAGGTGCTGAGCGAGATTGATTAACAGGAAGTGAAAACATGGAATGCAGTGTCGAACGACTAATTCCGAATGCTGCTTTTCCTGTTGGTGCACATAAGAGGATTTTAACAGATGTCGGATCAGCTCCTGGTATACTATTATACATTACGGGTAATGACTGAAAAATTGCTGATATAAGTTGACTCTTTCCGACTCCGGCACCGCCCTCAACAAATTCATAAAATTATTGATTTTGGCATTATGCAAAGCATGTGTGAAATATAGCTTCTGCTTTAAATTAAGAGATCTAACTATGTTAGCTAAGCTTTCCTGAGAAACTAAGGCTGGAAACTTAATAAAACGGATATTATTATCTTCATCATTTATATCAATATTTCCATCCACATTTAAAACATTTAAAAGTGGATCTATTTCAGGCAATCCTAAAACTGTGAAGCCTACTAGATTATTCTCATTTTCTGCTTCCTCTCTTAAGTGGCTCAGAGCATCTTCTAGTTCCCTATCATCTTATAAATTATATTTTCTGCGATTGTTCTCTACTAACTCCAGATTTTCCCTACAGAACAATTCACAGTCATGTGTGACTAAATCCAAATGCTCATCTCGCATTGGGGCGTAAAACATTTTTAGCTCTCTGAAATAGTCACTTGTTTCTGTATTGACGTTAAATCTCCTATACTTAATTATGCACTCAGTAAGTCTCCGTAGCTATAAAAAGCTGCAATATCGGCTAGGCATAAGCTCTCTAAAACGTTTGGGCGCTGAATATAATGATCTAAAAGTCCTAAGGAAAAAAATTCCCTAGAGTCTTCGGGCAGATTTTGAAGTTGCTGTCTAGATTTCATCTTTCTGACCCGTTTTTCTGGAATGGCACTACTACTGGCACACAGATATTCTTAAGAGTGGGGATAAGTTTAGATTATAATTGATGACATGAAAGTTACCTCTGCAAAATGTCATAACCTTGCACTTCAAACAGTTTAGATGCAGTAGATTATGGCTGTACCATGCAAAAAACAAATCAAGATATGTTTGAAGAAGGTTATTTACAGGATCACTGTGTGTGGTTCATTTTGGACAAAGGCGCAACTGGAGAGGTGATGATCAAAAGTGGTGGTTCGCACATAATAGCCATGGTGGCTGGACGAATGTTAGGAGACGTAGAATGGGTAAGGTAGGCAATAACTGGTGATGTTATCCTTGACGGAGTTGCCAGTGGAAGTGCGGAAGGGTTATCAGAACATTCGAAAGTATAAAATTGAATTTTGCTTGGATTGAATCTTGAATCTTGGATTCTGATTGGAGATTTTAATATGCTGCACGCAACTTCTCAAATTTTTATTTTGTCTCCCTAAGCATTTTACTCCAAGTGAGTTCTTTCACGCGACAAACTTTGCATGTCCATTTTAGGCCAGATTCACTGTTGTTGATAGAATCTTTAATGCGTGCTGTTAAGCCGATGAATTTTATGTAATATAATTTAACACACAACCAGCAGCAAACAAAGTCCGGCTTATAATCGGCCTTTCATTTAATGCTACACTGCTGGTTACCACTAACACAAGCGTAGTTCACAAGAGAGCGTAAAGATGCGTGAGAGTGAGAGCCCGAGACAGTGTAAACACGAAACGACAATGGAGAAAAACCAACACAGCCGTTAGGGTACACACCGAGCACAGCGCAGCGCACTCAGCGAGCAATGCAAGCGAGAGTGAGCGTGGGAGTGTGAACTCAAAAAACAAAAACAAGACGGTAAGGACGCGCTAGTTAATTAAAAATAAATTGTACTTTAAGTACGATAATAATAGTTTTACTATAAAATTACAAATTGAAAGTCAAAAATCACAAGAAATATAGTAAAACGCGTAAATTAAAAGTACAAAATAATAGGATCAAAAGCCAAACACTGTTGATCACCAAGAAAATTACTCGAAGAGTAATGAACACGAAAATGCGACCACCTTTATCTCAAATCGCCAAATTGGTCGAACTGCGCTGGGAATTGAAGTTACTCGCTGCTAACAATTTTGTGTCGAACCATAGGACAAAATAAAAATAAAAATTTTATAATTCTTAGCATATCAATCGTATCATAAATAAATTATCTTTTAACAAAACAAATATATTTTTTGATTATTTGTGAAAAAACTCTATTAGTTTACACCACATGTTGCTCAATTCAGTTTGATGTACAATATATCAAAGTTGCCCCATATTAAAGTTAAACAGTAATTTGATCAACAATAAACAAATTATTAAAAATATGTAGTTTATTCGACTACGATTTTTACCTTTTTACTGTGTGTTGTGGTTAATGGAAAGAAAATCTTCAACTTCCTTTTTTGAGTATGCTTCGCCAACTGTTTGTACTTTCCCCATAAACTTTTAGCTGTAAAGGAGGTCGAGAGAGGTGATTGTTATGTTCCAACCTGTTCTATTCCGAATATAGCCTTTCGAGTCCGGTTGAGCTCGCCACTTGGGATTCTGGTTTAGCTAGCAAAAACAGCCTGTGGGCCGGTTCTTTTGCAAGTTCAACAGACTCGGCTTATTCTCGGAAGGCTCATAAACGCATAACGAATCCTTTACAAAATTTCACAAATTTTTAAGAAATTGTTCTAATAAGAGATACTACGGGACTTACGTTGTAGGGCTATAGTTGTTGTTGTAGCCTTTCGCGTCTTTACCCACCGTACCTATGAGTTCCTTCTGCTCTCCGTTTGAAACTTCCTGACACAGTAATACTTCTTCACAATCTTTAGAAAACAGCAAACAAATTTTAGTGTTTCATCTTAATATTCGTTATAATTATTCATTTTCTGCTTAAAAGTATGAAATACTATTATATAATATAAATAATTTATTTTTAAATCTGGATTTATTTGTATGGCTTAAGTTCTTACTATTATATTAATATAAAACGAGAGCAAAAGTCGAGCGGCACGCGACAGTGGGATACCCTTGGACGTATCAATTTAATTGTATAATACTAATCGCAAGCTATAAATTTTTAATAATACTGAAGAGACGTCTCTTCTCCTATAAAATACTGCCAAGTACATGATGACGGGGCATCAGGTGTGTTGATATAAATACATCCAATACATCCAACACTCCCAACATTTTATGGATAAAAACTACAGAGGAAACTGTAGGAGAATCTGCGCGTTCGAAGTGGACACTTCATACAGATTCTTCATGGACTCCTATTGAAGAAAATTGTTCAGGGCAGCTTTCAATATTCGAATAACGCACAAATTAACACTGACCGTAGGCCGTTTCTCAATTGGTCCTGCTTCAGGCATCACATTATTTATGGGGAGTCAAAGGAACTACGTATGGTAATAGTGGATAGACCATAAGCTAATTCCAGAATGCAGCGTGCTGCATAATGCAGTAGAGCAACTACTGCTTTAGGATTATTCATTATTGTGAACTTTGTTCCTACTAGCTCTTCCCCAATAATAATGATAATGCTGAAAGCCCAATTGAAGAAATGGCGGACTGTGTAATTATGTACGATTATTTGAATATTAACAGTTCTGCCCTTAACAATTTTCTTCCAATAGGAGTCAAGAGTCTGTATGAATTCCCATCTTGAAGCGACATTCGATCGGACAAGCTGATGCTTCAGTCTTTATCAATAATATGCTTCGTGGAAACTGCCATAAGCAATGAAACAAAATATCGAAATTGAAGCAAGGTGGCAGCGCACTGCAGTATTATTAAAAATTTATAGCTTGCGATTAGTATAGTCCCTGTGTAGCGGAAGTTTTAAAACCCTTCACTTCTTCTAATATTCTTTGTTTCCTAGCTGGTTCCAAATGGCCCGCCTTAATAAAATCTTTAGCAGTAGAGAAAAATTGCGCAGTAACAATTGAGTTAAGTTTCGTTACATTGAATAAATCTACCTCATTATTATTACTAAACAGATGAATTGCATGATCGGGCACTGCCGATGGTTCAAAAAATGGTCCCAGAGATACGTACCAAACATTTCATGGTAAGGGTCAGTGGTATTTGGATCGAAAATCCAACTACTTCCTACCGGCTGTAACTGTCTAAGATCACCGAATACGATGATAGAAACACCACCAAAAGGGGAGAAGTATTTTTGAAAATTTGCTTCAAAGGGGAATCTAAATATGAAAACATTAGAGAGCTAACCATTGATATTTCATCAATAATAATTAATTTAAGATCGATTAACCTTGAATGAAGGGTATTAACTAAATCATGGCTTAAGGCCCTTAGAGGTGCTGAGCGAGATTGATTAACAGGAAGTGAAAACATGGAATGCAGTGTCGAACGACTAATTCCGAATGCTGCTTTTCCTGTTGGTGCACATAAGAGGATTTTAACAGATGTCGGATCAGCTCCTGGTATACTATTATACATTACGGGTAATGACTGAAAAATTGCTGATATAAGTTGCCTCTTTCCGACTCCGGCACCGCCCTCAACAAATTCATAAATGTATTGATTTTGGCATTATGCAAAGCATGTGTGAAATATAGCTTCTGCTTTAAATTAAGAGATCTAACTATATTAGCTAAGCTTTCCTGAGAAACTAAGGCTGGAAACTTAATAATACGGATATTATTTTCTTCATCATTTATATCAATATTTCCATCCACATTTAAAACATTTAAAAGTGGATCTATTTCAGGCAATCCTAAAACTGTGAAGCCTACTAGATTATTCTCATTTTCTGCTTCCTCTCTTAAGTGGCTCAGAGCATCTTCTAGTTCCCTATCATCTTATAAATTATATTTTCTGCGATTGTTCTCTACTAACTCCAGATTTTCCCTACAGAACAATTCACAGTCATGTGTGACTAAATCCAAATGCTCATCTCGCATTGGGGCGTAAAACATTTTTAGCTCTCTGAAATAGTCACTTGTTTCTGTATTGACGTTAAATCTCCTATACTTAATTATGCACTCAGTAAGTCTCCGTAGCTATAAAAAGCTGCAATATCGGCTAGGCATAAGCTCTCTAAAACGTTTGGGCGCTGAATATAATGATCTAAAAGTCCTAAGGAAAAAAATTCCCTAGAGTCTTCGGGCAGATTTTGAAGTTGCTGTCTAGATTTCATCTTTCTGACCCGTTTTTCTGGAATGGCACTACTACTGGCACACAGATATTCTTAAGAGTGGGGATAAGTTTAGATTATAATTGATGACATGAAAGTTACCTCTGCAAAATGTCATAACCTTGCACTTCAAACAGTTTAGATGCAGTAGATTATGGCTGTACCATGCAAAAAACAAATCAAGATATGTTTGAAGAAGGTTATTTACAGGATCACTGTGTGTGGTTCATTTTGGACAAAGGCGCAACTGGAGAGGTGATGATCAAAAGTGGTGGATCGCACATAATAGCCACGGTGGCTGGACGAATGTTAGGAGACGTAGAATGGGTAAGGTAGGCAATAACTGGTGATGTTATCCTTGACGGAGTTGCCGGTGGAAGTGCGGAAGGGTTATCAGAACATTCGAAAGTATAAAATTGAATTTTGCTTGGATTGAATCTTGAATCTTGGATTCTGATTGGAGATTTTAATATGCTGCACGCAACTTCTCAAATTTTTATTTTGTCTCCCTAAGCATTTTACTCCAAGTGAGTTCTTTCACGCGACAAACTTTGCATGTCCATTTTAGGCCAGATTCACTGTTGTTGATAGAATCTTTAATGCGTGCTGTTAAGCCGATGAATTTTATGCAATAGAATTTAACACACAACCAGCAGCAAACAAAGTCCGGCTTATAATCGGCCTTTCATTTAATGCTACACTGCTGGTTACCACTAACACAAGCGTAGTTCACAAGAGAGCGTAAAGATGCGTGAGAGTGAGAGCCCAAGACAGTGTAAACACGAAACGACAATCGAGAAAAACCAACACAGCCGTTAGGGTACACACCGAGCACAGCGCAGCGCACTCAGCGAGCAATGCAAGCGAGAGTGAGCGTGGGAGTGTGAACTCAAAAAACAAAAACAAGACGGTAAGGACGCGCTAGTTAATTAAAAATAAATTGTACTTTAAGTACGATAATAATAGTTTTACTATAAAATTACAAATTGAAAGTCAAAAATCACAAGAAATATAGTAAAACGCGTAAATTAAAAGTACAAAATAATAGGATCAAAAGCCAAACACTGTTGATCACCAAGAAAATTACTCGAAGAGTAATGAACACGAAAATGCGACCACCTTTATCTCAAATCGCCAAATTGGTCGAACTGCGCTGGGAATTGAAGTTACTCGCTGCTAACAAATTTGTGTCGAACCATAGGACAAAATAAAAATAAAAATTTTATAATTCTTAGCATATCAATCGTATCATAAATAAATTATCTTTTAACAAAACAAATATATTTTTTGATTATTTGTGAAAAAACTCTATAAAGTTACACCACATGTTGCTCAATTCAGTTTGATGTACAATATATCAAAGTTGCCCCATATTAAAGTTAAACAGTAATTTGATCAACAATAAACAAATTATTAAAAATATGTAGTTTATTCGACTACGATTTTTACCTTATAACTGTGTGTTGTGGTTAATGGAAAGAAAATCTTCAACTTCCTTTTTTGAGTATGCTTCGCCAACTGTTTGTACTTTCCCCATAAACTTTTAGCTGTAAAGGAGGTCGAGAGAGGTGATTGTTATGTTCCAACCTGTTCTATTTCGAATATAGCCTTTCGAATCCGGTTGAGCTCGCCACTTGGGATTCTGGTTTAGCTAGCAAAAACAGCCTGTTGGCCGGTTCTTTTGCAAGTTCAACAGACTCGGCTTATTCTCGGAAGGCTCATAAACGCATAACGAATCCTTTACAAAATTTCACAAATTTTTAAGAAATTGTTCTAATAAGAGATACTGGACTGAAAATACCAAGTCTCTATTCTACTACGGGACTTACGTTGTAGGGCTATAGTTGTTGTTGTAGCCTTTCGCGTCTTTACCCACCGTACCTATGAGTTCCTTCTGCTCTCCGTTTGAAACTTCCTGACACAGTAATACTTCTTCACAATCTTTAGAAAACAACAAACAAATTTTAGTGTTTCATCTTAATATTCGTTATAATTATTCATTTTCCGCTTAAAAGTATGAAATACTATTATATAATATAAATAATTTATTTTTAAATCTGGATTTATTTGTATGGCTTAAGTTCTTACTATTATATTAATATAAAACGAGAGCAACAGTCGAGCGGCACGCGACAGTGGGATACCCTTGGACGTATCAATTTAATTGTATAATACTAATCGCAAGCTATAAATTTTTAATAATACTGCAGCGCGCTGCCACCTTGCTTCAATTTCGATATTTTGCCAATAATTTATCGCCGCAATTTCCTAAAGCGGTGTGAGCAGTATATATCGGTATTTCTTTATAAATTTTAAATAGGCCAATATCGATAACAAGGTCCAAGGGTATAAAAATAATAAAAATAATAAAAAATATCAAACCAATTTTCCATTCAATAGTTATACTTAACTATTAGATAATTAAATTAAAGTATTATTAAAATATGCCTACATATATATTTACATTTATCCTGTCATTTAGATTTCTTAATTTCTAACCTATTCCAAACATTACATACTCATGCTATCCAAAAGTTTTTTTACTGCTAAAGGTATGGGAAACTCTATCTACTTGCTCGTTCTTTACATAAATTATGATGCTTGTTAAAGGCTTAATTGATTCAAGTTGAACCAGAATAGTGAACCCAGGTATTTCTACAGTTTCATTGCTTATGGCAGTTTCCACGAAGCATAATATTGATGACTGAAGCATCAGCTTGTCCGATCGAATGTTTTCAAGATGGGAATTCAAGCTCTGAGTATTATGGAAGAAAATGTTAAGCGCAGAACTGTTAATTAAATAATCGTAATAAGTACACAGTCCGCAATTTCTTCAATTGGGCTTTCACATTATCATTATTTTGGGGAGAGTTAGGAGGAACAAAGTTCACAATAATAAATAATCCTAAAGCAGTAGTTGCTCTACTGTAAGCTACGTATAATGCAGCACGCTGCATTCTGGAATTAGCATGGACTACCACTTTACCATACGTAGTTCCCTGACTCTTATGAATTGTGATGCCTTCAGCAGGCACAATTGAAAACTGCCTACGGTCAATGTTAATTTGTGCGTTATTCGAATATTGAAAGCTACGAACAATTTTCTGAATAGGAGTCCATGAAGAATCTGTATGAAGTGTACACTTCGAACGCGCAGATTCTCCTACAGTTTCCTCTGTAGTTTTTATCCATAAAATGTTGGGAGTGTTGGATGTATTGAAATCTATTTATATCAACACACCTGATGCCCCGTCATCATGTACTTGGCAGTATTTTATAGGAGAAGAGACGTACATAGTCCCTGTTTAGCGGAAGTTTTAAAACCCTTCACTTCTTCTTATATTCTTTGTTTCCTAGCTGGTTCCAAATGGCCCGCCTTAATAAAATCTTTAGCAGTAGAGAAAAACTGCTCAGTAACAATTGAGTTAAGTTTCGTTACATTGAATAAATCTACCTCATTATTATTACTAAACAGATGAATTGCATGATCGGGCACTGCCGATGGTTCGCATATACTAGATTGGAAAAGGACAATATCATCGGCTGTCATACAACCCGATGCCATATTATTTAAGGCAGAAGCGAAAAGCTGATCGTCACGTTGACGCATTATCTCTGTGAGCTGAAAATACAAAAAATGGTACCAGAGATACGTACCAAACATTTCATGGTAAGGGTCAGTGGTATTTGGATCGAAAATCCAACTACCTCCTACCGGCTGTAACTGTCTAAGATCACCGAATACGATGATAGAAACACCACCAAAAGGGGAGAAATATTTTTGAAAATTTTCTTCAAACGGGAATCTAAATTTGAAAACATTAGAGAGCTAACCATTGGTATTTCATCAATAATAATTAATTTAAGATCGATTAACCTTGAATGAAGGGTATTAACTAAATCATGGCTTAAGGCCCTTAGAGGTGCTGAGCGAGATTGATTAACAGGAAGTGAAAACATGGAATGCAGTGTCGAACGACTAATTCCGAATTCTGCTTTTCCTGTTGGTGCACATAAGAGGATTTTAACAGATGTCGGATCAGCTCCTGGTATACTATTATACATTACGGGTAATGACTGAAAAATTGCTAATATAAGTTGACTCTTTCCGACTCCGGCACCGCCCTCAACAAATTCATAAAAGTATTGATTTTGGCATTATGCAAAGCATGTGTGAAATATAGCTTCTGCTTTAAATTAAGAGATCTAACTATATTAGCTAAGCTTTCCTGAGAAACTAAGGCTGGAAACTTAATAAAACGGACATTATTATCTTCATCATTTATATCAATATTTCCATCCACATTTAAAACATTTAAAAGTGGTTCTATTTTAGGCAATCCTAAAACTGTGAAGCCTACTTGATTATTTTCATTTTCTGCTTCCTCTCTTAAGTGGCTCAGAGCATCTTCTAGTTCCCTATCATCTTATAAATTATATTTTCTGCGATTGTTCTGTACTAACTCCAGATTTTCCCTACAGAACAATTCACAGTCATGTGTGACTAAATCCAAATGCTTATCTCGCCATGGGGCGTAAAGCATTTTTAGCTCTCTGAAATAGTCACTTGTTTCTGTATTGACGTTAAATCTCCTATACTTAATTATGCACTCAGTAAGCCTCCGTAGCTATAAAAAGCTGCAATATCGGCTAGGCATAAGCTCTCCAAAACGTTTGGGCGCTGAATATAATGATCTAAAAGTCCTAAGGAAAAAATTTCCCTAGAGTCTTCGGGCAGATTTGGAAGTTGCTGTCTAGATTTCATCTTTCTGACCCGTTTTTCTGGAATGTGTGTATTAATATACACACTGGCACTACTACTGGCACACAGATATTCTTAAGAATGGGGATAAGTTTAGATTATAATTGATGACATGAAAGTTACCTCTGCAAAATGTCATAACCTTGCACTTCAAACAGTTTAGATGCAGTAGATTATGGCTGTACCATGCAAAAAACAAATCAAGATATGTTTGAAGAAGGTTATTTACAGGATCACTGTGTGTGGTTCATTTTGGACAAAGGCGCAACTGGAGAGGTGATGATCAAAAGTGGTGGTTCGCACATAATAGCCACGGTGGCTGGACGAATGTTAGGAGACGTAGAATGGGTAAGGTAGGCAATAACTGGTGATGTTATCCTTGACGGAGTTGCCGGTGGAAGTGCGGAAGGGTTATCAGAACATTCGAAAGTATAAAATTGAATTTTGCTTGGATTGAATCTTGAATCTTGGATTCTGATTGGAGATTTTAATATGCTGCACGCAACTTCTCAAATTTTTATTTTGTCTCCCTAAGCATTTTACTCTAAGTGAGTTCTTTCACGCGACAAACTTTGCATGTCCATTTTAGGCCAGATTCACTGTTGTTGATAGAATCTTTAATGCGTGCTGTTAAGCCGATGAATTTTATGTAATAGAATTTAACACACAACCAGCAGCAAACAAAGTCCGGCTTATAATCGGCCTTTCATTTAATGCTACACTGCTGGTTACCACTAACACAAGCGTAGTTCACAAGAGAGCGTAAAGATGCGTGAGAGTGAGAGCGCGAGACAGTGTAAACACGAAACGACAAAAATGGTCTGTTTATAAATCAGATGGATGTCGAAACAGCCTTTTTAAATGGCTATGTAAAATCAGAAGTTTATGTAAATGAACCGAAGGGTTACGAAACAGGAGAAAACAAAGTTTACATAATTGATATAAATAAAATGTGTTACTGGGTTACCGTATAGATTTACTGGGCTTTTCTTTCTATTTGATGTTCTCTGCACTGCTAAATGTTCTTTGTTCTCCTCACTCTCGCTTTCATCGCTAGTTTTTGAATTAACTTCGTCCATGTCATTTAGTTCGTGTGTCTTAGCGTTATCTTCATAATCTTCTTCATTTTCATTTATTTGACTTTCATTATCATTCTGTTTGTTTTTCTCTAGGCAAATTAATTTTGTTTTCTCTTCTACAACTTGAACATGTCTTGCGTTTATTACTCTATTGTTTAGTTAAACTCTATATCCGTTTGTATTATATTCGACTAAAACTCCTAATTCCGATTTGTTATCCCATTTGCTCTTTCTGCGTACTTCCGGAATTCTAACAAAAACTCTACTTCCGTATATTTTTAAATTTTCTACATTTGGTTTTATGCCGAAAAATATTTCGTATGGGTTTTTATTAACTGCAGTGTTTGCGATTGTTCGATTTTTTAAATAAGCTACTGTGTTCATAACTTCTGGCCAATATCGCCTATGAATGTTTGCCTCTCTCATCAAGCACCTACCAATATCCATTGCCGATCTATTGTATCTTTCTGCTACGCCGTTTAATTCATGTACATACGGTGGACATGTAGTTAACTGAATTCCCTTATATTTTACAAAGTTTGATATTTCTCTATTCATATATTCTTTACCGTTATCGCATTGTATTTGTTTTACTTTCTTACTGAACTGATTCTCAACATAATTTACATATTCTTTTAAGCAGCTCGCAGTTTCAGATTTATTTCTAGTACAATAAATTCTCGCGCATTTACTAAAGTCGTCAACAAATGTCAAAAAATAGTTTAACCCACAATAACCTGTTGTGCTGTGTGGTCCGTTTAAGTCTGTAGGTATTAACTCTAATGTTTCTTTAGTTTTCTTTCTATTGTTCTCGAATGGTTCGTTTGACATTTTACTTTGTATACAATTCGCGCATTTCATTTCGGTATTCTCGATTTTATCAGGCAGATCATCTAGCATTTTACTCTTAATAATTCTATTCAAATATTGAAAATTTACGTGGCCTAGTGCCCTGTGCCATTTTTCCTTTTCAGTTAATTTTGTTACATTTGTGTATATTTCATTTGTTTTATTTTTTAGCATGAAGCTTTTTACATTATATAAACTATCAATTTTACTTGCAACTGTCAACAATTCTCTTTTTTCGTTGTAGATTTTTGTATCATTATTTCTGGCTACGACTGTACATTTATTTTCAGTTATCTTTGATATGCTCAGCAAATTTTGTTTTATGCCTTTTACAAAGTATACGTTTTTAATATTGATCAAATTTTCATTGTTGTATGTTCTAAAATATGTTTCTACATTTCCAATCTTTGTCGCTTGCAATTGTTTGCCATCGGCTACTTTAACATCAATCGGATTTTTTAAATTTACAAAGTTCTTAAAAAGTCTACAATCGTTTATGATGTGATCAGTGCATCCACTATCTAATAACCAGTTTACTGTAGTTTCGTTACTACTTTCGCTGTTATTACATTTTATTATTTTTTCGTTTCTTATCATTCTAATTGTCCATGGCTGTAAGCCGTCGCTGTTTTCTTGTTGTCTTCCTTGGTTCCCGTCTCCTGAGTAATGTCCACGTCCAGTTCCACGTCCTCGACCACTTCCATGACGTTGACCTCTGCCTCGACCGCCTCTTTGATTCGTATCCTGATATCGCCGCCTGTTGTCTTGTTGTTGTTGTCTGTTTTCGCCTCTCGCATTTTGCTCAGCATGCCAGCAGTCCCTCTGGATATGACCTGTTTTGCCACACACATAGCATTCTTTTTTAGTTTTGGTGTTAAATGTGCTTACGTTATTTTGTCTGTCCCCTGGACCTCTGTTATAGCTTTTTTCTTTCACTTTTGATTTTACGTACTCTACCGTTCGTTGAGCTTCCGGAATCACGTCTAAGAAGTCTCCAATGTAACTGTAGCTTGTTGGTAGCGCTTTTAACAGATACCGCATTTTTTCGTTTTCGTCTATGGTGCCTCCAGCGTTTTTAAATTTATTCACTGCTTTCTCGAATTCAATAAAAAATTCTTCCACTGTTTCATAGTCTTTTAGTTTGATTTCGTCGATTTTTCCTCTGCACAGTATTTGCAGGGCTGTTGATTTTACCGAATACATTTCGTTTAGCTTGTTCATAATTTGTAATGTCGTTTGGCACTCACTAACATATTCTAACAGTTTGTCTGATATTGTACTGATTAAAATTGTTTTTGCTTTCAAGTCTGTTTTCATCCATGTTGTTACATTATCTTCCGTTGTTCTTGTTCGCACTGCTGGTTCTTTGCACTCTTTGTATTCTAGTATTGTCATTAATCTGAACTTCCATCTTCCAAAATTTACCCCATCGAATATGGGCATAACAATGTCTTCAATTTTTGCGTTTGCACTCATTTTTCCCGCTTCACTATTAATCTGTTTGTACACTTCTTTTATGTCTCTTTCTGTTTCGTTCATTTTTTGCTCATTTTTATATTGAGTCACACCTTTTTTTTTTTTTTTTTACACTTTTCTTTTATCAAGGCGTGCACGTGGATTTTGGATTTTAATCTGTTGCCATCAAACCCTTTTAGTTTATGTTTTTAATGTTTTTCCGTTTATTTGTTTATTATTTTTCAATAGTCTTGTTTGCGTATTTGTATTTTTTAATAGTTCACACTTTTAATATTGTATTTCTCTTTTCAATGTCTTATACACTTGTTCCTTTTGTCGCTTCACTTGAACACCATTTATTTTTCTCGAACTTGGAATTAGTTAAGAGACTTTGGATTTTCAACCTTGCTCTGCTACCATGTTAATAATAAAGTGGATTTCTTTATTTTAGTTTTAATGTTTATTTATTTAATTTAGTTTGTGCTTCGTGCACTTCCATTCCGTTGTACATATTTTGAGCAAGAGAAGAAATTATGTTAATTTAACATTACGTTAAGTATTTGATAACAGCCGATTTAATCTTATGCTAATTAACATTACATATCGAGGCATACACATTTATTTCAACACGCCTCTTAAATTTGTTGTCTTCGTTTTATCTTTCATTACTTTAACTTTACAGCATTTCTATTTCTTATAAATTTTTGTTTGTCTAACGCTTTGGTTAACATGTCTGCTATATTAAGTCTAGATTCAATCTTTACAATGTCTATAATACCTTTTTCATAATTTTCGTTTACATAGTGATACTGCACTTCAATGTGCTTCGAATTTTTTGTAAAATTACCGAATTTAGCAATCGCTACTGCGCCTGAATTATCTTCATAAATCTTTATCGCTTTTTCGTTATTAATATTAAATATTTCACATAGCATGTTTTTGACAAATAATATTTCTGTTACTGCTTCCGACAGGGCAATGTACTCTGCAAACGTTGAGCATTTTGTTACAGTGTGTTATTTGTGAGTTTTCCAATATATTATATTTCCATACATTCTTATTATAAATCCCGTTGTGGATTTTCTATCAACATTATCTCCTGCATAATCTGAGTCTACCATACAATCTAGTATTTCATTATTTTTATTCTCTTCAAAAGTTAAATTCAAATCTCTTGTCTTATATAAATATTTTAATACTCTTAACGCGTATTTATAGTGTGTTGAATTATAACAACTTTGATATCTGCTTAGATAATTTACGGAATATGATATATCTGGTCTTGTACCTGCGCTTATATATAATAATTCACCTATCAAGTTTCTGTGTTTAATTTTTTCATCACATTCAGTTGCTTGATCTAATTTTAAGTTTGTTTCCATTGGAGTTTCGTACAGTTTAGCATTTTCGAGATCATACTTCATTGCTAGTGATTCAATATATCTTTTTTGATTTAACGTCATTTTCTTACTTTCAGTACTATAATTAATTTCTATTCCAATATAACTGCCGATTTTTCCTAAATCTTTCATTGTAAATTTGTTCATTAAACTGTCTTTTATTTCGGTTATTTTTGTTTTGTTCTTACTGCATATCAGGATGTCATCTACGAATACTAAGATATATACTTCATCTTTATCCGCTCTTTTTACATATAAAAAATAATCGTAATTGCTTCTCTTAAAATTTAATTTGTCGAGATATTTATGTAAACATTCGTACCATGCTCTTGGGCTTTCTCTCAATCCATATAATGCCTTAATCAATTTATAAACTTTGTTTTCTATATCATCGGCTGTCATACAACCCGATGCCATATTATTTAAGGCAGAAGCGAAAAGCTGATCGTCACGTTGACGCATTATCTCTGTGAGCTGAAAATACAAAAAATGGTCCCAGAGATACGTACCAAACATTTCATGGTAAGGGTCAGTGGTATTTGGATCGAAAATCCAACTACCTCCTACCGGCTGTAACTGTCTAAGATCACCGAATACGATGATAGAAACACCACCAAAAGGGGAGAAGTATTTTTGAAAATTTGCTTCAAACGGGAATCTAAATATGAAAACATTAGAGAGCTAACCATTGATATTTATTCAATAATAATTAATTTAAGATCGATTTACCTTGAATGAAGGGTATTAACTAAATCATGGCTTAAGGCCCTTAGAGGTGCTGAGCGAGATTGATTAACAGGAAGTGAAAACATGGAATGCAGTGTCGAACGACTAATTCCGAATGCTGCTTTTCCTGTTGGTGCACATAAGAGGATTTTAACAGATGTCGGATCAGCTCCTGGTATACTATTATACATTACGGGTAATGACTGAAAAATTGCTGATATAAGTTGACTCTTTCCGACTCCGGCACCGCCCTCAACAAATTCATAAAAGTATTGATTTTGGCATTATGCAAAGCATGTGTAAAATATAGCTTCTGCTTTAAATTAAGAGATCTAACTATATTAGCTAAGCTTTCCTGAGAAACTAAGGCTGGAAACTTAATAAAACGGACATTATTATCTTCATCATTTATATCAATATTTCCATCCACATTTAAAACATTTAAAAGTGGATCTATTTCAGGCAATCCTAAAACTGTGAAGCCTACTTGATTATTTTCATTTTCTGCTTCCTCTCTTAAGTGGCTCAGAGCATCTTCTAGTTCCCTATCATCTTATAAATTATATTTTCTGCGATTGTTCTCTACTAACTCCAGATTTTCCCTACAGAACAATTCACAGTCATGTGTGACTAAATCCAAATGCTCATCTCGCCATGGGGCGTAAAGCATTTTTAGCTCTCTGAAATAGTCACTTGTTTCTGTATTGACGTTAAATCTCCTATACTTAATTATGCACTCAGTAAGCCTCCGTAGCTATAAAAAGCTGCAATATCGGCTAGGCATAAGCTCTCTAAAACGTCCTAAGTAAAAAATTTCCCTAGAGTCTTCGGGCAGATTTTGAAGTTGCTGTCTAGATTTTATCTTTCTGACCCGTTTTTCTGGAACGTGTGTATTAATATACACACTGGCACTACTACTGGCACACAGATATTATTAAGAATGGGGATAAGTTTAGATTATAATTGATGACATGAAAGTTACCTCTGCAAAATGTCATGACCTTGCACTTCAAACAGTTTAGATGCAGTAGATTATGGCTGTACCATGCAAAAAACAAATCAAGATATGTTTGAAGAAGGTTATTTACAGGATCACTGTGTGTGGTTCATTTTGGACAAAGGCGCAACTGGAGAGGTGATGATCAAAAGTGGTGGTTCGCACATAATAGCCACGGTGGCTGGACGAATGTTAGGAGACGTAGAATGGGTAAGGTAGGCAATAACTGGTGATGTTATCCTTGACGGAGTTGCCAGTGGAAGTGCGGAAGGGTTATCAGAACATTCGAAAGTATAAAATTGAATTTTGCCTGGATTGAATCTTGAATCTTGGATTCTGATTGGAGATTTTAATATGCTGCACGCAACTTCTCAAATTTTTATTTTGTCTCCCTAAGCATTTTACTCCAAGTGAGTTCTTTCACGCGACAAACTTTGCATGTCCATTTTAGGCCAGATTCACTGTTGTTGATAGAATCTTTAATGCGTGCTGTTAAGCCGATGAATTTTATGTAATAGAATTTAACACACAACCAGCAGCAAACAAAGTCCGGCTTATAATCGGCCTTTCATTTAATGCTACACTGCTGGTTACCACTAACACAAGCGTAGTTCACAAGAGAGCGTAAAGATGCGTGAGAGTGAGAGCCCGAGACAGTGTAAACACGAAACGACAATGGAGAAAAACCAACACAGCCGTTAGGGTACACACCGAGCACAGCGGAGCGCACTCAGCGAGCGATGCAAGCGAGAGTGAGCGTGGGAGTGTGAACTCAATAAACAAAAACAAGACGCTAAGGACGCGCTAGTTAATTAAAAATAAAATGTACTTTAAATACGATAATAATAGTTTTACTATAAAATTACAAATTGAAAGTCAAAAATCACAAGAAATATAGTAAAACGCGTAAATTAAAAGTACAAAATAATAGGATCAAAAGCCAAACACTGTTGATCACCAAGAAAATTACTCGAAGAGTAATGAACACGAAAATGCGACCACCTTTATCTCAAATCGCCAAATTGGTCGAACTGCGCTGGGAATTGAAGTTACTCGATGCTAACAAATTTGTGTCGAACCATAGGACAAAATAAAAATAAAAATTTTATAATTCTTAGCATATCAATCGTATCATAAATAAATTATCTTTTAACAAAACAAATATATTTTTTGATTATTTGTGAAAAAACTCTATAAAGTTACACCACATGTTGCTCAATTCAGTTTGATGTACAATATATCAAAGTTGCCCCATATTAGAGTTAAACAGTAATTTGATCAACAATAAACAAATTATTAAAAATATGTAGTTTATTCGACTACGATTTTTACCTTATAACTGTGTGTTGTGGTTAATGGAAAGAAAATCTTCAACTTCCTTTTTTGAGTATGCTTCGCCAACTGTTTGTACTTTCCCCATAAACTTTTAGCTGTAAAGGAGGTCGAGAGAGGTGATTGTTATGTTCCAACCTGTTCTATTTCGAATATAGCCTTTCGAGTCCGGTTGAGCTCGCCACTTGGGATTCTGGTTTAGCTAGCAAGGAAGGCTCATAAACGCATAACGAATCCTTTACAAAATTTCACAAATTTTTAAGAAATTGTTCTAATAAGAGATACTACGGGACTTACGTTGTAGGGCTATAGTTGTTGTTGTAGCCTTTCGCGTCTTTACCCACCGTACCTATGAGTTCCTTCTGCTCTACGTTTGAAACTTCCTGACACAGTAATACTTTTTCACAATCTTTAGAAAACAGCAAACAAATTTTAGTGTTTCATCTTAAAATTCGTTATAATTATTCATTTTCCGCTTAAAAGTATGAAATACTATTATATAATATAAATAATTTATTTTTAAATCTGGATTTATTTGTATGGCTTAAGTTCTTACTATTATATTAATATAAAACGAGAGCAACAGTCGAGCGGCACGCGACAGTGGGATACCCTTGGACGTATCAATTTAAATTATTTATAATACTGCAGTGCGCTGCCACCTTGCTTCAATTTTGATATTTTGCCAATAATTTATCGCCGCAATTTCCTAAAGCGGTGTGAGCAGTATATATCGGTATTTCTTTATAAATTTTAAATAGGCCAATATCGATAACAAGGTCCAAGGGTATAAAAATAATAAAAATAATAAAAATTATCAAACCAATTTTCCATTCAATGGTTATACTTAACTATTAGATAATTAAATTAAAGTATTATTAAAATATGCCTACATATATATTTACATTTATCCTGTCATTTAGATTTCTTAATTTCTAACCTATTCCAAACATTACAAACTCATGCTATCCTGAATACAAACAGATATACTATTGTGATGGCTATGCAAAACCTCAAACCTAGCACTAATCTTTTCATTATCTAATATATTTGAAAACGTCCAAGCAATATGTGTATCCATATTGGTAGTGGACGTTTTCAAATCTAACAAACTCCTAAGTCCTTTGCTAATCAAAGAATTATAAATAATCCTACACCTGTGAAAGGTTTTGAGGCACAAATTAGAGTCTCCTAAAACTAGCAACCACCTAAATGAGAAAATTGCTGAATTATCTCCTCAAATTCTATTTTAAATGCGGACTGAGGAAAGTCTAGACTTTTATATAATATAAGAAAACTTATGGCATCAAACCTAAGTATGCCGAACTCAAAAACTACTGAGCCAAAAGTTTTTTTACTACTGCTCGTTCTTTACATAAATTATGATGCTTGTTAAAGGCTTAATTGATTCAAGTTGAACCAGAATAGTGAACCCAGGTATTTCTACAGTTTCATTGCTTATGGCAGTTTCCACGAAGCATAATATTGATGACTGAAGCATCACCTTGTCCGATCGAATGTCTTCAAGATGGGAATTCAAGCTCTGAGTATTATGGAAGAAAATGTTAAGGGCAGAACTGTTAATTAAATAATCGTAATAAGTACACAGTCCGCAATTTCTTCAATTGGGCTTTCACATTATCATTATTTTGGGGAGAGTTAGGAGGAACAAAGTTCACAATAACGAATAATCCTAAAGCAGTAGTTGCTCTACTGCAAGCTACGTATAATGCAGCACGCTGCATTCTGGAATTAGCATGGACTACCACTTTACCATACGTAGTTCCCTGACTCTTATGAATTGTGATGCCTTCAGCAGGCACAATTGGAAACTGCCTACGGTCAATGTTAATTTGTGCGTTATTCGAATATTGAAAGCTGCGAACAATTTTCTGAATAGGAGTCCATGAAGAATCTGTATGAAGTGTACACTTCGAACGCGCAGATTCTCCTATAGTTTCCTCTGTAGTTTTTATCCATAAAATGTTGGGAGTGTTGGATGTATTGAAATCTATTTATATCAACACACCTGATGCCCCGTCATCATGTACTTGGCAGTATTTTATAGGAGAAGAGACGTACATAGTCCCTGTCTAGCGGAAGTTTTAAAACCCTTCACTTCTTCTAATATTCTTTGTTTCCTAGCTGGCTCCAAATGGCCCGCCTTAATAAAATCTTTAGCAGTAGAGAAAAATTGCTCAGTAACAATTGAGTTAAGTTTCGTTACATTGAATAAATCTACCTCATTATTATTACTAAACAGATGAATTGCATAATCGGGCACTGCCCATGGTTCGCATATTCTAGATTGGAAAAGGACAATATCATCGGCTGTCATACAACCCAATGCCATATTATTTAAGGCAGAAGCGAAAAGCTGATCGTCACGTTGACGCATTATCTCTGTGAGCTGAAAATACAAAAAATGGTCCCAGAGATACGTACCAAACATTTCATGGTAAGGGTCAGTGGTATTTGGATCGAAAATCCAACTACCTCCTACCGGCTGTAACTGTCTAAGATCACCGAATACGATGATAGAAACACCACCAAAAGGGGAGAAGTATTTTTGAAAATTTGCTTCAAACGGGAATCTAAATATGAAAACATTAGAGAGCTAACCATCGATATTTCATCAATAATAATTAATTTAAGATCGATTAACCTTGAATGAAGGGTATTAACTAAATCATGGCTTAAGGCCCTTAGAGGTGCTGAGCGAGATTGATTAACAGGAAGTGAAAACATGGAATGCAGTGTCGAACGACTAATTCCGAATGCTGCTTTTCCTGTTGGTGCACATAAGAGGATTTTAACAGATGTCGGATCAGCTCCTGGTATACTATTATACATTACGGGTAATGACTGAAAAATTGCTGATATAAGTTGACTCTTTCCGACTCCGGCACCGCCCTCAACAAATTCATAAAAGTATTGATTTTGGCATTATGCAAAGCATGTGTGAAATATAGCTTCTGCTTTAAATTAAGAGATCTAACTATATTAGCTAAGCTTTCCTGAGAAACTAAGGCTGGAAACTTAATAAAACGGATATTATTTTCTTCATCATTTATATCAATATTTCCATCCACATTTAAAACATTTAAAAGTGGATCTATTTTAGGCAATCCTAAAACTGTGAAGCCTACTTGATTATTTTCATTTTCTGCTTCCTCTCTTAAGTGGCTCAGAGCATCTTCTAGTTCCCTATCATCTTATAAATTATATTTTCTGCGATTGTTCTCTACTAACTCCAGATTTTCCCTACAGAACAATTCACAGTCATGTGTGACTAAATCCAAATGCTCATCTCGCATTGGGGCGTAAAACATTTTTAGCTCTCTGAAATAGTCACTTGTTTCTGTATTGACGTTAAATCTCCTATACTTAATTATGCACTCAGTAAGCCTCCGTAGCTATAAAAAGCTGCAATATCGGATAGGCATAAGCTCTCTAAAACGTTTGGGCGCTAAATATAATGATCTAAAAGTCCTAAGTAAAAAAATTCCCTAGAGTCTTCGGGCAGATTTTGAAGTTGCTGTCTAGATTTCATCTTTCTGACCCGTTTTTCTGGAATGTGTGTATTAATATACACACTGGCACTACTGATATTCTTAAGAGTGGGGATAAGTTTAGATTATAATTGATGACATGAAAGTTACCTCTGCAAAATGTCATAACCTTGCACTTCAAACAGTTTAGATGCAGTAGATTATGGCTGTACCATGCAAAAAACAAATCAAGATATGTTTGAAGAAGGTTATTTACAGGATCACTGTGTGTGGTTCATTTTGGACAAAGGCGCAACTGGAGAGGTGATGATCAAAAGTGGTGGTTCGCACATAATAGCCACGGTGGCTGGACGAATGTTAGGAGACGTAGAATGGGTAAGGTAGGCAATAACTGGTGATGTTATCCTTGACGGAGTTGCCGGTGGAAGTGCGGAAGGGTTATCAGAACATTCGAAAGTATAAAATTGAATTTTGCTTGGATTGAATCTTGAATCTTGGATTCTGATTGGAGATTTTAATATGCTGCACGCAACTTCTCAAATTTTTATTTTGTCTCCCTAAGCATTTTACTCCAAGTGAGTTCTTTCACGCGACAAACTTTGCATGTCCATTTTAGGCCAGATTCACTGTTGTTGATAGAATCTTTAATGCGTGCTGTTAAGCCGATGAATTTTATGTAATAGAATTTAACACACAACCAGCAGCAAACAAAGTCCGGCTTATAATCGGCCTTTCATTTAATGCTACACTGCTGGTTACCACTAACACAAGCGTAGTTCACAAGAGAGCGTAAAGATGCGTGAGAGTGAGAGCCCGAGACAGTGTAAACACGAAACGACAATGGAGAAAAACCAACACAGCCGTTAGGGTACACACCGAGCACAGCGCAGCGCACTCAGCGAGCGATGCAAGCGAGAGTGAGCGTGGGAGTGTGAACTCAATAAACAAAAACAGGACGGTAAGGACGCGCTAGTTAATTAAAAATAAAATGTACTTTAAATACGATAATAATAGTTTTACTATAAAATTACAAATTGAAAGTCAAAAATCACAAGAAATATAGTAAAACGCGTAAATTAAAAGTACAAAATAATAGGATCAAAAGCCAAACACTGTTGATCACCAAGAAAATTACTCGAAGAGTAATGAACACGAAAATGCGACCACCTTTATCTCAAATCGCCAAATTGGTCGAACTGCGCTGGGAATTGAAGTTACTCGCTGCTAACAAATTTGTGTCGAACCATAGGACAAAATAAAAATAAAAATTTTATAATTCTTAGCATATCAATCGTATCATAAATAAATTATCTTTTAACAAAACAAATATATTTTTTGATTATTTGTGAAAAAACTCTATAAAGTTACACCACATGTTGCTCAATTCAGTTTGATGTACAATATATCAAAGTTGCCCCATATTAAAGTTAAACAGTAATTTGATCAACAATAAACAAATTATTAAAAATATGTAGTTTATTCGACTACGATTTTTACCTTATAACTGTGTGTTGTGGTTAATGGAAAGAAAATCTTCAACTTCCTTTTTTGAGTATGCTTCGCCAACTGTTTGTACTTTCCCCATAAACTTTTAGCTGTAAAGGAGGTCGAGAGAGGTGATTGTTATGTTCCAACCTGTTCTATTTCGAATATAGCCTTTCGAGTCCGGTTGAGCTCGCCACTTGGGATTCTGGTTTAGCTAGCAAAAACAGCCTGTTGGCCGGTTCTTTTGCAAGTTCAACAGACTCGGCTTATTCTCGGAAGGCTCATAAACGCATAACGAATCCTTTACAAAATTTCACAAATTTTTAAGAAATTGTTCTAATAAGAGATACTGGACTGAAAATACCAAGTCTCTATTCTACTACGGGACTTACGTTGTAGGGCTATAGTTGTTGTTGTACCCTTTCGCGTCTTTACCCACCGTACCTATGAGTTCCTTCTGCTCTCCGTTTGAAACTTCCTGACATAGTAATACTTCTTCACAATCTTTAGAAAACAACAAACAAATTTTAGTGTTTCATCTTAAAATTCGTTATAATTATTCATTTTCTGCTTAAAAGTATGAAATACTATTATATAATATAAATAATTTATTTTTAAATCTGGATTTATTTGTATGGCTTAAGTTCTTACTATAATATTAATATAAAACGAGAGCAACAGTCGAGCGGCACGCGACAGTGGGATACCCTTGGACGTATCAATTTAATTGTATAATACTAATCGCAAGCTATAAATTTTTAATAATACTGCAGTGCGCTGCCACCTTGCTTCAATTTCGATATTTTGCCAATAATTTATCGCCGCAATTTCCTAAAGCGGTGTGAGCAGTATATATCGGTATTTATTTATAAATTTTAAATAGGCCAATATCGATAACAAGGTCCAAGGGTATAAAAATAATAAAAATAATAAAAAATATCAAACCAATTTTCCATTCAATAGTTATACTTAACTATTAGATAATTAAATTAAAGTATTATTAAAATATGCCTACATATATATTTACATTTATCCTGTCATTTAGATTTCTTAATTTCTAACCTATTCCAAACATTACAAACTCATGCTATCCAAAAGTTTTTTTACTGCTAAAGGTATGGGAAACTCTATCTACTTGCTCGTTCTTTACATAAATTATGATGCTTGTTAAAGGCTTAATTGATTCAAGTTGAACCAGAATAGTGAACCCAGGTATTTCTACAGTTTCATTGCTTATGGCAGTTTCCACGAAGCATAATATTGATGACTGAAGCATCACCTTGTCCGATCGAATGTCTTCAAGATGGGAATTCAAGCTCTGAGTATTATGGAAGAAAATGTTAAGGGCAGAACTGTTAATTAAATAATCGTAATAAGTACACAGTCCGCAATTTCTTCAATTGGGCTTTCACATTATCATTATTTTGGGGAGAGTTAGGAGGAACAAAGTTCACAATAATGAATAATCCTAAAGCAGTAGTTGCTCTACTGCAAGCTACGTATACTACCACTTTACCATACGTAGTTCCCTGACTCTTATGAATTGTGATGCCTTCAGCAGGCACAATTGAAAACTGCCTACGGTCAATGTTAATTTGTGCGTTATTCGAATATTGAAAGCTGCGAACAATTTTCTGAATAGGAGTCCATGAAGAATCTGTATGAAGTGTACACTTCGAACGCGCAGATTCTCCTACAGTTACCTCTGTAGTTTTTATCCATAAAATGTTGGGAGTGTTGGATGTATTGAAATCTATTTATATCAACACACCTGATGCCCCGTCATCATGTACTTGGCAGTATTTTATAGCAGAAGAGACGTACATAGTCCCTGTTTAGCGGAAGTTTTAAAACCCTTCACTTCTTCTTATATTCTTTGTTTCCTAGCTGGTTCCAAATGGCCCGCCTTAATAAAATATTTAGCAGTAGAGAAAAACTGCTCAGTAACAATTGAGTTAAGTTTCGTTACATTGAATAAATCTACCTCATTATTATTACTAAACAGATGAATTGCATGATCGGGCACTGCCGATGGTTCGCATATACTAGATTGGAAAAGGACAATATCATCGGCTGTCATACAACCCGATGCCATATTATTTAAGGCAGAAGCGAAAAGCTGATCGTCACGTTGACGGATTATCTCTGTGAGCTGAAAATACAAAAAATGGTCCCAGAGATACGTACCAAACATTTCATGGTAAGGGTCAGTGGTATTTGGATCGAAAATCCAACTACCTCCTACCGGCTGTAACTGTCTAAGATCACCGAATACGATGATAGAAACACCACCAAAAGGGGAGAAGTATTTTTGAAAATTTTCTTCAAACGGGAATCTAAATATTAAAACATTAGAGAGCTAACCATTGATATTTCATCAATAATAATTAATTTAAGATCGATTAACCTTGAATGAAGGGTATTAACTAAATCATGGCTTAAGGCCCTTAGAGGTGCTGAGCGAGATTGATTAACAGGAAGTGAAAACATGGAATGCAGTGTCGAACGACTAATTCCGAATTCTGCTTTTCCTGTTGGTGCACATAAGAGGATTTTAACAGATGTCGGATCAGCTCCTGGTATACTATTATACATTACGGGTAATGACTGAAAAATTGCTAATATAAGTTGACTCTTTCCGACTCCGGCACCGCCCTCAACAAATTCATAAAAGTATTGATTTTGGCATTATGCAAAGCATGTGTGAAATATAGCTTCTGCTTTAAATTAAGAGATCTAACTATATTAGCTAAGCTTTCCTGAGAAACTAAGGCTGGAAACTTAATAAAACGGACATTATTATCTTCATCATTTATATCAATATTTCCATCCACATTTAAAACATTTAAAAGTGGATCTATTTTAGGCAATCCTAAAACTGTGAAGCCTACTTGATTATTTTCATTTTCTGCTTCCTCTCTTAAGTGGCTCAGAGCATCTTCTAGTTCCCTATCATCTTATAAATTATATTTTCTGCGATTGTTCTCTACTAACTCCAGATTTTCCCTACAGAACAATTCACAGTCATGTGTGACTAAATCCAAATGCTTATCTCGCCATGGGGCGTAAAGCATTTTTAGCTCTCTGAAATAGTCACTTGTTTCTGTATTGACGTTAAATCTCCTATACTTAATTATGCACTCAGTAAGCCTCTTTTTAAGTTTCTTTTAGTTTTTTGGGGTTTCTTTAATTTGCGTAGCTATAAAAAGCTGCAATATCGGCTAGGCATAAGCTCTCCAAAACGTTTGGGCGCTGAATATAATGATCTAAAAGTCCTAAGTAAAAAATTTCCCTAGAGTCTTCGGGCAGATTTTGAAGTTGCTGTCTAGATTTCATCTTTCTGACCCGTTTTTCTGGAATGTGTGTATTAATATACACACTGGCACTACTGATATTCTTAAGAGTGGGGATAAGTTTAGATTATAATTGATGACATGAAAGTTACCTCTGCAAAATGTCATAACCTTGCACTTCAAACAGTTTAGATGCAGTAGATTATGGCTGTACCATGCAAAAACAAATCAAGATATGTTTGAAGAAGGTTATTTACAGGATCACTGTGTGTGGTTCATTTTGGACAAAGGCGCAACTGGAGAGGTGATGATCAAAAGTGGTGGTTCGCACATAATAGCCACGGTGGCTGGACGAATGTTAGGAGACGTAGAATGGGTAAGGTAGGCAATAACTGGTGATGTTATCCTTGACGGAGTTGCCGGTGGAAGTGCGGAAGGGTTATCAGAACATTCGAAAGTATAAAATTGAATTTTGCTTGGATTGAATCTTGAATCTTGGATTCTGATTGGAGATTTTAATATGCTGCACGCAACTTCTCAAATTTTTATTTTGTCTCCCTAAGCATTTTACTCCAAGTGAGTTCTTTCACGCGACAAACTTTGCATGTCCATTTTAGGCCAGATTCACTGTTGTTGATAGAATCTTTAATGCGTGCTGTTAAGCCGATGAATTTTATGTAATAGAATTTAACACACAACCAGCAGCAAACAAAGTCCGGCGTATAATCGGCCTTTCATTTAATGCTACACTGCTGGTTACCACTAACACAAGCGTAGTTCACAAGAGAGCGTAAAGATGCGTGAGAGTGAGAGCGCGAGACAGTGTAAACACGAAACGACAAAAATGGTCTGTTTATAAATCAGATGGATGTCGAAACAGCCTTTTTAAATGGCTATGTAAAATCAGAAGTTTATGTAAATGAACCGAAGAGTTACGAAACAGGAGAAAACAAAGTTTACATAATTGATATAAATAAAATGTGTTACTGGGTTACCGTATAGATTTACTGGGCTTTTCTTTCTATTTGATGTTCTCTGCACTGCTAAATGTTCTTTGTTCTCCTCACTCTCGCTTTCATCGCTAGTTTTTGAATTAACTTCGTCCATGTCATTTAGTTCGTGTGTCTTAGCGTTATCTTCATAATCTTCTTCATTTTCATTTATTTGACTTTCATTATCATTCTGTTTGTTTTTCTCTAGGCAAATTAATTTTGTTTTCTCTTCTACAACTTGAACATGTCTTGCGTTTATTACTCTATTGTTTAGTTAAACTCTATATCCGTTTGTATTATATTCGACTAAAACTCCTAATTCCGATTTGTTATCCCATTTGCTCTTTCTGCGTACTTCCGGAACTCTAACAAAAACTCTACTTCCGTATATTTTTAAATTTTCTACATTTGGTTTTATGCCGAAAAATATTTCGTATGGGCTTTTATTAACTGCAGTGTTTGCGATTGTTCGATTTTTTAAATAAGCTACTGTGTTCATAACTTCTGGCCAATATCGCCTATGAATGTTTGCCTCTCTCATCAAGCACCTACCAATATCCATTGCCGATCTATTGTATCTTTCTGCTACGCCGTTTAATTCATGTACATACGGTGGACATGTAGTTAACTGAATTCCCTTATATTTTACAAAGTTTGATATTTCTCTATTCATATATTCTTTACCGTTATCGCATTGTATTTGTTTTACTTTCTTACTGAACTGATTCTCAACATAATTTACATATTCTTTTAAGCAGCTCGCAGTTTCAGATTTATTTCTAATACAATAAATTCTCGCGCATTTACTAAAGTCGTCAACAAATGTCAAAAAATATTTTAACCCACAATAACCTGTTGTGCTGTGTGGTCCGTTTAAGTCTGTAGGTATTAACTCTAATGTTTCTTTAGTTTTCTTTCTATTGTTCTCGAATGGTTCGTTTGACATTTTACTTTGTATAGAATTCGCACATTTCATTACGGTATTCTCGATTTTATCAGGCAGACCATCTAGCATTTTATTCTTAATAATTCTGTTCAAATATTGAAAATTTAAGTGGCCTAGTGCCCTGTGCCATTTTTCTTTTTTAGTTAATTTAGTTACATTAGAATATATTTCATTTGGTTTATTTTTTAACATGAAGCTTTTTACATTATATAAACTATCAATTTTATTTGCCACTGCCAACAATTCTCTTTTTCGTTATAGATTTTTCTATCATTATTTCTGGCTACGACTCTACATTTATTTTCAGTTATCTTTGATATGCTCAGCAAATTTTGTTTTATGTCTTTTACAAAGTATACATTTTTAATATCGATCAAATTTTCATTGTTATATGTTCTAAAATATGTTTGTACATTTTCAATCTTAGTCGTTTGCAATTGTTTGCCATCGGCTACTTTAACATCAATCGGATTTTTCAATTTACACAGTTCTTAAAAAGTCTACAATCGTTTATAATGTGATCAGTGCATCCACTATCTAATAACCAGTTTACTGTAGTTTCGTTACTACTTTCGCTGTTATTACATTTTATTATTTTTTCGTTTCTTATCATTCTAATTGTCCATGACTGTACGCCGTCGCTGTTTTCTTGTTGTCTTCCTTGGTTCCCGTCTCCTGAGTAATGTCCACGTCCAGTTCCACGTCCTCGACCACTTCCATGACGTTGACCTCTGCCTCGACCGCCTCTTTGATTCGTATCCTGATATCGCCGCTTGTTGTCTTGTTGTTGTTGTCTGTTTTCGCCTCTCGCATTTTGCTCAGCATGCCAGCAGTCCCTCTGGATATGACCTGTTTTGCCACACACATAGCATTCTTTTTTAGTTTTGGTGTTAAATGTGCTTACGTTATTTTGTCTGTCCCCTGGACCTCTGTTATAGCTTTTTTCTTTCACTTTTGATTTTACGTACTCTACCGTTCGTTGAGCTTCCGGAATCACGTCTAAGAAGTCTCCAATGTAACTGTAGCTTGTTGGTAGCGCGTCTATGGTGCCTCCAGCGTTTTTAAATTTATTCACTGCTTTCTCGAATTCAATAAAAAATTCTTCCACTGTTTCATAGTCTTTTAGTTTGATTTCGTCGATTTTTCCTCTGCACAGTATTTGCAGGGCTGTTGATTTTACCGAATACATTTCGTTTAGCTTGTTCATAATTTGTAATGTCGTTTGGCACTCACTAACATATTCTAACAGTTTGTCTGATATTGTACTGATTAAAATTGTTTTTGCTTTCAAGTCTGTTTTCATCCATGTTGTTACATTATCTTCCGTAGTTCTTGTTCGCACTGCTGGTTCTTTGCACTCTTTGTATTCTAGTATTGTCATTAATCTGAACTTCCAGCTTCCAAAATTTACCCCATCGAATATGGGCATAACAATGTCTTCAATTTTTGCGTTTGCACTCATTTTTCCCGCTTCACTATTAATCTGTTTGTACACTTCTTTTATGTCTCTTTTTGTTTCGTTCATTTTTTGCTCATTTTTATATTGAGTCACACCTTTTTTTTTTTTTTTTTACACTTTTCTTTTATCAAAGCGTGCACGTGGATTTTGGATTTAAATCTGTTGCCATCAAACCCTTTTAGTTTATGTTTTTAATGTTTTTCCGTTTATTTGTTTATTATTTTTCAAAAGTCTTGTTTGCGTATTTGTATTTTTTAATAGTTCACACTTTTAATATTGTATTTCTCTTTTCAATGTCTTATACACTTGTTCCTTTTGTCGCTTCACTTGAACACCATTTATTTTTCTCGAACTTGGATTTAGTTAAGAGACTTTGGATTTTCAACCTTGCTCTGCTACCATGTTAATAATAAAGTGGATTTCTTTATTTTAGTTTTAATGTTTATTTATTTAATTTAGTTTGTGATTCGTGCACTTCCATTCCGTTGTACATATTTTGAGCAAGAGAAGAAATTATGTTAATTTAACATTACGTTAAGTATTTGATAACAGCCGATTTAATCTTATGCTAATTAACATTACATATCGAGGCATACACATTTATTCCAACACGCCTCTTAAATTTGTTGTCTTCGTTTTATCTTTCATTACTTTAACTTTACAGCATTTCTATTTCTTATAAATTTTTGTTTGTCTAACGCTTTGGTTAACATGTCTGCTATATTAAGTCTAGATTCAATCTTTACAATGTCTATAATACCTTTTTCATAATTTTCGTTTACATAGTGATACTGCACTTCAATGTGCTTCGAATTTTTTGTAAAATTACCAAATTTAGCAATCGCTACTGCGCCTGAATTATCTTCATAAATCTTTATCGCTTTTTCGTTATTAATATTAAATATTTCACATAGCATGTTTTTGACAAATAATATTTCTGTTACTGCTTCCGACAGGGCAATGTACTCTGCAAACGTTGAGCATTTTGTTACAGTGTGTTGTTTGTGAGTTTTCCAATATATTATATTTCCATACATTCTTATTATAAATCCCGTTGTGGATTTTCTATCAACATTATCTCCTGCATAATCTGAGTCTACCATACAATCTAGTATTTCATTATTTTTATTCTCTTCAAAAGTTAAATTCAAATCTCTTGTCTTATATAAATATTTTAATACTCTTAACGCGTATTTATAGTGTGTTGAATTATAACAACTTTGATATCTGCTTAGATAATTTACGGAATATGATATATCTGGTCTTGTACCTGCGCTTATATATAATAATTCACCTATCAAGTTTCTGTGTTTAATTTTTTCATCACATTCAGTTGCTTGATCTAATTTTAAGTTTGTTTCCATTGGAGTTTCGTACAGTTTAGCATTTTCGAGATCATACTTCATTGCTAGTGATTCAATATATCTTTTTTGATTTAACGTCATTTTCTTACTTTCAGTACTATAATTAATTTCTATTCCAATATAACTGCCGATTTTTCCTAAATCTTTCATTGTAAATTTGTTCATTAAACTGTCTTTTATTTCTGTTATTTTTGTTTTGTTCTTACTGCATATCAGGATGTCATCTACGAATACTAAAATATATACTTCATCTTTATCCGCTCTTTTTACATATAAAAAATAATCGCAATTGCTTCTCTTAAAATTTAATTTGTCGAGATATTTATGTAAACATTCGTACCATGCTCTTGGGCTTTCTCTCAATCCATATAATGCCTTAATCAATTTATAAACTTTGTTTTCTATATCATCGGCTATCATACAACCCGATGCCATATTATTTAAGGCAGAAGCGAAAAGCTGATCGTCACGTTGACGCATTATCTCTGTGAGCTGAGCTACAAAAAATGGTCCCAGAGATACGTACCAAACATTTCATGGTAAGGGTCAGTGGTATTTGGATCGAAAATCCAACTACCTCCTACCGGCTGTAACTGTCTAAGATCACCGAATACGATGATAGAAACACCACCAAAAGGGGAGAAGTATTTTTGAAAATTTGCTTCAAACGGGAATCTAAATATGAAAACATTAGAGAGCTAACCATTGATATTTATTCAATAATAATTAATTTAAGATCGATTAACCTTGAATGAAGGGTATTAACTAAATCATGGCTTAAGGCCCTTAGAGGTGCTGAGCGAGATTGATTAACAGGAAGTGAAAACATGGAATGCAGTGTCGAACGACTAATTCCGAATGCTGCTTTTCCTGTTGGTGCACATAAGAGGATTTTAACAGATGTCGGATCAGCTCCTGGTATACTATTATACATTACGGGTAATGACTGAAAAATTGCTGATATAAGTTGACTCTTTCCGACTCCGGCACCGCCCTCAACAAATTCATAAAAGTATTGATTTTGGCATTATGCAAAGCATGTGTGAAATATAGCTTCTGCTTTAAATTAAGAGATCTAACTATATTAGCTAAGCTTTCCTGAGAAACTAAGGCTGGAAACTTAATAAAACGGACATTATTATCTTCATCATTTATATCAATATTTCCATCCACATTTAAAACATTTAAAAGTGGATCTATTTCAGGCAATCCTAAAACTGTGAAGCCTACTTGATTATTTTCATTTTCTGCTTCCTCTCTTAAGTGGCTCAGAGCATCTTCTAGTTCCCTATCATCTTATAAATTATATTTTCTGCGATTGTTCTCTACTAACTCCAGATTTTCCCTACAGAACAATTCACAGTCATGTGTGACTAAATCCAAATGCTCATCTCGCCATGGGGCGTAAAGCATTTTTAGCTCTCTGAAATAGTCACTTGTTTCTGTATTGACGTTAAATCTCCTATACTTAATTATGCACTCAGTAAGCCTCCGTAGCTATAAAAAGCTGCAATATCGGCTAGGCATAAGCTCTCTAAAACGTTTGGGCGCTGAATATAATGATCTAAAAGTCCTAAGTAAAAAATTTCCCTAGAGTTTTCGGGCAGATTTTGAAGTTGCTGTCTAGATTTTATCTTTCTGACCCGTTTTTCTGGAATGTGTGTATTAATATACACACTGGCACTACTACTGGCACACAGATATTCTTAAGAATGGGGATAAGTTTAGATTATAATTGATGACATGAAAGTTACCTCTGCAAAATGTCATAACCTTGCACTTCAAACAGTTTAGATGCAGTAGATTATGGCTGTACCATGCAAAAAACAAATCAAGATATGTTTGAAGAAGGTTATTTACAGGATCACTGTGTGTGGTTCATTTTGGACAAAGGCGCAACTGGAGAGGTGATGATCAAAAGTGGTGGTTCGCACATAATAGCCACGGTGGCTGGACGAATGTTAGGAGACGTAGAATGGGTAAGGTAGGCAATAACTGGTGATGTTATCCTTGACGGAGTTGCCGGTGGAAGTGCGGAAGGGTTATCAGAACATTCGAAAGTATAAAATTGAATTTTGCTTGGATTGAATCTTGAATCTTGGATTCTGATTGGAGATTTTAATATGCTGCACGCAACTTCTCAAATTTTTATTTTGTCTCCCTAAGCATTTTACTCCAAGTGAGTTCTTTCACGCGACAAACTTTGCATGTCCATTTTAGGCCAGATTCACTGTTGTTGATAGAATCTTTAATGCGTGCTGTTAAGCCGATGAATTTTATGTAATAGAATTTAACACACAACCAGCAGCAAACAAAGTCCGGCTTATAATCGGCCTTTCATTTAATGCTACACTGCTGGTTACCACTAACACAAGCGTAGTTCACAAGAGAGCGTAAAGATGCGTGAGAGTGAGAGCCCGAGACAGTGTAAACACGAAACGACAATGGAGAAAAAGCAACACAGCCGTTAGGGTACACACCGAGCACAGCGCAGCGCACTCAGCGAGCGATGCAAGCGAGAGTGAGCGTGGGAGTGTGAACTCAATAAACAAAAACAGGACGCTAAGGACGCGCTAGTTAATTAAAAATAAAATGTACTTTAAATACGATAATAATAGTTTTACTATAAAATTACAAATTGAAAGTCAAAAATCACAAGAAATATAGTAAAACGCGTAAATTAAAAGTACAAAATAATAGGATCAAAAGCCAAACACTGTTGATCACCAAGAAAATTACTCGAAGAGTAATGAACACGAAAATGCGACCACCTTTATCTCAAATCGCCAAATTAAAAATAAAAATTTTATAATTCTTAGCATATCAATCGTATCATAAATAAATTATCTTTTAACAAAACAAATATATTTTTTGATTATTTGTGAAAAAACTCTATAAAGTTACACCACATGTTGCTCAATTCAGTTTGATGTACAATATATCAAAGTTGCCCCATATTAAAGTTAAACAGTAATTTGATCAACAATAAACAAATTATTAAAAATATGTAGTTTATTCGACTACGATTTTTACCTTATAACTGTGTGTTGTGGTTAATGGAAAGAAAATCTTCAACTTCCTTTTTTGAGTATGCTTCGCTAACTGTTTGTACTTTCCCCATAAACTTTTAGCTGTAAAGGAGGTCGAGAGAGGTGATTGTTATGTTCCAACCTGTTCTATTTCGAATATAGCCTTTCGAGTCCGGTTGAGCTCGCCACTTGGGATTCTGGTTTAGCTAGCAAAAACAGCCTGTGGGCCGGTTCTTTTGCAAGTTCAACAGACTCGGTTTATTCTCGGAAGGCTCATAAACGCATAACGAATCCTTTACAAAATTTCACAAATTTTTAAGAAATTGTTCTAATAAGAGATACTGGACTGACGTCTTTCTTGGGACTTACGTTGTAGGGCTATAGTTGTTGTTGTAGCCTTTCGCGTCTTTACCCACCGTACCTATGAGTTCCTTTTGCTCTACGTTTGAATCTTCCTGACACAGTAATACTTTTTCACAATCTTTAGAAAACAGCAAACAAATTTTAGTGTTTCATCTTAAAATTCGTTATAATTATTCATTTTCCGCTTAAAAGTATGAAATACTATTATATAATATAAATAATTTATTTTTAAATCTGGATTTATTTGTATGGCTTAAGTTCTTACTATTATATTAATATAAAACGGAGAGCAACAGTCGCAAGCTATAAATTAATAATAATACTGCAGTGCGCTGCCACCTTGCTTCAATTTCGATATTTTGCCAATAATTTATCGCCGCAATTTCCTAAAGCGGTGTGAGCAGTATATATCGGTATTTCTTTATAAATTTTAAATTGGCCAATATCGATAACAAGGTCCAAGGGTATAAAAATAATAAAAATAATAATAATTATCAAACCAATTTTCCATTCAATGGTTATACTTAACTATTAGATAATTAAATTAAAGTATTATTAAAATATGCCTACATACATATTTACATATATCCTGTCATTTAGATTTCTTAATTTCTAACCTATTCCAAACATTACAAACTCATGCTATCCTGAATACTAACAGATATCCCATTGTGATGGCTATGCAAAACCTCAAAAGTCCTAGCACTAATCTTTTCATTATCTAATATATTTGAAAACGCCCAATCAATATGTGTATCCATATTGGTAGTGGACGTTTTCAAATCTAACAAACTCCTAAATCCTTTGCTAATCAAAGAATTATAAATACTCCTACACCTGTTAAAGGTTTTGAGGCACAAATTAAAGTCTCCTAAAACTAGCAAGCTATCCCCTAAATCACCTAAACGAGAAAATTGCTGAATTATCTCCTCAAATTCTATTTTAAATGCGGACAGAGGAAAGTCTGGACTTTTATATAATATAAGAAAACTTATGGCATCAAACCTAAATATGCCGAACTCAAAAACTACTGAGCCAAAAGTTTTTCTACTGCTAAAGGTATGGGAAACTCTATCTACTAGCTCGTTCTTTACATAAATTATGATGCCTGTTAAAGGCCTAATTGATTCAAGTTGAACCACAATAGTGAACCCAGGTATTTCTACAGTTTCATTGCTTATGGAAGTTTCCACGAAGCATAATATTGATGACTGAAGCATCAGCTTGTCCGATCGAATATCTTCAAGATGGGAATTCAAGCTCTGAGTATTATGGAAGAAAATGTTAAGGGCAGAACTGTTAATTAAATAATCGTAATGAGTACACAGTCAATTGGGCTTTCACTTTATCATTATTTTGGGGAGACTTAGGAGGAACAAAGTTCCCAATAATGAATAATCCTAAAGCAGTAGTTGCTCTACTGCAAGCTACGTATAATGCAGCACGCTGCATTCTGGAATTAGCATGGACTACCACTTTGCCATACGTAGCTCCCTGACTCTTATGAATTGTGATGCCTTCAGCAGGCACAATTGGAAACTGCCTACGGTCAATGTTAATTTGTGCGTTATTTGAATATTGAAAACTGCGAACAATTTTCTGAATAGGAGTCCATGAAGGATCTGTACGATGTGTACACTTCGAACGCGCAGATTCTCCTACAGTTTCCTCTGTAAATTTCATCCATAAAATGTTGGGAGTGTTGGATGTATTGAAATCTATTTGCATCAACACACCTGATGCCCCGTTTACTAATCCATCCCCTGTGTCTACATTGACCGTCATCATGTACTTGGCAGTATTTTTTAGGAGAAGAGACGTACAGAGTCCCTGTGTAGCGGAAGTTTTAAAACCCTTCACTTCTTCTAATATTCTTTGTTTCCTAGCTGGTTCCAAATGGCCCGCCTTAATAAAATCTTCAGCAGTAGAGAAAAATTGCTCAGTAGCAATTGAGTTAAGTTTCGTTACATTGAATAAATCTACCTCATTATTATTACTAAACAGATGAATTGCATCATCGGGCACTGCCGATGGTTCGCATATTCTAGATTGGAAAAGGACAATATCATCGGCTGTCATACAACCCGATGCCATATTATTTAAGGCAGAAGCGAAAAGCTGATCGTCACGTTGACGCATTATCTCTGTGAGCTCAAAATACAAAAAAAGGTCCCAGAGATACGTACCAAATATTTCATGGTAAGGGTCAGTGGTATTTGGATCGAAAATCCAACTACCTCCTACCGGCTGTAACTGTCTAAGATCACCGAATACGATGATAGAAACACCACCAAAAGGGAGAAGTATTTTTGAAAATTTGCTTCAAACGGGAATCTAAATATGAAAACATTAGAGAGCTAACCATTGATATTTCATCAATAATAATTAATTTAAGATCGATTAACCTTGAATGAAGGGTATTAACTAAATCATGGCTTAAGGCCCTTAGAGGTGCTGAGCGAGATTGATTAACAGGAAGTGAAAACATGGAATGCAGTGTCGAACCACTAATTCCGAATGCTGCTTTTCCTGTTGGTGCACATAAGAGGATTTTAACAGATGTCGGATCAGCTCCTGGTATACTGTTATACATTACGGATAATGACTGAAAAATTGCTGATATAAGTCGACTCTTTCCGACTCCGGCACCGCCTCCAACAAATTCATAAAAGACTGTATTGATTTTGGCATTATGCAAAGCATGTGTGAAATATAGCTTCTGCTTTAAATTAAGAGATCTAACTATATTAGCTAAGCTTTCCTGAGAAACTAAGGCTGGAAGCTTAATAAAACGGACATTACTATCTTCATCATTCATATCAATATTTCCATCCACATTTAAAACATTTAGATGTGGATCTATTTCAGTCAATCCTAAAACTGCGAAGCCATCATCTTCCTGTTCTCCTATTTGATTATTCTCATTTTCTGCTTCCTCTCTTAAGTGGCTCAGAGCATCTTCTAGTTCCCTATCATCTTATAAATTATATTTTCTGCGATTGTTCTCTACTAACTCCAGATTTTCCCTACAGAACAATTCACAGTCATGTGTGACTAAATCCAAATGCTAATCTCGCCATGGGGCGTAAAGCATTTTTAGCTCTCTGAAATAGTCACTTGTTTCTGTATTGACGTTTAATCTCCTATACTTAATTATGCACGCAATGAGCCTCTTTCTGATTAAGTCACTATTATCGCGAAGAGCGTAAACTTTTGATTCAGAAGCTATAGGCACATCATCGTCAAAGTCATGTGCATTTTCTTGGCGAGCTACTCGTTCTAATTTGCTGTAGCTATAAAAAGCTGCAAAATCGGCTAGGCATAAGCTCTCTAAAACGTTTGGGCGCTGAATATAATGATCTAAAAGTCCTAAGTAAAAAATTTCCCTAGAGTCTTCGGGCAGATTTTGAAGTTGCTGTCTAGATTTCAGCATTCTGACCCGTTTTTTGGTAAGTGTGTACACACTGGCACTACTGCTGGCGGACAAATATATACCTAAACAGCAGTAGACGGCTTCCTGAGCGGATATCTCAGTGCCAAATATAAATTTGTTACCTAAATATTGTAACTTTTGCTTAAGAGTTACATTGTTGTTGTCTTTAATTGATTGCCACGCATCAACATTGAAATACCTCTCTGAGACTTGTTTATATAGTTAACGACATAGCTGCAGCAAGCATAGGGGTCTAAAATAAACTGAATATCCATGTTTGCTAGCTATAAGCGTTAAGCTTGATTGCTGAAAAAGATCGCTTCAAAAAAACTTTTGGTTTTGATCTTACAGCATTAATGTAGCCCTCATAACTAAGGTTAAGTTGATCGTCGGACAAAAAGTTGTTAAAATCGTTAAAATTTTTTACGCTTTTAGGATCAAATGGGAAGTCGAGCAGACTTTGAATTTTTAAATTCCTACGATGCTCGGCCAAATTTGGGGCATTTGCTTCTAAAGGAAGGAGAATTTCTGTTTGAGGCATGGGAGGGTATGGGATACCATGGAGCAACGTCCGGGCAACTAGAATCAGCAGTAATAAACTGATCAATAAAGGACTTCACAGGCTTCAATGTGGACTCATTCTTTATGTCGAGCTTTGGGGCGTCTTTCAGCCAGAACATGCCATGTATATGTTGAGAGCCTCTTTACTGAAACTCCACTCGCCAATAAAACTTGATAACCTGGTGACAACCAAAGACACCGCCTTCCTTTTTCATCAGTTTTAAAACCTGTCTATATCGAAAATAGAAATATCTGTCACAAGTCATTGGGTCTGCTCTAATGAGACGAAGTTTCTCATTAAACCCCAAATTTAACGCGTCTTCTGCTGATACTTTTATTTTTACAATGCAAGACTAAAAGCTCCGGCCACCTAGATTCCGCTGCGGAAAATGTTATAAAAAAAGTTGGAATCCCTACATGCCTAATCATAGCCATCACTTTTTTTGTCTCGTCCTCCTTATGAGCAGGAGACATGCGAATACCTTTTAAAAGCCTATAGCCATCATCATGAAGCATTAACCTATTTAAAGTTTCATCTTTACGCATATTAGCAGCCGAAATGCCTTGAGTGGCAGAGTAAGCGTAGCTAATTGATGTGCAATTCCTAATGCTAATCATTTCTAACTTTTGGAAGTTATGAAATAATTTATCTGTTCTACAACCTCTACTATCAAAATTCTTATATATATATATATATAGCAATTCAAGGAATATCTATGTTTTCAACAGGAACATTTTCCATGAATGTTTCTTGACCTCCTGGATTCAACTATACCTCTTCTTCTACAACTCTATGCTCATTAGCTTGTGCTGCCTTTTCTAACATATGACACACAATGCCCCTGTGGTCTGCTGACGCAACAAATGGTACAATCTCATTAAATACCGAATTGCATCAACTATCTTTGAGGGCCATATGGTTTCAGCCATGAAATCATGGTTATACTCCATCCTACGCTTAAGATGAATCTGAACTACTCGGCCCTGGGAAGAGAATTTAAAACATTTGCAACTGGAAATGGCACATTGATCACTGCTCCTTTAATGGCATTTTGACGTCCACATCCAAGAGACCTTATGATCATAAAAGAAGATGGGGAGAGATCAGCCTTTCTTCTAGAGGCGTCAAGCCTTTCAGGCATTCCGGAAGCTCCGGAAAATTTAGGGCATTTGTAATAGAAGCCTTTGGTTTTTTCCCTGACTTAATACAGCGGCTACAGGTTTTGCAAAAGCTAAACCTATTATTATGGGATGGAAACATAGAGGAAAGATACAAAATATCTACACTATCTGCCTCACTACACTTTTCCTCTATGACCTCACGCGAAATTTTATCCACTTGATGTGAAAACCACAAACCTTGGCAAAATATGCAAACCTGATCGGGTCCCTGCTTGACTGTCTTATTATTTATTTTTTTTATTTTTTATTTAGTTTAGTTTATAGTCGAACTATGATCAGTCGACTTTTTAAAAGTAAAGAAACAATTGAAATTAGATTTAAATTATTTAAGTTGAAATTTTAAACTAAAGGTAATTTTAAATTAAGGGTAAAACCTTAAATGTAAAGAAAAGAAAAAAAAAAATTATTTAAAAATTGTGCAAATGTTCGAACGTGCAAACTGGGATAAAGAAAAGCCGATCCAAAATTTGTTGCAGAGGATTGGGGAAAACCCAGAAAAACCCAATCAGATCAGGAGAGTTTGTGTTAGTAACCAAATACAAATAAAATTATGAGTAGAGTGTTAAAGCATGCAGTATGTTGAAAGTACTACTATGAATAGAAAGAAGATAATTATGTATTTAACTAAATTCTAGATAAGTTGGCGAGGAGTTGTAATTTTAAGCTAGATATCAAGTTGTTATTGTTAGCTGCAATGAAGTATAGTTTATTGTAGTCCGAACATAATACCCTGAATGGCTCACGCAGGGCATAGTTCGAGCTACAATTGGGAAGTTTTAGAGGAAGGTAATTACGGGTGATTCTACCAGGGACAGAAAAGTGTAGTCTACTAAGTAAGTCGCTACTATCTATGTCACCTTGGATAAGGTTGTTAATTAATATATCACCAAGCATGGTTCTACGATTGGCTAGAAAAGGCAGATTAAGTAACAAAAGTCTACTAGGATAGGAAGGAAGTCTTGAATTTACATCCCAGTTAAGGCCTCGCAAGGCAAACATTAAGAAGTTTTTCTGTACGGATTCAATGCGGTCTCTATGAACTGTGTACTGAGGGTTCCAGACACATGATCCGTACTCGAGAATTGGACGAACAAGCGAAGTGAAGAGAGTCTTAGTTAAGTAAGGATCGTCAAACTCCTTGGACCATCTCTTAATAAAGCCGAGTACACCCATAGCTTTATTAACCATTGATGATATATGTTCGGAAAACTTGAGTTTTCGGTCCAAACGGACACCTAGATCATCAACCAGGGAAATTCGTTCCAAGGTACAACCACAAAGAGAGTATGATACGTACTTTGGGCAGGCACGTGAGAATGTCATCAGCTTGAATTTTGAGCTGTTCAGATTAAGGATATTTGCACGACACCAAGAAAAGAAACAATCTAGGTCAGATTGAAGGCGAGAATGACAGGAGTTGTCTCTAAATTGAAAACAGAGCTTGACATCATCCGCGTACATGAGAGTACGTGAGTTAAGTATGACCGTTGGGAGGTCATTGATGAAAAGTGAAAAAGCAGGGGACCTAAGTGGCTTCCCTGAGGAACACCAGATGTGGCATGAACGGGATAGGAACTAGTATTTTTAAAGAGGACTCGTTGGGTTCTGTCACCCAAATAGCTCACAATCCAACTAAGAAGTTTTGATGAGAAACCGAGAAGATTTAGTTTATGTGCAAGAAGGGAATGGTTGACTGAGTCAAATGCCTTACTGAAATCAGTATAAATGACATCAGTTTGAAGATTTTCCTGAAATCCTTTTACCACAAAGGATGTCAGCTCAAGCAGATTTGTCGTGGTAGAACGACGCTTCACAAATCCGTGTTGAAAAGGGGATATAACGGATCTACTTAAATGCTGCAAGTGAGGAGTAATAACATTCTCGAAGAATTTCGGTATAGCCGACAATTTAGAGATACCTCTATAATTGCTTGCATCAGACTTGCTGCCCTTTTTATGTAAAGGGATGATAAAGGATTCCTTCCATATGGATGGAAACGAGGCAGTTACTAAGGATAGCGAAAATAGTTTGAGCAATGGCTTACATAAGGAGTTGGCACAGTATCGAAGTACACAGGCGGGGATACCATCGGGACCTGGTGAGAAGACTGGTTTAACCAATCGAAGATCCCTAATAAGTGAACTTTCATTCAGTAAAGGTGTGAAGATGCCATTCGAGCTTGGTACGCTATATGGATAGGAGTGAATGTTTGGCGTAGAGGAAGAATAAGTTGTTTGAAAAAACTTGGCAAACATATCGGCAATGGCCTGATCTGTGTCCGCCTCAGCGTTATCGAACATAAGTTTAGAAGGAAAGCCCGCTGACCTAGGCTTCATGTTGACAAAACTATAAAACTGTTTAGGATTCTGAAAGAACTGAATCCCACATCTTGTCAAATAGTTTTTATAGCACTTCGCGTTAAGCACGGTAAAATTTTTCCGAGCAGTTAGGTAGCGGGAAAAGACAAGCGGTGAGTTTTTCAGCTTGTATTTCTTAAATAAGCTACTCTTTAAGTTTTTTAAGCGAGACAACTCTTTTGTAAACCAAGGAGGCCTACTTGAGCATGTCGGATAGAAAAACGGAACACAGATATCAAAAGCAGAGTTAAGGGTTTTATAAAATATTTTAATAGCCACTGACATATCAGTTGATAGATAAAAGTCAGACCAATCACAATATGAAATTAAATAATTTAAGTATTCAAAGTCAGCTTTCTTAAAGCAGCGCACTCGATTGCACGGCTTTACACTTTTATCCACAAAGCTAATACCCAAGTCGAGATTCACTTCGAAAGTGGGATGATAAGGATCTTCAGGTAGGGAAAGAGGTTGTGCCCTGTCTAAAATCACCCTGGATGGATCTGAGACGAAACATAGATCAAGCGATCTGTTTAAAGTGTTTTTGACATGATTAGCCTGCGAGAAAGACATGTCAAACAAACCGTCAAACAGATCATGTTGCCGGGAGGGCAGAAGGAAGTTTCCCTCCGCAATGGATGTCCAATTACATTCCGGGATATTAAAGTCACCCAGGACTATTAAATGACCTCTGTCTGATAACAGATTAAAAATAGTCTTAATTGCAGACAAATGTTGCAAGTAGACTGATAATTCCGATGACGGCGGAATATAGGAACAGGTTATATACAAGAAAAAACCGGGAAAGTGTAGTTTTACACAGATTAATTCAATGTCGAATTGAAACTCCCCTGTAAGAGGTCCGACATAATGGAGGAGTCTACTGCAATCAGTACTTCACCACCCCGTCGGTCAGGTCGATCAAGCCTGTATGTTGTATACCTATCTGGAAAGACTTCAGAGCTTAGAATCTCTGGTTTTAACCAGGTTTCGGTAAAGGCAATAATTTGGGAAGAAAAGGCAAGACTATGAAGATAAAGACTAGAGATTTTACTACAGAGGCCTCTAACATTTTGATAGGAAAGAATTAAGGAAGAAAGAATATTTGTGTGTCCCCTAGCATTTTCAGAAGCATGAAGAGAAGAGAACTTTAGTTTTTTGAGGACTTTGCACTTGTTGTAGGTCCACTTGGCGATGTAACGGCCAATGTGAGAAAGAGTGACGGTCGTTCGGCTTTTTTGTTTTGGAGTGAACTCCTTAACAATAAGGTCGGGCGGCCAGAAAGAAGCTGCGCAAACGTCTTTAAACTGTTCTGCAGGGAGAATAATTTTGAAAGAAGAAATGTCGCGCTTTAATTTGAAGTTGAATTTTTTAACAATCAAATCATTTACAGGCATCCTTTCGAGAATGTACGATTGTACATCTTCTATGGGAGTGTCTGAAGCCAAGCGAGAGATAAACATCAAGCAAGACGGTATAGGGGAAATTAGGCTTAGAAGATCAGAAGAAGAAGCCTTGGAAGAAGGTAGATTGGTGGGCTTTAGATTCGTAGTAACTGAATCTAAAGGAATATTAAGAGGAGCAGGTGGCTTACTAAGAGCCGTAAAGGCGTTGAATTGGGTCTCCATCTCCAGAAATTCAGATTGGAGATTAGTGAAAGCTGTGCGTATCCGATAAAACCCGATTTGGTTTTATTGTGGATTTTCCGTAGATCGGATTCACCCACACGGCACGCTTCGCACGACCATTTAAGGCCCACATTGGCGTTGACGGCATCTCTAACCCGCACAGTTAGGCCACAGCATTTTAAGTCATAGAGCCAGCAACCAATGTAGTCCGCATTAGCATCTGAAGAGCATTTGCAATTTGCTGCAGAGCACGACACCATGTTAATAAAATAAATATGCCTTCGAATAGTAGGGGACAACGAAGAGAGCAATAGAATATTAAGACAAATTTCTTGAGAGAGCAAGAAACAGTTACAGCGCCGAAAACAGGCAAGCAAGCGAGAACGAAAATAAAAAAACAAATATAGCGAGCACTCGAGGTAAACAAAATAACAACAGCTGTTACGTCTACAACAAAAGCACTACACAACTTACTCAGAGAGCGAAATTTACTTTCATGAGCGGGAGAGCAGGAAAGTGTGAGAATATTAGTAAAAACAAAAACAAAAAACTTGACGCCAAGACGCGCAAGTGAAAAGAATTAAAATTTTTGTAAGCGAATTCACTAATAAGGCAGGATTAGTATGCTACTTTAAGCTTTTACTCACAGGGTTAGCACTAGAAAGATACGGCACTATTAATGAAAGCACATAAGCAAATCAATTAAACAGAATTATTAAGAAACCCAGGGAGCAAAAGCGAAACACGTCCAACCACCACGAGTAATTAGTGTATATAATATAAAATTGGCTATTAGGCAATCTAAACTACAATAGTTTTAACCTGCGATATCCTATCATCTGGAAGGGTATTCGCACGTTCCACTCTTTTGCGGGACGCGTTACTCCTATTCTCTGCTATCCTATGGGCTTCAAAGACCTCACGTTGAGCTCGAATTCGAGCACTGCGGCGTGCACTAGTATTGCGTGCCTGCTCAACAATCGTGAGAATAGGATTGTTTCTAGCCTAAGACCTTTGACTTCTATCTATTGCCCTTTCTAAAATTTGCGTGTCCTGATTCTGTCTCTGAATCGCCCCTCTAACAGCATCTCGTCCGCTTTCGTTGGACCTGAATTGTGGACTTTGCTTCGCCTCGATCGACGCAAAGAAATTTGCAAGTTGTTCGGCATTTCTAGTTGAATGATCAGTTCGTCGATATATAAATTATTAAATAATAATAATATGTCTATATTACAAAGCTTGTAAATACCTGCATTCATGCATACCGATTCATGCATATTGATTGTATATATAATTTTACATATGTGTGTGTGCACACAAATTAAAATGTATAAATGTCGCCACCTATTGGTTGAGTGTTAGCATGTATGCACATGTATTTTCGGTAATTAACATGTGCATGGAAAAGAAGAGTCGAGAAATAGCTCGCGCTTCGCGCTCGCATCGTTTGTCCTTTTCTTTCCTGCACAAGTAATTTAGCTCTGACGTCATCGACAACTTCTTTGCTGGTCGAAGGGTCGAAATGGTTTATCTAATAACTTCAGTGTTTATTGTCCGATCGGATTGCAATTTGGAGGATAAGTTCATATAGTATTTATCTATATCTATACTAAAGCAAACCGTTAAGAAATGAGTAAATCGCAATGTAAATCAAAATTGGCCGTTTGCGGGGACGGTAGGCGTGTTATTCCAATTTGAAAATAAACTTGATCTGCGTATGGTATACAGGAATCTTCGTGCTAAATTTGGTGTCCCTAGCTTTTTTAATAACTGAGATCGGCGCCTTCATTTAATTAATTTAATTATAGATTAATTCTAAAAGGAGTAATATAATCTATTCGTAAACTACAATACTATTGTATATCGAATGTTTTATGATGTAATGTATTGTGGATGTGAGTAATTTACAGATAACTGTTTAAAGTAAGAAATGAAAACAAGGAAAATGTCTTTGTCTGCAGTGATTACTGGGGACATATAAACAGCTGTTCTGGGTTTACTTCTGCAGGCATGGATAAATTTCTGTCGTGTTCCCATTTTATTTTATTGTGCGTAGTTTGATTTCCTCTTATATGTGTAGGATAGAATAAAAAATAAAAGTGAGTGCACTTACCCCCAGTCCTCCTTTGGGCCCAATGGATCGTTGGCTTAGATAAATGTTAAATTATTCATTATATATATATAATGAACTTTTTAAGTGAGAGATTAAGATTAATTTAGATTAATATTTATTAATTTATTCTTTTTATAATTTTTATTTGAGCTAATTGACGAATGTAGTCTTTCGGTCCAGCAAACCTTTTGAAGAGGATTTACATAAACCTTTTAAGTTCTACTTAGCTTTACATTTTTGTTTGTCGGATAATTAAGCTTGTTACCGTTAATCGGTTGGTGTCTTGCGAGAATGTTATCTATGATGTTTTTGAAGCGATTATTTCTGTATATAATTGTGGTACTGGATTTTCAATTTCAACTTTTTCTGTTTTTGGTTCTGTTTCTTTTTCAATATTTTTGTTAGCGGTTTTACTTGGTTTTAGGTAAGAGATAAATTATTATCTCTCAATATTAATTGTGTGGCGCTGTTTTACATTTTATATAAAAGTAAAATATGTTAAACTGAAATGAATATGAAGATAATTAGTATGTTTCTGTAAATTGTGTTGTTCTTATTGTTTAACAAAATCATTTCTTTAATTTCTATGTGACATTGGTTCGACTTTGGTTACATTGTGTTCAGTAAATATTAAATTTGTGTGTTTTGAATATTATTAGATATTGTAATTTGTTTTAATTCTGCTGTGCAGTTGGATATTTTTATAATTTTATTATTGTCAATATAAATCTCTTTTTCATTAATAATTTGACCATTATTGTCAGGGTAAGGTGCAATTATGAAAGTTGGTTGTTCAATTGTATTCATTGGAATGTGGGACATTAGGAATATTTCATTAGTAGCTGAGTTATACCAAGCGGAAGTTTTTATATTTATCAGATTTTTGTATTGTTCCAGATTCGAACAAGATAAATCCTTGATTTTTTTCTATTGGGTTGATTTTGAGTGTTCCTGCTGTAGTTTGTGTCGCAATTCAAGTTATTATGGTTATTATAAGTCCGATGATTGGGATGTGTCGGTTTGCTGCAAGTATTTGCTGTCATTAACTTTATTTTTCTTTTTAAATTTGAATAACGTTTTAACGTCTATTATTTTCGTTATAATATTTTTCGTCTAATTGTTCTATTCTGCGTGTTTTTCTAAAAAGGATTCTTTGATTTTGCGCGCGTTAAAAGTGCTTGTCTAAATTCTGTGTCAATTTCGAAATCCTGTTGTTTTTTGTTAAGTTTTTTGATTTTATGTTCTTTAATCATCTGGGTATCATAAGGTATGCCTGCGTAAAGAAGGATGTTAGCTGGTATCTGTCCCGTCGTGTTATGTTTAGTCTTATGGTTGTATATGCATAAAATTGTCTCCATTCGTGTTTTTTTATTTTTTGTTCTCGGTATTGATAATTCTTATTTTTTCATTTATAGTTTTATGAAGGCGTTCTATGTCTGTTATTCCTGTTTTACTTGTGGTAATATATATTTGTATGTCTTCGTTATTTAGCCAAACTTTTAAAGAAGTGTCTGCTTTAATTTTCTGTGGTTTTCCCATGTCGTTAAAAATTCTAGTAAGGCCTCGTTTTGCCTCTAACCAATCTTTACTGTTTGGTTTAATATGTAAAGCAAATTTTGAGTATACATACGTCTATACAAGATAAATACTGTTCATTGTCAATTGCATAAAAGTCAATAACATAAATTTCTCGTGGGTTGTTTGTCTCTAGAGTTATTTCTGTCGCGGAACGGATCAGCTGATTATTGACAGTTAATGTTAATTTGTTTGAATGTCGTTTCTAGTATTTTTATTGTATGTTATTTTACTGTTGCGATATTCGGTCACACTAATTCAGCTTAAATCGTGCTTTATAATGGCGCGTGATATTAGTGCATCTACGATATCTAAAAAGAGGGGAAAGAAACTGCGGTATGTTATAAGAATATGTTTTGACTTAAAGTAATATAATTGTATGTTCCCTAAAGAATAAAAGACATCATAATTCTGCGCCACACACCAAAGCTTACTCTGTGCCAGGCAAAAGATATTCTGAAGACGGCCAGAGCTTTTTAAAAGGCATCCCCCGGATATTCGCGGCGGCTCCACGACATCTTTTATTCGCATCTTTATACGCACTCTGCGAGATGCCAACGTCCCATACCGCTACGACGATCGCGCCAACGGGCACTCCAGCCAGTTTTACAAGTGCGGTTTGTGATCAGCAGCGGCCTCAAACTTCAAAGGAAACCGGAACTCTCGGTAGGAATCCGAATGGTACTCCGCACCATGAAAGGACAGGGCAGAAGGTAGCGACTCTACTAGAAAGCAGAAGCCGGAAGGAATCCCGTAGAAAACGGATTAAGCGGCAACAGAGTAAGCGGTACGGCGAATACACCGTTATGTTTGAATGAAACGCTGCCAGTCACGCGCGCAGCAACGGAATTATTAGGTGCAAATATGCAACGGGAATTGGAAGTGACGCCATCTTTATATGGACCGTTGCCAGCAGGTTTGAGTGAAACTTGCCGCCACAGTTGAGTGGAAACTTGGCGTCAACGCAAGGCAGCCATTTTGCTATTGGGCAACATGTCACAACTGCAAGTCCATCACCGTTTTACTGCGTTTCGGCCAAAGTGCAGCCAGACCCAGGATATGCTCATGCACTTCGAGGGCCACAACGCAGCTTTTATACAACAGTCAGCGACGCCGAAATCCTTTTACGTCAGCGCCCGGCAGGTAAGATGCAGGACGCAAGGAGGTCCGCAAATGATCGCCGCACCGAAATCTGAGCTACGTCGCTTCGGAAGGTAGTCATCTGCTTTTCCGGATATTACCCGCGACTTTGTACGGTAATAATGAACAAGTTGAGACCTACGCACTGCTCGATGAAGGATCGTCCGTCACGCTTATTGACGACGATCTCATTCGGAGTTTGGACCTGAAAGGCGAACAAATCCGCCAGAGAGCACGCAATGGTGGTCACCCTGCAGATCAGCGGAACGGCCAAATCCAATCGCCACGGGCTACGGAATGTGTACGGTGTGTCAAACTTAAGCCTTCCGATGCAAAGCTTGCGACGAGAGGACATTAAGGTATCGAAGGCAAACGCGCGGCTACCGGTCGAGCCGTACTGTAATGCTGCGCCAAGGATTTTGATCGGTTTGGATCACGCGAACCTAACTATTCCACTGAAGACGAGAAGCTTCGGAGCAGGAGGACCATATGCAGCCGCCACCAAACTGGGATGGTTGGTTACGGACCAGTAAAGGGAAATGGCAACTTTTCCGATTCCGAGATCATGCTATTAAACAGTAACGCAGGATAATTTGCTCGAGAAGATGGTCAGCGATTATTTCGAAATCGAGAATTTCGGGAGTAAAACCAGCACCGCCAGTCGCCGCTGGTGATGATGCACGAGCCTTAAGGATCCTGGGGGGCACGACTAAGCGAGTCGGCCATCGTTACCAGACTGGGCTGGTATGGAAAGACGACGAGGTGAAATTGTCAGACAGCCATAACATGACACTCAAGAGACTCGTCAACATTGAGAGGAAAATGAAGCGCGACGTGGTTTGCGCGCAGGTTTATAAAGGAATTTTGGATGATTACATCAGAAAATGGTATGCACGACGACTGGAGCCGCAGGATGTCACCCGAACCAGCAGGGGTAAGGTATGGTACCTGCCGTATTTCGGGGTGGAGAACCCAAACAAGCCTGAAATAATCTGTCTAGTCTTCGATGCAGCAGCCAAGGTGAGCGACGTGTCACTAAATTCAGCACTGATGAAAGGCCCTCAGCGCTATAAGCCTTTACCAGCCGTGCTCTTCCACTTTCAAAAAGGGGCAGTTGGCGTCTGCGCTGACATCAAGGAGATGGTTCACCAAGTATTGATGCAGCCAGAGGATAGATGCGCCCAGATGTTTCTGTGGAGACATGGAAATGATCGTCGGGACCCGGACACATACGAGATGCAGGTGATGACGTTCGGAGCAGCATGTTCTCCTTCTGCGGTGGACTACCTGAAGATCGTCAACGCTTCCGCGAGCGGTTCCAGTGATCAGCGAATACCACTCCGTCGATGACTACGTGGGAGGCTTCATGAACGAGAACGAAGCCATCGCAGTGTTCTCACGAGTGAGAGAAATTCACGTAAATGCTGGGTTTGATCTGTGTCGGTTCTTTTCCAGTTCGGCGGATGTGGTCAAGGCCTTAAACCCACAAGGATCAAACATGAATGTTAAATGGACCGAATCTGAGGAGAAGATACTGGGCATGTACTGGCAGCCGGCTACAGATGACTTCAAGTTCAGCATTAAATACCATCGAGTGCCCAGCAGCGTGACGAATGAGGAACGCGTTCCTACTAAGAGGGAATTTCTAAGCCTCGTCATGTCCACGTTTGACCCGATCGGATTCTTGAGCTGCTACATGGTGAACGCCAAGTTGTTAAACCGAGAAATTTGGCGGAGAGGAGTCAAGTGGGATAAGCCACTACCAGACAAGTTGGCCGCAGAATTTGGGTGCTGGCGACAAGAAATGAGATACATCGAAGAATTCCGTTGTCCTCGCTACTATTTCGGCACTGGACGTGTGCGGACACTGCAGCTGCACGTCTTCGTGGATTCCAGCCAATCGGCCGCCGCGGACCGGTGGTTAGAATAAGGAGCGATAATGGAAAGAACTTCGTGGGAACAGATCGAGAGGCTAAGAGGTTCGGCGAGGTGTTCGAGCCAGTGAGGATTCAGGGCGAGCTTTCGTCCAAAGGAGTAGAATGGATATTTAACTGTCCGGCGAACCCAGCCGAGGGTTGCGTCTGGGAAAGAATGGTCCAGTGTGTGAAGAAGGTGCTGGCGCACACAATGAAGGGCTCGCGCTCAGAGAGCATGTGCTTGAAAATTTGTTAATCGAGGCGGAGAATATAGTGAACTCTTGCCCTCTCACACATCTGCCTATTACGGTGGATCAGGAGGCTCCGCTGACACCGAGCGATTTATTGAAGGGATTAAAGGGAGAGATGTACAACACGGAAGCAGGGGCGCCTTGCGAGGATGATGCGGGACAGATTTTGGAAGCGATGGGTACATGAGTACCTGCTCACTCTCGTCCGCAGGCAGAAATGGTGCCAGCGCGCCGAACCGATGCGCATTGGAGATCTGGTGTTTATCTGTGATCCGGCCATACCACGCAGAAAGTGATAATGCGTCCCGCTTCGAAGTTAGCAGTTTTAGATGTGGTAAATTCTGTTGCTTCACGGGGGAGGGGATGTTGCGGAACGGATCAGCTGATTATCGATAGTTAATGTTAATTTGCTTGAATGTCGTTTCTAGTATTTTTATTGTATGTCATTTTACTGTTGCGATATTTGGTCACACTAATTCAGCTAAAATCATGCTTAATAATGGCGCCTGATATTAGTGCGTCTACGATATCCAAAGGGAGGGGAAAGAACCTGCGGTATGTTATAAGAATATGTTTAGACTTAAAGTAATATAATTGTATTTTCCCTAAAGAGTAAAAGACATCATAACTCTGCGCCACACACCAAAGCTTACTCGGTGCCAGGCAAAGGATACTCTGAAGACGGCCAGAGCTTGTTAAAAGGCATCCCCCGTATATTCGCTGCGGCTCCACGACAATTTCGAAAACTAGTTTTGTTGGTCTCTGTTCCGTCCTTGCAAGGTTACAGATTTCGCAATCATTGATAATGTTTTGAATAAGTTTATTATAATCGGGAAAATAGTGAGTTTCTTTAAATAATCGTATCATTATTTCGATACCAGGGTGTAACAATTTAGAATGTTGAGTAATAATGAATTCTTTAAATTCAGGGTAAGATTTTATGTCTCAACTTTATGATACTTTTCAGAATTTTAACGTTACTATGTGGGTTAATAGTTTCTCGATATACATTTTGAAAAACTAAAAAGTCTTTATCATTTTCCATGTAAATAGTACTGGTATTGTTTAAGAAGTATTTAATGAGGACATCTGTTGCCTTTGTCAGGGTCATGTCAGTGTATTTGATAGTCAGTTTTGTTTTGGAAAAGTATTTCGCTGTCTCTACTTGTTCTGCGGTGTCTTTAATTAATTCAATTTGTCTTGAAAAATAGTTTATTGGTTTTTTTTGTTATTTTAATGTAAGTTTCGTTGCTTTCTGATGAACTATGTATTGTTGCTGCTGTTGAAATATTTTCTTCTTCGTTGATCAGGTTACCTCAATTTTGACACGAGATAAAGCGTCTGCTACATGATTAAGTTTACCTTTTAAATATTTGATTTAGAAATTATATTCACTAAGTCTAATTCGCCAACGTTGTAGTTTCATATTTGGTTTTTTGGGGTATTTGGGGCTTGTGATCGCTTAAAATCAAAAAGGGGACTCCAAATATAGATATGGGCGGAAATATTTGGTTGCCCAAACGATCGGTAGTAGTTCTGTAATGCTATAATTTTGTTCATGATCATTTAATGTTCTGCTTGCAAAGCTAACTGCTTTATTGTTTTGCGATAACACGGCTCCTATGGCGAAATTGCTAGCGTCAGTAGTGACTTGAAATGTTTTTGTGAAATAAGGGCAAATAAAAATTGGGTCGTTCATTATGAGTTTTTTCAATTTTTCAAATGATTTATTGTATTCTTCGTTTTTTTGTCTATTTTAGCTCTTTTTTTTTAGAAATATTGTCAGAAGTTTTGCAATCTTTGCAAAATCTGGAATGAACTTGCGGTAATATCCGCATAAGCCTGAGAAATATTTGATTTCTTTTGGTGTCTTTGGTAGGGGAAATTTTTCGATTGCTTTAACTTGACCTAACTATGACCTAAGAAATTTGTTTGCTTTTTTAATAATTCGCATTTGTCCAATTCGAGTTTAAGATTGGCCTCTAAGTTTCTCAAAAATCTTTCTCAGTGAGGTAGGTGTTCGTTCAGAGATGTTGAATAGATGATCACATCATCTAAATAAACATAGCAATGCTTGTTAATGATGTCTTTTAGGACGTAATTCATGCACCGTTGGAGAGTTGCAGGAGCATGTTTTAGCCAAATGGCATGCGAGTGTACTCATAGTGACCATGTTTGGTCGAAAACGCCGTTATTGGTATAGACTTAGGGTCCATTTCGATTTGGTGAAAGCCTTTTGCTAAGTCAATCGTAGTAAAATACTGGCGTTTTCCTAATTTGCCTAGTATTTAGTCCATATTAGGAATCTAAAATTTATCATTTATTGTTATTTCATTTAGATTTCGATAGTCCACGACCAACCTGAATTTCGGTTTGCCAGACGCATCTATCTTTTTGAGAACAATCCATAATGGACTGCAGTAGGGGTTGTCGCTTTCGCGTATAATACCTTGTTGTAACATTTCCCCGATTTGGTTTTCTACTCCTGCTTCGTAGGCAAACGTATACGAGTTTGTAAGTTTGTATTTTTCCTCACTCTTTAAATGTTCCAGTCTGTATGTGCGTTCTGAGTCTATGTTGTTATCCATGGGATAGTTTATTTCTGATAAAAAATTGATTTCTTGTAAGAAAGCATTAAAATTTTTTGAAAAGTTCCCATCACATGGATCTAGTTCTTTGTGATCAAATGTTCTTCCGTTGATTATTGTTTTCTTCCGAAAGTAATCTATTAAACCGTTATTTTTATACTCTTGGACCATTGAAAATGGTCAAAAAAGGGTATACTAACTTAGTGAAAATGTATGTAACAGGCAGAAGGAGGCGTCGGAGACCCCATAAAGTATATATATTCTTGCTCAGGATCACTAGCCGAGTCGATTGAGCCATGTCCGTCTGTCTGTCTGTCTGGATGAACGCGCCGATCTCAGCTATTACAAAAGCTAGGGACACCAAATTTAGTATGAAGATTTCTGTATACAATTCGCAGATCAAGTTTATTTTCAATTTTGATTTACATTGCGATTTACATTCGAAATACTCAATTCTTTACGTTCTGCTTTAGCATATATATAGACAAATACTATATGAACTTATCCTCCAAATTACAATCCGATCGGACAATAAACACTGAAGTTATTAGATTAACCATTTCGACCCTTCGACCAGCCAAGAAGTTGTCGATGACGTCAGAACTAAATTACTTGTGCAGGAAAGAAAAGGACATACGATGCGAGCGCGAAGCGCGAGCTATTTCTCGACTCTTCTTTTTCATGCACATGTCAATTACCGAAAATGCATGTTCATAAATATATGCGAACACTCAACCAATAGGTGGCGTACAGATGAATTTGAATGTATGCAAGTACATAGATGCATGCATGTGTAAATGTTCATAATCTGCTTACGTGCACATATGATTATAATTTAATTATTCATATTTTAGGGTCAATAAAAAATACAAAACCATAAAATGTTATACATATGTCGAGCGGCTTGCGGCAGTGGGATATCCGTGGACGTATGTTGCCAGAAAAAGTGTCTAATTGTATACTACTAATTAGAGCTGGAAAGAACATCGGCGATGTATCGATACATCGATGTTTTCAAAACATCGGAGACATCGAGATTTTTAATTTTTTCCATCGTAAGGAAAAACTACCAACCGTCTAACTACACCCGTCACTACTTTGCAGCGATTTGGTAAGCTAAACACGTTTTTCTTATCAATTTAATAAAAAAGTTCGATGTATCGATACATCGATGTTTTTTTTGAAAAACATCGAAACATCGATGTAGGCAAACATCGATGTATTTCCAGCTCTACTACTAATCGCAAGCTACAAATTAATCATAACACTGCAGTGCGCTGCCACCTTGCATAAATTTCGATACGTTGTCAATAATTTATCGCCGCAATTTTCCTAGCGCCAGACTGCAAAAAGCGGTGTGAGCAGTATATATCGGTATTTCTTTATAAATTTTAAATTGGCCAATATCGATAACTTGCAATATATCGTGTAATCAAAATTAATATTTATTTAATTGCATTTTATGGTTGTGTATTTTTTATTGACCCTAAAATATGAATTATTAAATAATAATCATATGTGCACGTAAGCAGATTATGAATATGTACACAAGCATGTAAATACTTGCATACATTTATATTCATTTACCCCGCCACCTATTGGTTGAGTATTAGTGTATATGTATTTATGCACATGTATTTTCGGTAATTGACATGTGCATGGAAGAGAAGAGTAGAGAAACAGCTCGCGCTTCGTGCCCGCATCGTTTGTCCTTTTCTTTCCGACGCAAGTAATTTAGCTCTGACGTCATCGACAGCTTCTTTGCTAGTCGAAGGGTCGAAATGGTTTATTTAATAACTTCAGTGTTCATTGTCCGATCGGATTGCAATTTGGAGGATAAGTTAATATGGTATTTATCTATATTTATGCTAAAACAGAACGTTAAGAAATGAGTATTTCGAATGTAAATCGCAATGTAAATCAAAATTGGCGGTTTGCGGGGGCGGTAGACGTGTTGTTCCAAATTGAAAATAAACTTGATCTGCGTATGGTATACAGAAATCTTAATGCTAAATTTGGTGTCCCTAGCTTTTGTTATAGCTGAGATCGGCACGTTCATCCAGACAGACGGTCAGACGGACAGACAGACGGACATGGGTCAATCGACTCGGATATTGATCCTGAGCAAGAATATATATACTTTATGGGGTCTCCGACGCCTCCTTCTGCCCGTTACATACATTTGCACAAAGTTAAAATACCCTTTTTTGACCATTTTCAATGGTCCAAGGGTATAAAAAGTGCTTTAACTGTGGGGGTAATCACACAGCAAACTACAGAGGCTGTCTAATCTACAAAGAACACTAACAAGATAACATTTGCAAACGTTTTAAAATCAGGTATGACGCCTCCAACCCAAAATTCCCAAACCCCATATGAAGTGCATACAAAATTAGACACACAATAAAACTATAGCCCAACTGAGCAGCAAGAAACAAAACCTGAAGCTATGATGCAAGCCTTACAACAGAGCATGATGGAATTTATGACATTTATGAGGACCACCATTCAAGACATGATGCGTAATCAAAACCTTTTGATACAAATGCCAACAATCAATATAAATAATGGCTACCTTACGCATAGCTACGTGGAACGCCAATGGCGTTTCACATCGCACACTTGAGCTAGCTCAATTCCTACGTAATGCTTCTTTCGGAAACTCATCTCACAAGCAAATACAATTTTCAAATGAGAGACTACCACTTCTATGGTACAAATCATACCCCCCACGTTTCACAGTTTCGGAAGCTCAATTCCTGGATTTCTTCCAAGCACTAGGGCCACACTTCATTGCAGCAGGCGACTACAACGCTAAACATACTCACTGGAGATCGCGACTTGTGAATCCAAAAGGAAAACAGCTTTATAAGACTATAATAAAAGCCAATAGTAAGTCCTACATAGTGGCCATCAGACCTCAATAATCTGCCTGACCTGATCGACTTAGCAGTTACGAAAAATATTTCCCGCAGTTTGGTTAAAGCTGAATGTCTGCCAGATTTGTCATCTGATCATTCGCCTGTACTAATTCACCTCCGCCGGTACGCAGAAAACGTGAAACCACCATACAGATTGACTTCACACAGAACAAACTGGCTCAGGTATAAAAAATATATAAATATAATTTTGGTGGCTGGCTCGAGGTCAAGATCAAGTTAAATAAAATAAATATTTATTTCCTTTTGTTCCGATATATTTCGGTTACACTTCGGTAACCGTCTTCAGGGCTAAAAACACAAAATTACAAAAATTGGATTTTTAACAATATTTCTTTAAAGCTAAATTGAAACAATACTAAATTACGTACATATATTTTTCGCGTCTGCTCTTGCGGGCGCGGAGTTCCTAACTGGCTTAATAAGTAAATGTCTGTATATGTGAGCTCAGTTTTCTGTGTCCGTTTTGTAGTTTAATCTTTCTTGTATTGGTGTGTTTATTATGTGTAGAATTTCGAGAGTGTAACGTTTCTTGTTGTAATATTGTTGTTGCGTAAAAATTCGGAGAGTGATGTTTGTTTGCACAGTGGGTCATAAGAGCTGTTTATGTACAATAATTTAAAATCTGATTTGTGTTGTGTCAATCTTGTTTTCAGTTTTAGTTTTGTCGTTCCTACGTTTACACCATTGCATGTTTCCGTACTGTTGCCACTGCAAGGAATCTTATAAATCACATTGTTTTTGTCTTGTGGATTTATTTTGGACTTAGTATTCTTATAAAAATGTTTTAATGTGTGAAACCGTTTATGTGCTATTTGTATTTCTGTATTATTGTAACAATCGGATCTCATTAATCGTTCTGATAACGTTGGTACATAGGTTAGAGATCTATATGATTTCACTTGTCTATTTGTAGTTTCTCTTGGTGTTTCCTGATATTTTTTAATTAGTTTTTTGACTAGCGTTTTTGGAAAGTCATTGTCTGTTAGTATTTCTGTTATTTCCTTTTTAATCTCCTTATTATATATTTTGTCGGATATGTCAAACATACGTTTTTCCAATGTGTTTGTCAGTAATTCCTCCATGATAATGTCTGCAATTACGGGTGAAGCTGGGGAACCCATCGGCATACCTTTTAACTGTGAGAAAAATGTATCTTCATATTTAAAATATCTGTTTTCCATAATGCAGAACTTTACTATTTCTAGGAAAGTTTGTTCAGGTATCACAGTGTGTTGTTGTATTTGTGTCCATTTTGATCTAATTGTTGTCAAAGCTAAGTCTAATGGTATGCTAGGGAATAGTGATACTACGTCGAAACACACTAGTATTTCGTCTTTGTTAATGTTTTGGTGATTTATCTTGTGTTTGAATTCCATGGCATTTTTATGTTGAATTTCGATTCCTTTGTCAAAATGTTTAGTATTGTCACAATGTATTTGCATAAGGCGTAAAGCAGAACGTTAAAAAATGAGTAAATCGACATGTAAATAAAAATTGGCGGTTTGCGGGGCGGTAGGCGTGTTATTCCAAAGTGAAAATAAACTTGATCTGCGTATGGTATACAGTAATCTTCATGCTAAATTTGGTGTCCCTAGCCTTTTTACAATAATAGAGATCAACAGACAGACAGACAGACGGACAAACGGACGGACATGGCTAAATCGACACTTATGTTGGACTTAAGTTGCCATGAAAAGAATTTAATTGTATAATATTAATGGCAAGCTATAAATTAATAATAATATTGCAGTGCGCTGCCCCTTTGCTTCAATTTCGATATTTTCCCAATAATTTATCGCTTCAATTTCCTAAAGCAGTGTGAGCAGTATATATCGGTATTTCTTTATAAATTTTAAATTGGCCAATATCGATAACAAGGTCCAAGGGTATAAAAATAATATAAATAATAATAATTATCAAACCAATTTTCCATTCAATGGTTATACTTAACTATTAAATAATTAAATTATAGTATTATTAAAATATGCCTACATACATATTTACAGATATCCTCTCATTTAGATTTCTTAATTTCTAACCTATTCCAAACATTACAAACTCATGCTATCCTGAATACTAACAGATATCCCATTGTGATGGCTATGCAAAACCTCAAAAGTCCTAGCACTAATCTTTTCATTATCTAATATATTTGCAAATGGCCAATCAATATGTGTATCCATATTGGTAGTGGACGTTTTCAAATCTAACAAACTCCTAAATCCTTTGCTAGTCAAAGAATTATGAATAGCACAAATAGGCACAAATTAAAGTCTTCTAAAACTAGCAAGCTATCCCCTAAATCACTTAAACGAGAAAATTGCTGAATTATCTCCTCAAATTCTATTTTAAAAGCGGACAGAGGAAAGTCTAGACTGATGAAAGTCTAGACTTAATATAAGAAAACTTATGGCATCAAACCTAAATATGCCGAACTCAAAAACTACTGAGCCAAAAGTTTTTCTACTGAGAAACTCTATCTACTAGCTTGTTCTTTATATAAATTATGATACCCAGGTATTTTCAGTTCCCTTGCTTATGGAAGTTTCCACGAAGCATAATATTGATGACTGAAGCATCAGCTTGTCCGATCAAATATCTTCAAGATGGGAATTCAAGCTCTGAGTATTATGGAAGAAAATGTTAAGGGCAGAACTGATAATTAAATAATCGTAATGAGTACACAGTAGTTTTTCAGTTCGCAATTTCTTCAATTGGGCTTTCACTTTATCATTATTTTGGGGAGACTTAGGAGGAACAAACTTCCCAATAATGAATAATCCTAAAACCGTAGTTGCTCTACTGCAAGCTACGTATATTGCAGCACTATATTGGACATAGCCCCTCATCGCTACTTCACCCTCAGATATAATATAAATACGAGAGAGAACATACATATATTAACCCTTAGCGACATACACGGGTTTGATAAACTATGCATATAACTCAAAGACAAGGTATATATTCTATGCGGTAAGAATGGTATGTCTGGTTACAAGTATACAAGATGGTTTTGCAAATAACATCAGGTATCTACAGTCGGTGGGGACCCTTGTGACGGATAGCTGAAGTCGGGTGAGGGGGTCGACTACCATAAAAACCGATGAACGAAATGCCCTAGACGAATACCGCAGTATAAACATAAAACTTTAATTTTATTTAGTCCCTGTGCCGAATTAAGATGAATAAAAAAAATTTCTGTTATATTGCATAAAAGAAACGCGGTTGGGAAGAATTGTTAATGATCATAGAAACTTGTAATGTTATCGAGACTACTAGATGTAATCGCAGCTCGTTCTATACCCGCCCTACCTTGATTCCAAAAGATATTGTTAAAGGAATCCCAAATTTTTGTTTTATCTCGTCATGTCATTACACTATTTCAGTTCGGTTATTTACAAATAAAAATTTTCAAATTTTATTTTAAAAAAAATTTAAAGAATAAAGAATAAACATATTTGATGCAGTTTACGCTCCCACCGGAGTAGGAATAAAAAGTTAGAATATTTAAATTCTCATGTTGTGTGAGGTCTTGATTTGTGTTTGCAAGTATTCCCTCAATGTCGAATCATTGATTTTAATTAATTTTAATTAATTTTATTTATTTATATATATACAAACTCAGTTTGGTTTTCTTTGTTTTTTTTTTTTTCATTTGTTCAGTTTCAGTAGTTTAAATTCATGTTTATGTTTAACTGTTCTTGACGTTAAATATTTAAATTCAATAAAGAATATCAATTTTTCTTCTATGTATATGTATATAGTTTAATTCATAGTTTTGCTCTTCTTTGCTAAATGTTTAATTATATACATTTGTAGAAAAATGATTTTTGTTTTATACTATTGTAAAGTAGTTTCTCTGGCTGAGGTACGCTCGATCCTGTCCAGAGCCACTTTTACAAATTATTTGTAAAATTGCCGAGACTATGAGACGGAGAATAGCTCCCCTTGGGAGTGAGAGAGGGGCGTTCGGTCTCAGCGGGAGGGGAAGGGGAATACGCGCAATTGTACGTGTACGCTGTACGAGTACGTGGTATCTACGCTCTCTCGCTACTGGTATTGGTTCCAGACTCTCGAGTCCGGCCCCAACACCACTAGCGCGCCACCAGTTCGACATAAGTGTGATGTGGTTGAGCCCAACTATCACGCTCTGCCGAACTACTGTCTCAGGGGTAGGTACCATAGTACACGTGAGGCACGAATCAATACTCCGTCCCGGCGCACTTCTCAATCGACATTGCGGCCAGTCTATGAGACATGTTCGCCAACATCGCTGACATGTGCCTGTGTCGAAAGTTGAGCGCAAGTGTGGCGTGTTTAAGCCCGACTGCCACACTTTCGCTAAACTTTCGACTCAGTTGGGGTGCCGGAATACCGATCGTTTCCTCGGGGATGCCCTCGCTGGGTCTCACGCCTCTACAGGCACTGTCATTGACGCCAAACAACTGCCAGTTCTGTTCATTTTCTTTTCTTTATTACGTTATAAATAGCCTCAGAATAACTTACACTAGAGCCCTGCCTAGCACCGTAGCCATTTGACAAAATTTACACTAATGCTGCGTTGCAGCCCTGATTGCACTAGCAGAAAGAAAAACTAAGCATCGCTCACCAGAAGTTGGTCCCGCTGGGATCGTCGTAGTCACTGTTGTTGTTGTTGCTGACTTCTGGCGTTGCCCTTGCCGCTGTTGCTGCCGTTGAGTTGCTCTGGGGATGCCGCTGTTGTTGTTGTTGCCGTGACGTCGCTCTGGTAATTGTTGTTGTTGTTGTTGTTGCCGTGGCGGTGCTCGTGGAGTTGCCGCGGTTGTTGTTTCTGCCGTCACGTCGCTCTTGCCGTTGCCGTGGTTCCCTTGCACTTTGACTTTTTCGCGAGAGTGGCGCGTACTTGACCTAATTAGCTCGGGACACAGACTGACTTCCCTCCGCTCTCTATGTCGTTGACCCTTCGAGATTTTGGCGCGTGCCAACGGGCGACACACCTGTCGCCGGCTTCTCTCTGCATCTTTTCTGTCTTGTGCGTGTGCGCTCTCGGCTTGGTTCTCTCGGGCGGTTGGCTTCGGCTGCGTATGCGTGCTCTATGTGTGGGTGTGTGCGTGTATTTTTGTGCGCGAGTTACCACATGCACCCTTCCCCCGATCAGCATGGTACCCCCTCCTAAGACGAAGCGGGGGAACAACAACAGCTTGGTTACAAAGTAACTCAAGTGCATACTCGGCATATTAACATTTTTATTGTAGCCTATAAGAAACCTAAACGCATACTTACATATATATATGGTTCAATCTGGAACCAAGAGTACATTGCCCCACTTGAACTAATAAACAGGAAAAGGGACAAATGCCGACTGGGCATTTTGTAACATTGTAATTATAAACAGGAAAAGGGACAAACGCCGACTGGGCATTTTTGTAACATTGTAGTTCTAAGAATCCAAACCCATGTACCCATCAAGTAATATTTGAAGAGGAGAATAAATTCATTCCGATTGTATCAACTGAAAAGAGCAGACCTGTTTTTGAAATTCACCCCGAGAAATATATAAAGCCAAAAGTGAAACAAATATAAAGAATCATCATTAAGTTGTGAAGAAATAAAGGACCCCTCTTCCGCAAACTCCCCTCTACAGACGGTTTCGGATCTCTTGTGGAACTATAACTGGCGCAGCCGGACCTAAAGAACTATGCAGTGGACTCCCGCATATTGGTTATTCATGTAAGACAGCAACGGTAGTAGTAGAAAAATAAAATATTAACAAATAAAAAATTATAATGCAAAGTGACACAATCAATCTCAGTATGAAAATCACAATGCAGTGTCAGCAAAAACCCGCTGGTCGCACTTGCACATATTCAAGCAAGCGAGTACGTGGCAGCATAAGTCCATAGTGAGTAGCGTTCGGTTTAGTGATGTATGCATGCGATGTGCATACGAATACCCAGATTCATAAAAAGCAAAAAGGCTTACGCAATAAGGCGACACGATAAGGCATTCTGGAGTATATCAAGAGATAAAGCAATAAGGCTTACGAAAAAGAATGTGTATAAAATATATCAAAAAAAAAAAAAAACCCAAGCAATAAGGCTTCCGCAAATAAGTGCGAGACATATTAAGAAGAAAGAAATAAGGCTTAATCTGAGAAGGCATTACCTGAATGACGAGGACGGGAAATAGTTCAATTACCATAACATTCAGAGTTGCAGGGCGCAAAGCTGTATGTTGTTTTTGAATGTACCCGAATTCGTTGTTTAAAGGGACGCAAGCTGATGATTAAGCCCACTTAAAGTAATATGAGAATTAACAAATTCAAAACAAAAACAAATAAATTACCGATTGCACCAGATTTATAACTTTACACATGTATATCAAAACTAAAAAATCCTTCATTACAGGAAGTTTTAGAAGACACCATTACAACAACACACACCACAACACAACGGTTAACAAGACACACAAAATAAAATAAGTTAATTCAGAATAACATTAATACACACACACACTATAAATTAAGATAACTACACACATTAGAAATTAAGATATCAACACACATTAAAAATTAAGATTACAACACACCAACACACATCGTATAGAATAGTAATTAAATCACACACGAATTATATAGGAAGAGACGAGTAAATAGAAATTCACAGGACATAATTCAAATACTAAAATAGGCCCGATAGAATTTACAGTTGTATAGAGAGAGTTCATGTCGAATATCAAAAGATTGTTTCCGAACACCAGAAGTAGAAGTAGAGCTGAAAGAGAAGAATTAGCATCAAGGTCTTTAGAATCCATTGAAGAAGATTTTATCTTAGGTAGCGGAACAGTCCCGACAATAATGACTTCCAACGCTCCGCCAACATCGGCACTCCAAACGCCGCCTCCAGCGGTAAACACCAGCCCCAACGACATATTTAACACCTTACGGATTCCAGACGCAATTAGATTTCTGCCGACCTATGACGGAAATTTTAAGACTCTTAATGACTTCATTACAAACGTCGAAGAAATTCTGATGATGATCAGGGGAGCAGATCAAATTCCTTATGGTCATCTATTAATGAGAACTATTAGAAACAAGATAGAAGGACGAGCAAACGGTGTTTTAATTGCAGAAGGAATCCCTCTTAATTGGGACACTATTAGAGACACACTTCGCGTTAACTAAAGTGAAGAATCTTCCTTATTACAGGAAATTCAACTTATTAAGATGAAAGATCTTTCTTTAACTAGACTATACGAACAGATATCGGAAGTTAAACTGGCATTGTTTAATGTCATAGAGACTAAAGAAAGGGAACAATCAGTAGTGAAAGCAAAAAAAGAATCATACACAAAGTTGTGTCTAGACGCATTTATAACGGGAGTAAGGGGACCGCTAGGCGACTTTATAAGGGCCCTAAGACCCAGAACACTGACCGAAGCCTATGAAGAGGCACTAAAAGAAAGGGAATTGTATTTCCAGGAGAGAAAAAGAAAACAATTTGGTCAGAAAGAATCAGGACAGGAGAAAAGGAGAAATAACACAGATCAGGGTCAAGTAGTTCAAGCATCGACTAGCAACAACGGAAATAGTAACTTTAATAACCGTTTTGGATCCAATCAGGCTCCACAACAGTGTAGTTCCAATAATAGTACTAGGACAAACAATTATAACAGAAACAACCAATCTAATACACGGGCAATAATGGCCAAACCAGAAAGACCAGACTATACAAGCGGACAGACACAAATGAGTTCCTCTAAACGTTCGGGGCAATCGTATAACATCAACGGACAAAGTAAAAACGATGAGCAGACACAGGACACCCAACAAAATTTTCAAGAATTAGCCTCGGAAGACAGACGGGATATATAGACAGACACAAACATGGTTCGACTCTTCCATATGTGACAATAGACTCACCGTTTGGAAGACAACTAAAATTTTTACTAGACACAGGGGCTACTCATTCATTCTTAGACCCCAAATTAACCACGAACGCTAATAGAATTAGATTAAAAACAGGTTTTAAAATCAAAACAGTTCTGAACGAACACACATTAAAGGAAAAAGCAGAATTCAAGGGCTTTAAAGAATTTAAGACAAATATAACATTTACATTTCTGTTGTTCAAATTTCATGACTACTTTGATGGCCTACTAGGCATAGATTTGTTGTCACAACTCAAATCAAATATCGATTTAAAAAATCTGGTGTTACGCACCGAGTCCGCTCAAATACCAATTATATTTAGCAATTTAGCAATTTTGGACGTTGAATACAATGAATGTATTAGCAAGTGGTTCAAACGACACCAAGCCGATGCTTGTTGCGCGCGGAACCCAGACGAAGTCCACCTCCCGCCTGACCGACCGAGAGGCACCGTCGCATAACGGACGACACGGAAACGCGGTAAAAATGCGAGTAGAAACGCGAGAGAAAAAAAATTAACGCGATAGGGAATAAAAAGTCGAATAGAGGATACACGCGACATGCAAGTGAAGAATGAAAATTAAGAAAAAGAAGATAGAATGACGAGGAATACTATTAGGAGGATACTATTACTAATTAATACTAATACTAATTACGTGCTAGATAGACAAGAATTAAAGACTTCATAGCAGCGATAGAGTTATTGCTAGCTATGACGTCTTGAAGTTTATTGTAGACCGAACATAATACCCTGAACGGATCGTGCAGTGCATAGTTCGATCTACAATAAGGAAGAGTTAGTGGAAGGTAATTACGTGTCGTTCTGCAAGGGACAGAGAAGTGTAGCTGCCTTACCAGGGTCTCACTGTCAATGTCACCTTGCATAAGGTTGTTAATAAATAAGACACCTAGCATGGTTCTGCGATTGGTTAGGGAAGGCAGGTTTAATAATAGAAGTCTATTAGTATAGGAAGGCAGTCTTAAATTTTCATTCCAGTTAAGGCCACGTAAGGCAAAAAGTAAAAAGTTCTTCTGTACAGATTCTATGCGTTCCTTATGAATAGTGTACTGGGGACACCATACGCATGACCCGTATTCGAGAATGGGACGAACAAGTGAGATGTAGAGGGTCTTTGTAAGATAAGGATCGTCAAATTCCTTAGACCATCTCTTAATAAAGCCTAAGACACCCATGGCTTTATTGACCATATTAGAAATATGATTGGAAAACTTAAGTTTTCGGTCCAAAAGAACCCCCAAATCATCAACTAGGGTGATTCTTTCCAAGGCACAACCACAAAGAGTATAAGAAGCATACTTTGGACTGGCTCGAGAGAATGTCATCAGCTTGCATTTAGAGCTGTTCAGATTTAAAAAATTGGCACAACACCAAGAATAAAAACTATTTAGGTCGGCTTGTAAGAGTGAGTGACAGTGGTCGTCTTTAAATTGCTAACAAAGCTTTACATCATCCGCATACATGAGAGTACGGGAGTTACGTATGACCAAAGGAAGGTAATTGATGAAAAGCGTAAAAAGTAGGGGACCGAGGTGACTCCCTTGAGGAACCCCAGATGTGGCATGAAGTGGGTTTGAAAGGGTGGTTTTAAAGAGGACTCTTTGAGTTCTGTCAGTCAGATAGCTAACAATCCAACTAAGTATTTTTGGTGAAAAACCTAGAAGGTCAAGCTTATGTGCCAGAAGGGAGTGATTCACTGAGTCAAAAGCTTTACTGAAATCAGTATAAATAACATCAGTTTGAAGATTTTCCTGAAATGCTTTTACCACAAAGGATGTCAGCTCAAGTAAATTTGTCGTAGTTGAACGACGCTTTATAAATCCGTGTTGAAAAGGAGAAATAACGGACCTACAGGAATGTTGCAATTGAGGAGTTATAACATTCTCGAAAAATTTAGGTATAGCCGACAATTTAGAGATACCTCTATAATTGCTTGCATCAGACTTGCTGCCTTTTTATGAAGGGGAATAATAAAAGATTCTTTCCAAATAGAAGGAAAGAGTGAAGTTTCTAAGGGCAGCAAAAATAGTTTGAGCAATGGCTTACTTAAGGAGTTGGCACAGAACCGAAGTATACAAGCGGGAACACCGTCAGGGCCTGGTGAGAAAACTGGCTTAACTAAATAAAGATCCTTGACAAGTGAGCTTTCGTTTAGAAAGGGAGTGAAGATACCATTCGAACTTGGAATGTTGTATGGATAAAAGTGAGTGTGATGTGTAGAGGGTGAATATGTCGTTTGAAAAAACTTTGCAAACAAATCGGCCATGGTTTGGTCGGTATCTGCACAAGCATTTTCAAACGTTAGTTTCGTTGGAAATGCGGGAGACTTGCGCTTCGTGTTAACAAAACTATAAAACTGTTTGGGGTTCTGAGTAAACTGAACCTTGCAACGAGTTAAATAGGTCTTATAACATTTCGCGTTTAAGACTGTAAAATCTGACCGCGCGCTTAAGTAGCGAGAAAAGGTTGAAGGCGAACTATTGTTTTTATACTTTTTAAATAGACTCGACTTTAAATTTTTTAACCGTGACAACTCTCTTGTGAACTATGGCGGCTTACTCGAGGAAGTTGGATAAAAGCACGGAACACAAATATCAAAAAATGAATTAATTGTGTTATAAAAAATATTGGTCGCTACTGAAATATCTGTAGACAAATATAGTTCCGACCAATCAAAATTGTAAATTAACGAATTTAATAAGTTAAAATCTGCTTTTCTAAAGCAGCGTACACGATTACACAGTTTTTCATGTTTATCCATACATGCGACAAACTCAGAAGTAACTTCAAGAGTGGGATGGTAAGGATCTTCAGGAAGAGAAAGTGGTTGTGTCCTGTTTAGACTCACTCTAGATGGATCAGAGACAAAGCATAAATCTAACGATCTGTTACTACAGTTTAAGATATGATTGACCTGTGACAATGACATATCAAACAGACCGTCGAAAAGGTCATGTTGCCGTGAAGGCAGAATAGGTCAACGCAAGTTCATCTGCTAGAACCACAAGCAAAAACAGTGGTAGCTCTTCCGGTTAACATAAAAGAAGGGGAATTTAGTTGTAAAGAAGTCGAAATATGTGAAAATGTGGTAGTGACAGAAGGATTATATAAAGCAAGGGATAATGTTAGTTACATGGAAGTAGTCAACTATTCAGACAAAGAACAGAAGAATTTACTTAGATTCACCATTGACAGTAGAAGAATGGAAAAACGAAGAATTTGTAGAAGTTAATGTGACTACATTAAGAACGGACGAACAAACAAATAATAAGATAGATTTCAACCAATTACGCATTGAACCTTTAAATAAGGAAGAGGAAGTTGAATTGAAAAAACTACTTTGCCAATTCCCGAAGATTTTTCACAAAGAAACGGACAGACTATCATTTTCAAACCAAATCAAACATTTTATCCCCACGACAGACGAAATCCCCATTTATTCAAGACCATTTAAATACGCCCAATGCGAGAAAATAGAAATTAGTAAACAGATTCAGAAACTTTTAGAACAAGATATCATTCGTAATAGCGATTCTCCTTGGAGTGCACCAGTGTGGTTGGTCCCCAAGAAGATGGACGCTTCGGGCCAACCCAAATGGAGAATGGTAGTAGATTTCAGGAAACTTAACGACAAAACGGTAAAAGATAAATATCCTATGCCGGCCATTAACGATGTGCTGGATAAAATAGGCGGGGCCAAATATTTCTCAGCACTCGATCTAGCAAGTGGCTATCACCAAATTGAAATGGCCAAGCAAGATAGGGCAAAGACCGCTTTCACAGCAGTAGGTGGCCACTATGAGTTTACAAGAATGCCGTTCGGATTAACAAATGCCCCGGCAACTTTTCAGAGAGTCATGGATAACGTACTAAAAGAACTAATTGGCGAATGTTGCCTCGTTTATCTTGACGATATCGTCATATTTTCAGCATCCGTTCAACAGCACATAGGGCACCTAAAGTCGGTATTCAACAAACTGGCACAGGCAAATTTAAAATTACAAATAGACAAATCAGAATTCCTTAAAAAGGAAATCGAGTACCTCGGACATGTTGTAACAGCGGACGGAATTAAACCAAACCCCAAAAAACTAGAGACTATTAAAAAATTCCCCATACCACAAACAAAGAAAGAAATAAAGTCGTTTCTAGGACTCTTAGGGTATTATAGAAAGTTTATTAGGGATTTCGCCAGAATTACGAAACCACTAACTAAACAATTAAAAGGGAAACAAAAAACCATAAAGGTAGATAGCGAGTATAAAGACACATTTGAGACTTGCAAAATGCTTTTGTGTAATGACCCGATACTACAGTATCCAGATTTTTCCAAACAGTTTATTTTAACCACTGATGCTAGTAACGTCGCAATAGGCGCAGTTTTGTCACAAGGTACATTAGGAAAAGATAAACCAGTATCTTTTGCTAGTCGGACGCTTTCAGATACAGAATTAAACTATTCTACAGTAGAAAAAGAAATGTTGGCTATTATTTGGGCCCCAAAGTATTATAGACCTTACCTATACGGACAAAAATTCAATATAGTTACGGATCACAAACCACTTACATGGTTGATGAGTTTTAAAGAACCAAACTCAAAGCTAGTTCGTTGGAAATTACAACTCTTAGAATATGATTTTGAGGTGATCTATAAAAAAGGATCCCAAAACATAGTCGCAGACGCACTAAGCCGAGTGCAAATAGAAGCTAATTATAATGACAATATATCGGTAATAGCATCAGCAGGGGACACGATACATTCGAGCTTCGAAAATCTTAATGAAAACTTGTTTACCTCGGAAAAACCCTTAAATGATTACAACATACAACTTATATTTGAAACCGGCTTAAACTCAAAAGCTGTGGCGACCACCCCTTTTAGAAACAAAATCAGACGAATAATTTGACTTTACGGACGACGTAGTAAATAAACTATTAAAGAACTACCTTAAACCAAATAAAAAAAATATTTTTTACACCAGACCCCATTTTTAAGAAAATCCAAAAATCGTACTCCAAATATTTCGCACATAGCAAAGTTTATAAAGCGATAAGATGCACAACATACCTTGAAGACATTAACGACACAGACGAACAGGAAAAGAAAATTATAGAACAGCATGAAAATTCCAATCACAGAGGCATAGATGAGGTTAACGCCCAATTGAAAAGATAATACTATTTTCCACATATGAAACAAATAATTATAAAGACCATCAATAACTGTGACATTTGTAAACTACTAAAGTATGACCGATCGCCACCCAAAATTAAATATCTAGAGACAGAAACCCCCTCAACACCTATGCAAATTATACACACGGACTTATATACAATCAACGGAAACCATGTAATGACTATAATTGACAAATTCTCGAAATTCGCTGCGGCTTATACGATCCCCGCTAGAAACAGTATAAACATTGTAAAATCAATGCAACAGTTCATACAATATTTCGGTATTCCAAGAAAGATAGTTTGCGACCAAGGAGCCGAATATAATTCGAACCTGTTCAAAGATTTTTGCAAACAATACGGAATAGAATTGCACATGACATCTTTCCAACAGTCATCTAGCAATGCACCAGTAGAAAGGTTACATTCAACTTTAACAGAGATTTATAGAATTATCGTAGAAAAGAAAAAGGCAGAAAATTTACAAATAGAACATGACAGTATTTTGACTGAAACGTTAATTACTTACAATAACGCTATTCATTCAGCAACAAAACTCACACCTTTCGAACTATTCTCAGGCAGAACCCACTCCTTTCATAAGAACATCGACTTTAACGACCAACACGACTACCTCAAACAATTAAACGATTTTAGAGAAAAACTTTACCCGGATGTAGCAAAGCAAATGAGTTTGATTAAAAGTCAAAATATGGAAAAATTATACAAAGATAGAGTAGACCCACAACAATTAGAAATAGGAGAAACAATATTTAGAAAAGAAAACAGAAGGAATAAGTTAACTCAAAGATTTAATAACACAAAGTACTAGAAGATGGAGGACATACATTAACCTCGAACAAAAAACAGAAGTTACATAAGTCAAAGTAAAGAAAAGGCACAAAATGTAACAATACAAATTGATTATAAAACAATAACATTAAAAATACCCCATGAAAATATTTACATGTTTACCCTAGCAGAGGGTCAATTCGTTAACGTTCAGTACTTAGAACCGGGAACTCCGATGGTGAGACTAGAATTACGAACAGCGAAAAACATACATGACTATAGAATTATAGCTCATATTATCTGTATTGAAAATTATAAGAAGAATATAGAAATGTTGCAAAGTGCACTGCAGGAAATGAAAACAGTAGAGTTTTCGGGAGAAGCTATTAAAACATTAGAGGAAAAACTTAACCAGGTTAAAGAAAAAATTAATATTTTAACTCCAAGAAAGAGACAAAAAAGAGGAGCAATTAATGGATTAGGAAGTATAATAAAAACAATAACAGAATATGGATGCAGAAGATTCTAATAGGATAAAAGACGAGTTTCAAAATATACATAATGGCTTAGGCGAATTAGCATCCGAAATCAATAACGAAAATGAAGTTATAGTAAGATTCCAAAACATAACTAAACACATAAACCAAGAACAAATAGTAATAAGCAATTTTATTAAGAATTTTAAAAACCAAATTTTTAAACACTTAACACAAGAACATAATGAAATTCATGCCCTACAATATACAAACATATTAGGCTATAACATCGATATATTATATAATCACATTTCAAACATATTAGAAAGCATATTGTTAACTAAATTAAGAATAATACCTAAATTTATATTGTCAACGGAAGAAACAGATAAAATTATGGACATATTTACAGAACAAAATGTTAAAGTAGAATCCCAAGAACATCTATACAGACTATTAGAAATGGATACATTTATTAACAAAAGAAATGTTATTTTCTATATAAAAGTACCTATGTTTGAACTCGAAAACTATAAACTCGCTCAAACTATCCCAATACCCTTAAATAAGACAAAATATCTGCAAATACCAAATTATATTTTATTTAACAAAGATGTCTTAAAGTCTGTAAAAGAAAAATGCGACAAAGTTCACGAACAATATATTTGTAAATCTAAACTAGAAGATACCCCCAATGGAGACGAAAGGTGCCTCCGATCAATCGCCAACGCGGATTTGGCGGTCTGTGACACGGTTGAAGTCGACGATAAGGAACGTATCTTGCAACCTGAAAAAGGAACAATTTTGGTATTAAATGGAATTCGAACACAAATACACTCGAATTGTTTGAGGCCATTCCAAGTATCGGGAAATGCCATCATTACCTACAAAGACTGCAACCTGACTTCTAATGGATTTACCTATGGAAATGCTGAGCTAAAGATCGACGACTCAATAAAGCTTGTTATTCCCCTGTACACAAGGGTGGAAATCAATAACACAACAGAAGATCTAAACCTCCCAAAGCTGCACTTGGAAAACGCAAATAACCGGAATAAGTGGGTTTACATCCAAAACATGACGCGAACCCACTTCGCAGCTATTTACATCGTTCTGGCCATACTAGCAGGGACCATCATAACGCTAGTGATGGTAAGGCGGCGAGCGGCCATTTTCACTCCATCACCGACACCAGCACAGTTCGTTCCGTTACGTTGTAACATTGTAGTTCTAAGAATCCAAACCCATGTACCCATCAAGTAATATTTGAAGAGGAGAATAAATTCATTCCGATTGTATCAACTGAAAAGAGCAGACCTGTTTTTGAAATTCACCCCGAGAAATATATAAAGCCAAAAGTGAAACAAATATAAAGAATCATCATTAAGTTGTGAAGAAATAAAGGACCCCTCTTCCGCAAACTCCCCTCTACAGACGGTTTTGGATCTCTTGTGGAACTATAACTGGCGCAGCCGGACCTAAAGAACTATGCAGTGGACTCCCGCTTATTGGTTATTCATGTAAGACAGCAACGGTAGAAGTGAAAAACTAAAATATTATCAAATAAAAAATTATAATGCAAAGTGACACAATCAATCTCAGTATGAAAATCACAATGCAGTGTCAGCAAAAGCCCGCTGGTCGCACTTGACGGCCGCAGCCACGTATCAGATTGCACATATTCAAGCAAGCGAGTACGTGGCAGCATAAGTCCATAGTGAGTAGCGTTCGGTTTAGTGATTTATGCATGCGATGTGCATACGAATACCCAGATTCATAAAAAGCAAAAAGGCTTACGCAATAAGGCGACACGATAAGGTATTCTGGAGATAAAGCAATAAGGCTTACGAAAAAAAATGTGTATAAAATATATCAAAAAAAAAAAAAAACCCAAGCAATAAGGCTTCCGCAAATAAGTGCGAGACATATTAAGAAGAAAGAAATAAGGTTTAATCTAAGAAGGCATTACCTGAATGACGAGGACGGGAAATAGTTCAATTACCATAGCATTCAGAGTTGCAGGGCGCAAAGCTGTATGTTGTTTTTGAATGTACCCGAATTCGTTGTTTAAAGGGACGCAAGCTGATGATTAAGCCCACTTAAAGTAATATGAGAATTAACAAATTCAAAACAAAAACAAATAAACTACCGATTGCACCAGATTTATAACTTTACCCATGTACATCAAAACTAAAAAATCCTTCATTACAGGAAGTTTTAGAAGACACCATTACAACAACACACACCACAACACAACGGTTAACAAGACACACAAAATAAAATAAGTTAATTAAGAATAACATTAATACACACACACACACACACTATAAATTAAGATAACTACACACATTAGAAATTAAGATATCAACACACATTAAAAATTAAGATAACAACACACCAACACACATCGTATAGAATAGTAATTAAATCACACACGAATTATATAGGAAGAGACGAGTAAATAGAAATTCACAGGACATAATTCAAATACTAAAATAGGCCCGATAGAATTTACAGTTGTATAGAGAGAGTTCATGTCGAATATCAAAAGATTGTTTCCGAACACCAGAAGTAGAAGTAGAGCTGAAAGAGAAGAATTAGCATCAAGGTCTTTAGAATCCATTGAAGAAGATTTTATCTTAGGTAGCGGAACAGTCCCGACAATAATGACTTCCAACGCTCCGCCAACATCGGCACTCCAAACGCCGCCTCCAGCGGTAAACACCAGCCCCAACGACATATTTAACACCTTACGGATTCCAGACGCAATTAGATTTCTGCCGACCTATGACGGAAATTTTAAGACTCTTAATGACTTCATTACAAACGTCGAAGAAATTCTGATGATGATCAGGGGAGCAGATCAAACTCCTTATGGTCATCTATTAATGAGAACTATTAGAAACAAGATAGAAGGACGAGCAAACGGTGTTTTAATTGCAGAAGGAATCCCTCTTAATTGGGACACTATTAGAGACACACTTCGCGTTAACTAAAGAGAAGAATCTTCCTTATTACAGGAAATTCACCTTATTAAGATGAAAGATCTTTCTTTAACTAGACTATACGAACAGATATCGGAAGTTAAACTGGCATTGTTTATTGTCATAGAGACTAAAGAAAGGGAACAATCAGTAGTGAAAGCAAAAAAAGAATCATACACAAAGCTGTGTCTAGACGCATTTATAACGGGAGTAAGGGGACCGCTAGGCGACTTTATAAGGGCCCTAAGACCCAGAACACTGACCGAAGCCTATGAAGAGGCACTAAAAGAAAGGGAATTGTATTTCCAGGAGAGAAAAAGAAAACAATTTGGTCAGAAAGAATCAGGACAGGAGAAAAGGAGAAATAACACAGATCAGGGTCAAGTAGTTCAAGCATCGACTAGCAACAACGGAAATAGAAACTTTAATAACCGTTTTGGATCCAATCAGGCTCCACAACAGTGTAGTTCCAACAATAGTACTAGGACAAACAATTATAACAGAAACAACCAATCTAATACACGGGCAATAATGGCCAAACCAGAAAGACCAGACTATACAAGCGGACAGACACAAATGAGTTCCTCTAACCGTTCGGGGCAATCGTATAACATCAACGGACAAAGTAAAAACGATGAGCAGACACAGGACACCCAACAAAATTTTCAAGAATTAGCCTCGGAAGACAGACGGGATATATAGACAGACACAAACATGGTTCGACTCTTCCATATGTGACAATAGACTCACCTTTTGGAAGACAACTAAAATTTTTACTAGACACAGGGGCTACTCATTCATTCTTAGACCCCAAATTAACCCCGGTTAACATAAAAGAAGGGGAATTTAGTTGTAAAGAAGTCGAAATATGTGAAAATGTGGTAGTGACAGAAGGATTATATAAAGCAAGGGATAATGTTAGTTACATGGAAGTAGTCAACTATTCCGACAAAGAACAGAAGATTTACTTAGATTCACCATTGACAGTAGAAGAATGGAAAAACGAAGAATTTGTAGAAGTTAATGTGACTACATTAAGAACGGACGAACAAACAAATAATAAGATAGATTTCAACCAATTACGCATTGAACATTTAAATAAGGAAGAGGAAGTTGAATTGAAAAAACTACTTTGCCAATTCCCAAAGATTTTTCACAAAGAAACGGACAGACTATCATTTTCAAACCAAATCAAACATTTTATCCCCACGACAGACGAAATCCCAATTTATTCAAGACCATTTAAATACGCCCAATGCGAGAAAATAGAAATTAGTAAACAGATTCCGAAATTTTTAGAACAAGATATCATTCGTAATAGCCATCCTCCTTGAAGTGCACCAGTGTGGTTGGTCCCCAAGAAGAATGGTAGTAGATTTCAGGAAACTTAACGACAAAACGGTAAAAGATAAATATCCTATGCCGGCCATTAACGATGTGCTGGATAAAATAGGCCGGGCCAAAAATTTCTCAGCACTCGATCTAGCAAGTGGCTTTTATCAAATTGTCTTGTGCGTGTGCGCTCTCGGCTTGGTTCTCTCGGGCGGTTGGCTTCGGCTGCGTATGCGTGCTCTATGTGTGGGTGTGTGCGTGTATTTTTGTGCGCGTTCTTGCTTGCATGCCCGATGTATGTGCACTCTTGCTTGCGCTCTCTGTGATCGTCTGCACTCTTCATTGTCGGTGTTTGCGTGCGCTCTTCGTTGCGTGCACTCGATGTCGCCTGTGTCGGCGCGTGCGCTCTTTGTTGTGTGCTCGCTCCGGTGTGTTGCTGTGTGAGTGCGTCTTCGTTGTGTGTTTCAGCGGCGTGTGCTGTCTCCCTACTGCGTGCCCTATTGCCAATTGGCCTATGCTTGCTTAACTAAGTACTAATTACAATCTATGGAACAAGGTACCTTCATGGTAATACTTATAACTACTAATACCTTCGTGGTAAACTAATACTAATATTAAACTAAAGTTTTTGTGGGGCTCGAAATACGAGTCCTCACACTATTATTATAGTAAAGGTCGCATCTTAAAGTGTAGATGCCAATCAAAGATATTTAATTCAAGTCAAAGAACTGTTATAAAGGTCTATTTACCAGTGCATATTCTTAATATTCATTTCGCTTTGCATAAAGTTTAACAAAAATTTATATATATATATATTTTATAAATGCAAAGTTATGCGTATATGTACAATAGGAATTTGTAACTTACCCTCAATCCATCCTTTGCGCCCAAATGATGTGGATTTGTATGTTGCTTTAATGCTATTAAAATGTTATTAGATTTCATACACACGCACATTCAAAATATATATGTGGTCTGCACACACATAAGTAAGGTTCGAAAACCTAACCTAAAATTATCAAGCAAATTCAAAATAAAAGCTTATTTGAACACCTTTTTAAATTTTCAAGTCAGAAGGCGTATCATTGAATTAAACCAACTAAATATTTTAATAATTATTAGAAATTATCATTATCTTTCACTTGGATATTTTTGGTAGGAATATTTAACGTCTTTTGCATTTTTAAAATGACATTTGCTTTAAGCAAGAAATAGATTATATATACATTCCTCAGAATTTGTTTATTTGCAAAGTATTTAGTATTTAGTTTCAATTGTTATGCAATATTTTTTTTGTAATTCTTTTAGTGCAATATAGTTTTTATTTTTTTAGCAATATTTTTTTATTGAAATTTTAGCACTTTTTAATTTTTTTGAGATTTGGCAAAATTTAAGAATTTATTATAGCAGGTGTGTGAATGTGTGTGTGTGTGAATAAACGTAAGTGTAGGTATAGTCCGCACTTTACACTGAGAGGTATGTATGTATTTTTATAAATACAAAAAAAAAAGTATTTGCTTGTATTTATGTAGTGCTGGTGTGGCCGGTATACTAATTTGTTTTTCTCAGTATATCCCACATATGCAGCTGTACATTGCCGCATGCATGTTTATGTGTGTGCTGAAGTGTTGAAACTGTATTGTGGCGTGTCGCGCTGAAAGTGTATATGTATATGTGTGACGGGTTGAAATGACAATGTTGTTGCACCGTTCCAAATGATCCTATTACTCTTCTGTATCCAGTCAGTCTGTTTTGCCGCAACAATTCTCAATAAGAACTGCGCCGGGCGCCAAATAAGAAGATCGGTTGGCAGGGTGGTGCTCCACTGGCCAACGCGATCTCTATTCTGTAACACGTTAAATTTATAAGTAAGTAATATACTGAAATACGTTGATGTGCGTATTCAGACAAATTTACATGATGTTATTTATTACAAATATTAGTGATAAATGGCCGGATGCTTTAAGTTTTATACTGATTTTAAAATTTTTACTTTTTCGGATTTTAAGTTATACGTCTCGTCTTTCAAAGGCAAAAGAGGAAGCTTGTACAGCGGAAGCTACGTACGTGATGGTGATGGGATAAGTACTAGTATTTTACTCGTTTTGCAACATTAAAGATCAAAGATATCGATTTCGATAAAACATATGATATGTACTTGATATCACATATGTTTAATTAGGGATGTACATTACAACCACAAGTAATTTAAAGATTCCATGAATCCGGGAAAATTACTCCTATCTCTCTGCCGTTGAAATCTTCTAACAGGTAAAACGCCGAGCCCAACTTGGCTTTTACTCTAACATCAGCCACAGCTGATTCAGTTTCGCATTGATTTGTTTGGAAAAATTGCTCTGAGCAAAGTTCCGTCGAAAAATCTCTTGTCCGATTTTAAACGAGACTTCTTTAGTCCTTAGGTTGTATTGCCGTTCGTTATTTTCAGAAGATTTAATGATATTGGATTTCACGTGTTTTCTCAAAACGTTCAGTTCATCTTCTCGTGGCAGGATATTTTCGGGCTCACCTAGCAATTTAAACTTTTTGAGAAGGGTATAATGACTGCCAAGTGTGGTCATATGAAAGCCGTACAAAGCAAAGTAAGGAGGATACTCTCCTTTGATGATGCGCATTGCGCAACGCAAAACTAATACCATGTATGTGTTTATCCCATTCTGTATGATTGTTTTCTAAGTATGTTCTTATCCCTGCAATCAACGAACGATTCACTCGCTCTGATGCATTCGATTGGGGGGAGTACAGTGCCGTATACAAGTGACAAATTCCTAAAGATGTTAACCAAGCGTCCAATCTTTAGACTTGAACTGCACGCCATTATCCCTGATAATACAATACGGAACTCCATAAGTGAGAAAGATTTGATTCTGTAAGAATTCTTGTACTGAGGCAGTATTAAATTTCTTTAGTGGACATAACCAATGGAATTTGGACATATGATCCAGTACTATAAGAGCCCTATATATATATATACACGTTCAAATGGTCGTTCCGTAGAAGACAATTTACCCATTATAGGTTTTAATGTAATGTTTGGTGCTTTTGTGGCTTTGCAAACATCGCAATTGCGCATGTAGTCTATTACTTGAGTTACCATTCCTGGCCAAAAGAAATTGCGCCTAAGAAGTTCGAGTGTCTTGGCCATGCCACCGTGAGCACTGGTCACAACATCGTGAGCTTTTCGAATAACAGACTCCGTCAACGCCCTTGGGATCCAAAGTTTCCACGCTCGTTGATTTTCAAGATCTGTCCCTTGTTCATGTGAGGTACGAATATATAAATATTTGTCCTCTACACTTAAATCTGGATAATTACCATCAGGACTCGAAGCTTCGTCGCATAGTTTGCGATAATCAACTTCATCAAAATGTGGCGAATCTAAATCAACGGATGGTTCAAGCGCCTCTAAGGCATTTACATCATCCTGATATATTCTGGATAACGCATCAGGTACTATATTGTCTTTCTCTTTAAGATGGCTTATAGTAAACTTGTATCCTGTAAACGCATGGCCCATCTTGCTAATCTACCTTTAAGATTAGGCCGCCGCATTAGCCATAAAAGACTCGCATCGTCTGTGATTATCTCGAATTCTTGCAACTCGAGCATTCCCGTTCTGTAACACTGTAATTACGTTGTGCTGGCTTTAGTTTCTTTAACATAAAAGCGACAGGCCGCTCTTCTTTGTCATCAGAGAGTTGTAATAGAACCGCTCATACGCCACAATCACTAGCATCACAGTGAACGAAAAACTTCTTGCCAAAATCTGGATTTTGTAGGCCGGGTGCTGAAGTAACAACCTCTCTCAGGTTTTTAAAAGCGACCTGAGCTGCATCAGTCCAAACAAACTTTCTTTTCGTGGACAAAAGTTCAGTTATTGGAAATACTAGTTCAGCGAAATTCTTTATAAATCTTCTGTACCATCCTACTAACCCTAGAAAACTACGTGCCTGTTTAGGCGTCTTTGGAGGTGGCCATGAATTAATGGTGTAGTATGCACACATATGGGTTGACCACTGTACCTATTATTATTATTATTACAGAAGAGGGAGTCTCCCAGCGGAAAAAGCGCGAGGCACTGCGACCAATATGATCTTTTGTACCCAGAATGCTCTCCCTGTCATGACAAAAGCTGTTCTGCTTCCCTAATGAAGCATAACAGATCTTTCGTCGAGGAACGGACAATCTGCTCTGGAGTTGCGATTTCCTCGTGCAGATATTTCCTCCTTGTCCATACCAAGGCCGGACAGTCTCTCCTGGAGAGTAGCTTGGTCCTTCGATCAACTTTGGGATTGGTAAGCTCTTTAGCCTGCCGCATCCCTGGTTGGAAGAACCAGTAGCGTTCAGTCAATCTTCCAGCCCAGGTTTTCGCAAGGGAGGAGATAGTAGACCACCCCACGCCACAGAAGGGTTCGGGGCCGAGCAAGGTGGCGCTTGATTCTAAGAAGGCTCATAGCAGCAACTTCTTTTATACGGATATGCAGCGGAGTCAGATTCAAAATCGATTCCATTGCTGCAGTGGGACAGGTGCAGAGTGCACCCGTCAAGGAAAGGCAGACCAGCCTATGCATTTTCGTGCATTTATTGATGGCAGTGACCTTGGGCCACCACACAATAACAGCGTAGGTTACGATCGGTCTTACCATCATCTCAAAAAGCCACCTAATGGTGCAGGATTTGAGACCCCATATTCTACCGAAAAGCCTTCTACATGCCCACATGGCATGAGTGGCCTTTGATAGAGTGTTATGCAGGTGGGAGTTCCAGTTTAGTCGCTTATCAAGGGTTACCCCTAGATATTTGACTTCGTTGGAGAGTTCCACAGGAGAGCCGCCAATATGTAATTGACCAATGTCAATAGAGTAACGCTTAGTGAAGGGAACAATGATTGCCTTTTGAGGATTGATGCTAAGACCTACATCATCGCACCATCTACTGATCATAGTTCCTGTTCACTACGAGAGCCAGGTCGTCGGCATAGCCAATTGCTTCCACGCCCTGTTCTGCGAGTATGATTAGTAGTTCGTGAACTACTAGGGACCAGAGCAAAGGGGATAGAACCCCTCCCTTGGGACACCCTTTTACCGCACTAATATGGGCGGTCGTCGTATCCAGGGTAGAGGAGATAGTCCGGTGTTTGAGCATGGCGTCAATCCACCGGATTATGGGACGGGCAATGTTCCTGCGCTCAAGCGCAGTAGAGATAGACCCGTAGCCGGTATTATCGAAAGCACCCTCTATATCAAGAAAAGAGCACAGAGCAATGTTCTTTGATACGAAGGCCTTTTCGATCTTACTCACTAATATGTGGAGAGCGACCTCTGTCGATCTACTGGCTATATACGCGAACTGCGTGGGGTGCAGAGGATTGTTTTCCTGCAGAGAGCACCGAATGTGCAAGTCTAGGAGCCTTTCCGCAGTCTTGAGTAGAAAGGAGGTAAGGCTGATCGGCCGGTAGGACTTAGGCTGGTCAAGAGGACGATTCCCCTGTTTGGGGATGAATACCACATTGACTCTCCTCCAAGAGTTGGGTATGTGTCCCCACGTGAGACTGGCTCTAAGAAGGCCGACCAGTGGATCGAGGATATGATCCAGACTATTTTGGAGAAGGGCTGGAAAGATTTGATCACCTCCTGGGGCTTTGAAGGGAGCGAAGGAATCTACAGCCCATTTGACCTTTTCAGGATCGAAGATGGTACCAGATAAACTGGTTCCACGTCAGGTGACCAGGTGGCGTCAACGTGACTGGAGAGATCTGGGTTGGCCACGGAACCTGGGAAGTGAACTTGTAGTAAAAGTTCAAGTGCTTCCCTACGATCTTGAGTGAAAGAGCCATCTGCTCTTTTTAGAAGCCCTATACCATTAGACGATCCTTTGGCTAATACCTTGTGGAGTCTCGCTGCCTCTGCCAGAGATTCTATGCTACCACAGTAGCTGCGCCACGTATCGCGTTTGGAGCGTCTAATGTTCTTATTATAGTTTGTGAGAGCGTCCCTATAGACGTCCCAACTTATACGGTTAGATCTGGCCTTCCTTCTTTGAGCAGCCAACTCTTCGTTCCACCAAGGAACTTTACGGTTGACCGTTAGTGTCTTCCGAACTGAGCTGGCTTCGAAGGACGTAATAAACACATGTTGGAGCAGGTTGGCAGCAAGTTCTATCTCACTGACAGAGTTAGGATTGCTGATCAACATGTCTGCTTTTAAAGCCACAGAGGCTTATCTCGACTTGGCCAGGAAGGTCGAACCTGATGTGCTGATGGTCCGACAAGGTGGCTTCGTCTGTGACCCGCCAGTTTATAAGCGAATCCGCAATTGAGTTGCTTATTAGGGTGAGATCTAATACCTCTTCCCTAATAGAATTAATAAACGTCGGTTTACACCCGACGTTCGCTATGTCTAAATGACAACACATTAGATAATCAAGGAGAGACTCACCACGTTTGTTGACGTCGCTGCTCCCCCAGATTGTGTGATGGACGTTGGCATCACAGCCAATCACGAGCGGCTTGTTGTGAAGGCGGCAGAATCCCACAAGCCGCTGAACCTCTGTGGGGGGTACGTCATCCACATCGCCCGGGAAGTAAGCAGAGGCGATCACCACTTCCCGGACGCCATCAGCAGTGGCTACCTCCATAGCCGTTGCCACCAGGTCTCTGTGAATGAAGTTGGTTAAAGGAAAGTGTCTCACACTGTTACCGTGGCCACTTGCTCCGGTGAAAGCGGGTTTTTTGAGTCAGCCGAAGTGAAGCCCTTGAGGTTCGAGGACGGTATCGTCAGCGCGCGTCCGTTTGGCCTTGGTTTCCACGGGGGGCGCGGTGGCGATAGCCAGAGCTTCTGCTCTGCTCGAACCCTTTACGAGTGCGGCTTTGAAAAGCCTCTTCTCACGGGTCTTCATTTTCACAAAGGCGTTCTCAGAGTCCAGTCGCAGCCTCTGTATCTGAGAGCCTGCTTCCGTGAGACCTGACCTCTGCGAGGCCACGGAAGCGTCGTCAGCGAGGCTGATCAGGTCAGTGTCAGCTTCAGCGTCAGAGGACATCACCTCGACGAGTTGTGCCGGCCTGAGCAGCTATTGGACGAGAAATCAGCACTGGCGAACTCATCGTCCAAGGGAGTCCGTGGCCTGTCCGGGTCCCCTAAAGTACCAGGGGCAAGACCCGTGGTATTGGGGGTGGAAGCCAGCAGCCCACTGGCTACCGTGCTATTGTTGGGGTCGGCCGTTAAGGCCTCGCCCTGGGTTGATGCTGTCGAAGTCGCATTAGACTTATCTTTTATAAAATTTGTATCCATAGTTTGGACCCACGAGTAGGAGGGATGGGAAGGTCACCCATGGCATAGAACGCGTGCCGTGGGAAGTCTAGATGAAACTGGAGGGCGACAGGTATCCAGAGTCCGCATACTAACGACCGGGCTACCCCCCGGCCATGCATCCCTTGGCGTATGCTGTTCCGCCTTGGATTGGGGTGATTTATAGAATCACAATCTTCGCCCGACTACAATTAGTCAGCACCCCTAGCAGAGACATGACCGTGCTAGGGGCCTGCTTCCAGCCGCCCTCACGTGGAGAGTATAGCCGCACTTCCGACAGTAGGAGCAAGGACGGCACGTACCTCAGCCAAAGCTAGGGTTCCATCTGATTCCCCTTACTGTCTCTGACGGCTGACGGCCAGACCACTGTACCTATATGTGATCATAATATACAAGCACATTGTAGCAGTCTGTTGCAATGTGTACATAAACAGTCCAGCCCAAGTGTATGCGTAATACGAGCACCCACTTGGGGGCTAACATACATAATTGCATGGTCAGCAGTTCTCACGCTGGCCAAGCGCTGATCGCTTACTATGTGTGCCTATAGCACTCCTCCTCCAGCACCGTCGCGCGGCGACAGTATATATATATATATAAGATAAGAAACCTTTGTATGTAGATCATAAGAACATTAACGAATTAACTTCGAATGGAGCGGGACCTTCCCTGCTCCATCAAATAAATAAAGAAATCAAAAAAAGATATTAAATTCAGTGTTATAAATAATACATGGCGACCGTGACACAAGTCCTAAGGATTACGGCCTAAGGACTACCTCCTAAGGACTACGAAGGACCCAGGACCTAAATCCTTTGCTCTGACAGAAAAAAATAAAAACACATATAGTAAAGGCAGTGAAAAACAAAGATCTGAGTGAGTAGAGTAAGGCAATGGGAAAAAAGCGCGCCGGTGTGCGACAAAAACTAAAAAAGAGAATAGCTCACCTAAAGTGGCTATTATGTTCTCAAACGCCACCACCAGCCTGGTCAAATGCTCTCAAATTACAAGCGGAGCTTGACTTTCTGCAACAAGAGTTACAAAAAGCGCCAGTAACAAACCAAAGCCAAACTCTCTCACTTATTAAACCCACATATGAATTGAAAACTAAAACTATAACACCACCACCCAGAGCCAGCATACCAGTCTACAGAGAACAATGCCCGTTGGACTGCGAGGGACCATGGAGCCCCTACTGCATATACACCTGCGATCATCGTAAGGACCCCAGCCAGCCGAAGGAGGCCTGTGTAACAACAGCAGCTTGTGCAGCCAGCACCGGCACCGCTTAACGCATCAAGTTAAGCCTCTACCCAACAACAGCAGCAGCAACAACGACTGGAGCACCAAATAGGAAAACGCGGTGAACTATCCGTTCACAGCGTCACCGACTGGATTCCCAAAGAGTCAGAGCCAGAACCAGCGTTTCCAAGAGCACAAAATTTTTTTTCGTAATTATAATAACCAATTATAACATTGAGCGGAATCTTTTCTGCCCGGTGAGAAGTTCGGCCTGAAAAGCCAAACGAAAATTTAGGTAGGAAACCTGTAAATTAATACGGATGAATTAATTTCTACAAATTTCTCACCACCGCAAGGCGTCTTAACAACAAAAAAAAACAAAATAGATATCTTAATATTTAAGAAAAAGCGATTCAAAGACAAAATTAATAAATAAACAATAAGTAAATGTCACTTATCAACTCTATAAGTAAATTATATCCAGACCCAATATATTCAGAAAAAACTGTATTAGGAAAAAACTTCTTTTCAAACATGGGTCTAGTAGATGTTAAGTCAGTGGACTCCACTGCCAATGTAATTAACAAGGTCGAAGCTGTGCCTTTAAACCTGGATTACATAATAATTTGTTTAGTCATTATGACAATAATTATGTTGATAAATATATGTTATAAACTATATTAAATGCATAGTAAATGCCTTAAGAAAAGATATATAAGCAGAGCTAATGACTTGGACAGGGTTTGATAGCTGAAAGGCAATAAATAGAGCGAAAACGAAACAAAAAAAATTTAACCCTAGTAAGCAAGCATAAAACTTTCTTGTCAAAAGCTTTAAAAAGAAGCAACAAAAAAGCTAGTTATGAACATATAAATAAATATTAAAACAGAATATAAAATATAATTAAATAAATCTTTTGATTAAAACCCCAGTTTCTAACTTGATGGATTGGCTAAATATAAAAGCTAAAATCAAGAACCTTCGCGAAGACTTTGATAGATCGTTTAAGTGCCTCAATAAGGGTGCACCAATAAGTAACGATACGAAGATACATCATTTAGAGACACTATTAGGAAAATATAACGAGGTCCGTGTCATAATACTTGACCACAATACGAAATTTTCTTCGATACAACAGACACAAGTAAAACATATAATATCTCGATTAAGAGAGAACATATTATATGTGTCACAAAGGCACAAGTTACAAGTACTTGTTCCGAATACACCAAATTTCCCAGCTGAACTATTACTAGACGTAATTGCTGAGGAAAGAAATAGTAAGCCAACAGAAAGTAAAACAGTAAACAAGATGGCACAATCAGTACTAGATTTCCTAAAGACAGCCTCGTCTCTATTATTTGAGTACGACGGCAAAGCCGAAAACCTACAGAGTTTCAAAGACGCTCTGAAATTGTTAGATTCGATAAAAGGAGAACATGAGACTTTAGCAGTCAATGTCATTAAGACCAAACTAAAAGGTCATGCTAGGAATCTCATTAGCACAGAAAAAACAGGAAATTAAAGATAAACTCTCGAGAACCGTGAAGGGAGAATCTGTTGAGGTACTCTCTGTAAAATTGCTTAATCTGCAGCAAAAGAACAAAACAGCCAACCTCTACACGCAAGAGGTTGAGCAATTAACAAAAGCTCTAGAAGGTGCTTATATTAGTGATGGTTTGAAACCAGAACTTGCAAATAAATACAGCACGACCCAAGCCGTCAAAGCAATGACAAGGAATTGCTCGATTGATAAGGTAAAAGTAATCATACAAGCAGGCACGTTCAACAGCATGTACGATGCCATATCTAAATTTATAGACAGTTGCACAGAAGCAACTGGACATTCCAATACTGTTCTTTTCTACCAAAATCAGACTCAGCGCGGTACATACCGCGGTCGTTATAATACAAGGGGCCGCCCTTATTACAGAGGCGGCCATCGTTATAACAATTCCAATAATAATAATAATAGAAGAAACTCTAGAAGCCGTGGCAACTCGAAACGAGGCAAAAATAACAACAATCAAGGAAATGTAAGAGTAGCCCAAAAAAACTCGGGAAGCTCCGAACAACCTTTAGCTGCTCAACAATAAATAGTTACAAGGTTCACACAATTAATCTTAGCCAAAACATATTTGTTAATTTTGTCATGTTGAAACAAATAAAAAACTTGTCTTTTTAATAGACACAGGTGGAGATATTTCTCTTCTAAAAGAAAATTCTGATATCTTTAATGATATTCAATAAAATTAATATTCAAGGAATAGGACAAGAATTAATTCAATCCAAAGGATTAACTTCAATTGAGATACAGACAGGCGATTACATAATTCCACACGATTTTCATATAGTAGATTCACATTTCTAAGTCCCATGTGATGAAATATTAGGCATTGATTTCATAAAGAAATTCAATTGTCAATTAGATTTTAATCAAACAGAAGATTGGCTCAAGATGAGACCAAATAATTTGAATTCCCCAATATATGTTCCAATAACATACAGTTCAATGTCATTTATGTTGCAAACACAGTTGCAACAACCAAAAATGCATTTGTCTGATTACTGAATACAACTGGTAAAGATCAAATAGTAAATATAAAAGATCTACAATATGAATCACTTTCGAACTGTGACATAGTTCAAACCAATTCTGAAGCGAGAGAAAAAACTGTCATGTCTCAATTAACAAAAAATTTTCAACCACAATTCAAATCTACACTAACAGATTTATGCCCCAAGTATAGCGATGTATTCGGACTTGAAACCGAATCAATTACAACAAATAATTTCTACAAACAAAAGCTAAGATTGACAGATGATGAGCCAGTATATATTAAAAATTATAGAAATCCTCATAACCAACTTGACGAAATTCAAGTACAGGTAGAAAAATTAATTGATAACAAAATAGTCGAACCGTCTGTGTCCCCATATAACAGCCCACTTTTGTTACTTCCACAGAAATCTCTTCCCGGTTCTGACAAGAAAAAATGGCGATTAGTAATTGACTATCGTCAAATTAATAAAAAACTGTTGTCCGATAAGTTCCCACTGCCTAGAATTGATGATATTTTAGATCAACTAGGTGGAGCAAAATATTTTTCATGCCTAGACTTAATGTCAGGTTTTCATCAAATTGAACTCGAAGAAAGTTCAAAAGATGTAACGTCTTTTTCAACGAGCAATGGCTCATATCGCCTCACGCGATTACCATTCGGTTTAAAAATAGCACCAAATTCTTTTCAGAGAATGATGACTTTAGCCTTCTCTGGACTTGAACCTTCTCAAGCATTCCTGTATATGGATGATTTAATAGTTATTGGTTGTTCCGAAAAACATATGCTTAAAAACTTGACTGATGTTTTTGAGAAATGTAGGAAATACAACCTAAAGCTACATCCAGAAAAATGTTCATTTTTCATGCATGAAGTCAAATTTTTGGACACAAATGCACAGATCAAGGAATCTTGCCAGATGACAAAAAATATGACGTCATCAAAAATTATCCTGTCCCACATGGTGCGGACAGTGCTAGACGATTTGTTGCATTTTGCAATTACTATAGACGTTTTATCCAAAATTTTGCGAATATTCTCGTCACATAACAAGATTATGTAAAAAAGATGTAAAATTCGAATGGACAGCTGAATGCCAGCATGCCTTCGAACATCTCAAATCGGCACTAGTTAATCCCAATTTATTACAATACCCAAATTTCAGCAAAGAATTTTGCATAATAACGGATGCAAGTAAGCAAGCTTGTAAAGCAGTGTTAACTCAACACAAAAATGGTCTCCAACTTCCAGTGGCATATGCATCAAGAGCGTTTACCAAGGGTGAAAGTAACAAAAGCACAACAGGACAAGAATTGGCAACAATTCATTGGGCAATAACTCATTTCAGACCATATATTTATGGTAGACATTTCACTGTCAAAACAGACCACAGACCACTTACATACCTGTTCTCTATGATAAATCCGAGCTCTAAACTAACTCGTATGAGACTTGAATTAGAGGAGTATAATTTTACAGTTGAGTATCTAAAGGGAAAAGATAACTATGTAGCTGATGCGTTATCAAGAATAACCATCAAAGAACTACAAGAAGTGACAAGAAATATAAAGAAAGTCACTACAATATCAAAGAAGACAAAAATCCTGCGCAGGAGATAAAGAAATAGAATTGCCTAAGCAATCTATAGAAAAAGCTTCAAAGCCCGACGTATATGAAGTCATCAAAAATTACGAATTACGCATATAAAAAATATGCTATGTTTCTTTAAACATGGTAAGAAAATTATTGCAAGATATGATGTTAGCGATTTATATACTAATGGAATACTTGATTCAGGTCCCTTTTTTCAAAGGCTTGAAATGCAAGCCGGTATAAATAAAATCAGCCAACTCAAAGTGGCACCGTGGGAAAATATCTTTGAACATGTTTCAATTGATAATTTCAAAATAATGGGCAATAAAATATTAAATTCATTGAGAGTAGCGCTACTCAACCCGGTGACCCTAATAGAAAAATTAAAAGAAAAAGAAGCTATATTGTCCACATTTCATGACGATCCAATACAAGGAGGTTGTTTCCGCCAGTCCTTTTCCCGCTCGGAATATTCTCGAGATCACGTAAAAATAAAAATACGTCTGGTACAAGCAACTTCGGTTTCAATTCTATTTCTTATTATATATAGTGATCATAGACCATTCGATGATTTTCTTACATATCGATGCTTTTTTTACATATCGTATGTGACATAGGTTCATATGATCGATTACATTACAATTCAATTATAGCATTTAGCTTTTATCCATATTATTTACATTTTAACAGAGGATTCAATTCAAATCATTCAGATCATTTCTAACAAAACAAAGATTAATTAAAAATACCCTTTTGCCCCATTTCGGCGCAAACATACTCCCGGCCTTGGAAGCTCCTTCCAACAAGTCTTCCTCGTCTTCATCTAAGGGCAGCGGGCAGAGCTTGTGAACGTTGCGTTTAAAGTGACCTGATTTGCATCTCACAGTCACCACTCGAACAGCTCCATCAGCACCAGGATGTATTTCTGCTACACGGCCTAAAGCCCATTGACCTGGTGGAATATTGTCCTCTGCTATTAAAACTAAAGCGCCTTCCTTCAGATTTTTGTATGGAGTCTTCCACTTGGCCTTCTCTTGTAGCGTTGTTAAATATTCCAGCGACCACCGCTTCCAAAATGCGTGCTGGACTGCAATGATTCGTTTCCATCGATTTGTGGCAGACATCTTAAGAATGCTCTCGTCGAATGGCTCCGGTAGAGTGTTGAGAGGTCAACCAATTAAAAAATGGCTCGGGGTCAATGATTCAAAATCGTTCGGATCGGACGACAAAGCGCACAAGGGTCGAGAGTTCATAACTGCTTCTGCTTGAGCTATGACTGTAGCAAGCTCTTCGTAGTTTAACGTTGTCCCATTGACGCTTCTGCTCAGTAGCTGTTTTGCTACCTTCACCGCACTTTCCTATAAACCCCCGAAATGGGGCGATCTTGGCGGAATGAAGTGAAATTTGACGCCGAGCTGACTGCAGTGATCCAATACATTGTGTCTGCTCTTGTCGTTCCACAAGCGATCGGCTATTTCCTTGAGCTCCCGCGATGCACCAACAAAATTTGTGGCGTTGTCGCAGAACAGCTCCCTCGTAATCCCGCGGCGTGCAAAAAATCGCTTAAGCGCCGCGATAAAGGCGTTTGTGCTAAGATCTGACACCAGCTCTGGATGGCAAGCCTTGGTCAGAAAGCACACGAAGACGCACAAATACACCTTCACTGGACGTTTTCCTCTTTGGTTGAAATGCATCCACAACGGTCCAGCGTAGTCTACGCCTGCTCTTTCAAAGAGGTGCACTCCTATTTGCACTCGGCCTGCTGGTAGAGGGCCCATTAATTGGTTATGTAATACTGGTCGATGTCGAAAACAAATAATACAACACCTCACCGTACTCCGAGCTAGTTTTCTTGCATTAATGACCCAGAATCGTTGTCGCACAAAAGCACACAAAGCGTGCGCTCCGGCGTGCAGATTTATTCGATGTGTGTACTCAAATAATGCTTTTACAGCAATGTGGTTACCTGGCAAAAGTATGGGGTGCCTCACATTAAATGCTATATTTGCACGAGCCAGTCTACCACCTACACGAATTATTTCTATACCCTTACAATTAGTTATAAACGGGTTAAGCCCTTGAATTTTGGCTGATTTGATTGGCTTTTTCTCTAATAACTTGTCCATCTCATTGTGAAAGTTTAAAGCCTGTAAATTGGCAACAATATAAATTAAGCCTCCGTTTAATTCCGTTGCTGTTAGCATTTCTGATCGAATTGAATCATTTTTACTGATACGCAGTCGCCAACGAAAAACATATGCAAAGACTTTATTTAATTTTAAAAAATCCCTTGTATATTTGCAGTCAGATATTAAATCTGAGGGCATGGGTCGCACGTTTGCTAATAAGCTAAATTGAGTACTGCGCTGTTCTGGAAGTTCCTTAGGGACTTGCCATTCTATTAATGGCCAACTATCTTCCGAATGTTGTAAAAACTCTGGACCTCGCCACCATAAGGACGAGTCCATTAATTCCAACGTGTGCAGACCACGAGAAACAATGTCTGCGGGATTTTGTTTTGATTCAATTTTATACCATTCTTGTACTCTAGATAATTCTTGAATTATTGAGACCCTATTAGCAACGAATGTCTTCCAACGACTAGCATGAGACCCAATCCAATTAAGAACAATAGTAGAATCGGTGAAATAACAAACCCTATCAATTGATTTAGGCGCACAGTTTTTAATTTTATCTACAAGTTGAGTCAAAAGTCGGGCACCTTCCAGCTCTAAGCGAGGTAGCGATACTACACGAACTGGCGCTACTTTGGATTTTGCTGTCAACAAATGTACTGATATGACGCCCTGCTTATCTATGCATCGAACATAAACTGCAGCGCCAAAGGCTCGACAAGAAGCATCAGAAAATCCAATTAACTCTACTCTATCAACCGCATTCTCTACCGGTACTACCGCTCGAGGCAATGAACAATTATGAACAATTTCTAATTCTTTTCTATACTTTTTCCATTGAGTTGCATAACTAGTCGGCAATTCTTGATCCCAACCTTGCTTAAGTAGCCACAACTCCTGCATAAAGATTTTTCCTAGAATCAGTAGCGGACTCAGAAACCCAAGTGGGTCGAATAATTGCGCTAACTCTGACAAGACCACGCGCTTAGTTATCAAGATGGACTCATTTGCAGTATACGAAAACTGAAATTTGTCAAATTTAGAAGCCCAATAAATTCCAAGAGTCTTTGCCGTCTCTGTTGTGTGAAGTTCTAAAGGTTCTGTAGAAGTATTGCTCTCGTTCCACTGGGCATTTGACCGCCATTTGTGAAGTTCAAATCGCCCTAATTGCAATAAGTCTGTTACTTCCTTCTTTAAACGGAGCAATTGTACTAACGAATCTGCACCAGATAGCATATCGTCCATATAAAAATTCCGCCTCACTGCTTCATCTTCTAATGGATATTGACTACGAAACTGATCTGCCCAATAGTACAAACATCGCACCGCCAAAAATGGTGCTGAGCTCGTGCCATAGGTAACAATTTTAAGGCGCAGCACTTTAATCGATTCAGTGCTACATACACCCCATAAAATACATTGATAGTCACAATCAGAGGGATCGACCAAAATCTGACGATACATTTTAGATATATCCGTAGTGAGCGCGTACCTATAAAAACGAAAGCGAACTAAAGTGTCAAATAAATCTGCTTGCAAGGTGGGTCCTAGCAACATCGTATCATTTAAGGCTAAGCCATTGCTTGTTTTACATGATGCATCAAACACAACCCTCAATTTTGTTGTTAAACTTTCTGGGCGAATTACTGGATGATGCGGAATAAAATATTTCGCTTGTCGTACTTCAACATTAGGTAGCTCCTCCAAGTGATTTAATTCCTTGTATTCATCTATAAACGCCACATACTCTTTCTTTAACTCAGGATGCCTGTTAAGTTTTCTTTCCAAATTTAGAAACCTATTTAAGGCAATATTATAAGATTCTCCCAGCTTTTTTCGTGGCTGCTTGAACGGCAGACGAACTACAATGCGATTTTCATCTGTCCTTTTTACAGTACTCACGAATTTATCCTCACAAAGCTGCTCTGCTTCAGTAAATTGTTTTGAAGAATGAGCAACTCCTTCACAGAGCCAAAATTGTTGCACCAAATTTTGCAACTGCTCTGTGTCTTGTTGTTTTTGATTAACAACTTTTTTAACCAATAAAGCAACACTCTCATCTGGAATGTATTCTCCTACCACTATCCAACCTAAGAGGGATTTTTGAAGAATTGGTTTGTTTAGGCCCATTTTGATTTGGCCTGCCACAATTAATTTAAAAAATAAACTTACTCCAATGAGCATGTTTATTCCGTCTGGCATATCAAACGCTGGGTCAGCAAGTTTTATACTGCTAGGTATAAGCGACCTCAATGAATCTGTAGTTGCGGGATTATACTGCGTAATTTTTGGCAAGATACTAAAGCTCCCGACTGCTACAAAATTAGTTAGTCTGGATTTGATGGTAGTTTCAACTTCACCAATGACATTAGAATTGCAATTTCCTATACCATTAAGGGAGTATTGAGCTTCACTCATACGCAAACCTAATTCTGAGGCAACTTGAGCAGTCACCAAATTAATTTGACTACCGGAGTCTAATACGCATCTACATTTACGAAACTTGCCGTTTGCATCTTCAACCAACACGACTGCAGTAGCTAAATAACTAGACCCTCTATTGGTCAACAAAGCACTCTGCAAGGCTGTTGAGTTGGCTGGATCAGCTACCGATTGAGCTCTTGCGTTTCCTGAGTCTCTGTGTAATAATTCGTGATGTGGCTTATTGCAAATAGTACATGCTTGTGCCTTACAATCCTTTGTTTGGTGCTTCTTACTAAAACAGCGAACACACAACCCATGTTTCTTTATTTCAAAATATCTTTGCAAAGGGTTCAACGATGCGAATTTCGGACACACCTTTACATTATGCGATCCTGAACAACAATAGCAGGAATTTAGGCTAGCTTCCACAACAGTTGACAAACTTGCTCTTTTTCCACTATTTTTTCCGCGTCTTCTAACTTCTCGACTAGCCATGTTAATGCTCCTGTTTATTACAAACTGTGCAAGCAACTTCCAAGAAGGTAACTGAGAATTATCGAATTCATTTTCCCATTTCTCAAGCGTTTCATCATCGAGCTTATCTTGAATTAAGTGGAATAACAATGCTTCTAAAATCACGCTGTCTTTATTCAATGACCGAAGAGCCTCCAATTGCGCATTAACTCTATCAACCAACAATCTCAAATCCTCAGAAGTTGGCTGTTTAAGCTTATTGATATTGCATAGCTTGTGTACATGAGCTTGAACTATTATAGACTTGTTCTCAAATATATCTTTTAACAGTTGCAAAGCCCTTCTATAATTGTCTGCCGAAAGCTCTAAGCACTCAATAGTTTCTAATGGATTTGACCCTAAGCACGATTTTAAATGTACAAACTTAGAAAGATCATCTACTTCTCCATCTGCGTCAGTTAAAGTACAAAAAGTATTGAACCAGCTTGTCCACTCTGTGAATTTCCCATTAAATTCTGGTAGCTTTAATTTTGGTAGCTTCGAAACCCGAGAGTCTACAGTGGACAATGATGAATTGGGAGATGGACTTGTTGCAGTTATTGAGCGACGTCCTCTAAGAGTCAATTGAGACAATATTCGTGATTTCACTTCACAATAAATATCTTCTATTTCATGTCGATTCTCAAATTCACTAACATCATCGCTGTTCATTTCAATTTGTTGTTGTACACTGCACAGCTGAGTAAAAACTGATTCAACCAAACTTAAACGTGTTTCCAACTCTGAGGCAACCATTGACACACCATTACTTTCAATATAAATTTTAGTGCGATTCAATGAAGACAATAAACTTTCACGAGATGAGTGCAACTCCTCTTTATTTCCTCTTTTTGGTGCCATTTTAGCTTTTTTTTTTTTTTATTCCCAGATAATTTGATTATTATTAATGTTTTATTGGCAGTCAGCCGTCAGAGACAGTAAGGGGAATCACATGTAACCCCAGCTTTGGCTGGGGTACGTGCCGTCCTTGCTCCTACTGTCGGAAGTGCGGCTATACTCTCCACGTGAGGGCGGCTGGAAGCAGGCCCCTAGCACGGTCATGTCTCTGCTAGGGGTGCTGACTAATTGTAGTCGGGCGAAGATTGTGATTCTATAAATCATCCCAATCCAAGGCGGAACAGCATACGCCAAGGGATGCATGGCCGGGGGGTAGCCCGGTCGTTAGTATGCGGACTCTGGATACCTGTCGCAATCCAGTTTCATCTAGACTTCCCACGGCACGCGGGCTATGCCGTGGGTGACCTTCCCTTCCCGCCTACTCGTGGGTCCAAAGTATGGATATAAATTTTATAAAAGATAAGTCCGATGCGACTTCGACAGCATCAACCCAGGGCGAGGCCTTAACGGCCGACCCCAACAACAGCACTGCAGCCAGTGGGCTGCTGGCTTCCACCCCCAATACCACGGGTCTTGGCCCTGGTACTTTAGGGGACCCGGACAGGCCACGAACTCCCTTGGACGATGAGTTCGCTAGTGCTGACTTCTCGTCCAATAGCTGCTCAGGCCGGCAGCAGCTCGTCGAGGTGATGTCCTCTGACGCTGAAGCTGATGCTGACGCTTCCGTCGTTGACGACGCTTCCGTGGCCTCGCAGAGGTCAGGTCTCACGGAAGCAGGCTCTCAGATACAGCGGCTGCGACTGGACTCTGAGAACGCCTTTGTGAAGATGAAGACCCGTGAGAAGAGGCTTTTCAAAGCCGCACTCGCAAAGGGTTCGAGCAGAGCAGAAGCTCTGGCTATCGTCACCGCGCCCCCCGTGGAAACCAAGGCCAAACGGACGCGCGCTGACGATACCGTCCTCGAACCTCAAGGGTCTTCAAAGAAGTCCAAAAAGACTCATGTGGAGTCCACAAAGCCACCTCTCAGCCAGGTGTCGAGCAGCGTGAAACTGGGCTTCACTTCGGCTGACTCAAAAAACCCGCTTTCACCGGAGCAAGTGGCCACGGTGAAAGCTAGCATTGCCAAGGCTCTGCTGCTTCATCCCACATCGGGTGCCAGTCCGGGTTTCGAGGGTTGCATACCTCGAAATGAGTGGCTGCTCCTGGTGTGCGAGGATAGCCGCACTGCCGACTGGGTCAGGGGAGCCGTTGGACACATCAGGTCCATCAGCTCCCTTGACATTAAACTACTGGAGGAGTCTGAGTTCCCCAAAGCTCACCTCATTAGAGGATACTTCCCCAGTAGTGCTGGACTCACACCCGCCGATATTTTGCGATACCTTGGTATCCAAAACGAGGAGCTGTTCTCGACTAAACTGTGGCGTGTGGTCCAGCATACCCTCAGCGGTACTACGACCCACCTCGCGATGTTGGTCGACGAGGAGTCGTATAAGCAGTGGCTGCCGCATCGGTGGCGTCCACCAGTGCTGCGGCCGCAGTGGCGCTGAAAGCCCCCATCCCCAAACCCCCGACCATTCTGGTCTCCGCCCCCAACCCCTCAACGGGCCGCACCAGGCCGGTGGCTGGCAGCGGGCGCCTCCTGGCCCCTGCCAGACCCACAGTCAGCGCTGGGCGCAAACAACCCGCAAGGGCACCTCCCGCGACTGGGATCGCTAGGCATCCTCCCCCGAGCAGCTCAGCCAGACTGCCGAAGGGCATCCGAGGCAACGACTCTCGGGGGGGCAAGGCATGTGGCCTTGTCACCAAGGCGCTGAGAGAGGATGCGGAGCGCAACTAGAGTGCTCCAGGCGAACCTGCACCACGCCAGAGGAGCGTCAGCCACCCTGTGCAGGGTCGTCTGTAAAGAGGAGATTGACCTGGCTCTCGTCCAAGAGCCATGGTTAATAGGTGGCCTCGTCCGTGGACTATCATGCGGATCATGTAAGTTATTATATGACCGTATGGGAGGTGCCCCTCGCACTGCTATACTGATCAATAACAGTGTGAGACACTTTCCTTTAACCAACTTCATCCACAGAGACCTGGTGGCAACGGCTATGGAGGTAGCCACTGCAGATGGCATCCGGGAAGTGGTGATCGCCTCTGCTTACTTCCCGGGCGATGTGGATGACGTACCCCCCGCAGAGGTTCAGCGGCTTGTGGGATTCTGCCGCCTCCACAACAAGCCGCTCGTGATTGGCTGTGATGCCAACGACCATCACACAATCTGGGGGAGCAGCGACGTCAACAAACGTGGTGAGTCTCTCCTTGATTATCTAATGTGTTGTCATTTAGACATAGCGAACGTCGGATGTAAACCGACGTTTATTAATTCCATTAGGGAAGAGGTATTAGATCTCACCCTAATAAGCAACTCAATTGCGAGTTCGCTTATAAACTGGCGGGTCACAGACGAAGCCACCTTGTCGGACCATCAGCACATCAGGTTCGAACTTCCTGGCCAAGTCGAGATCCGCCAGAACTCCTTTTGTCCTAAAAAGACTAATTGGGAACTCTTCAAAGCCTCTGTGGCTTTGAAAGCAGACATGTTGATCAGCAATCCTAACTCTGTCAGTGAGATAGAACTTGCTGCCAACCTGCTCCAAGATGTGCTTATTTCGTCCTTCGAAGCCAGCTCAGTTCGGAAGACACTAACGGTCAACCGTAAAGTTCCTTGGTGGAACGAAGAGCTGGCTGCTCAAAGAAGGAAGGTTAGAAGCCTTTTCAACAAGGCCAGATCTAACCGTATAAGTTGGGACGTCTATAGGGACGCTCTCACAAACTATAATAAGAACATTAGACGCTCCAAACGCGATACGTGGCGCAGCTACTGTGGTAGCATAGAATCTCTGCCAGAGGCAGCGAGGCTCCACAAGGTATTAGCCAAAGGATCGTCTAATGGTATAGGGCTTCTTAAAAGAGCAGATGGCTCTTTCACTCAAGATCGTAGGGAAGCACTTGAACTTTTACTACAAGTTCACTTCCCAGGTTCCGTGGCCAACCCAGATCTATCCAGTCACGTTGACGCCACCTGGTCACCTGACTCACGTGGAACCAGTTTATCTGGTACCATCTTCGATCCTGAAAAGGTCAAATGGGCTGTAGATTCCTTCGCTCCCTTCAAAGCCCCAGGAGGTGATCAAATCTTTCCAGCCCTTCTCCAAAATAGTCTGGATCATATCCTCGATCCACTGGTCGGCCTTCTTAGAGCCAGTCTCACGTGGGGACACATACCCAACTCTTGGAGGAGAGTCAATGTGGTATTCATCCCCAAACAGGGGGAATCGTCCTCTTGACCAGCCTAAGTCCTACCGACCGATCAGCCTTACCTCCTTTCTGCTTAAGACTGCGGAAAGGCTCCTAGACTTGCACATTCGGTGCTCTCTGCAGGAAAACAACCCTCTGCACCCCACGCAGTTCGCGTATATAGCCGGTAGATCGACAGAGGTCGCTCTCCACATATTAGTGAGTAAGATCGAAAAGGCCTTCGTATCAAAGAACATTGCTCTGTGCTCTTTTCTTGATATAGAGGGTGCTTTCGATAATACCGGCTACGGGTCTATCTCTACTGCGCTTGAGCGCAGGAACATTGCCCGTCCCATAATCCGGTGGATTGACGCCATGCTCAAACACCGGACTATCTCCTCTACCCTGGTCACAACGACCGCCCATATTAGTGCGGTAAAAGGGTGTCCCCAGGGAGGGGTTCTATCCCCCTTGCTCTGGTCCCTAGTAGTTGACGAACTACTAATCATACTCGCAGAACAGGGCGTGGAAGCGATTGGCTATGCCGACGACCTGGCTCTTGTAGTGAACGGGAACTATGCCAACACTGTGACAGAGCTGATGCAATCAGCTCTGAACACGGTCAGTAGATGGTGCGATGATGTAGGTCTTAGCATCAATCCTCAAAAGGCAATCATTGTTCCCTTCACTAAGCGTTACTCTATTGACATTGGTCAATTACATATTGGCGGCTCTCCTGTGGAACTTTCCAACGAAGTCAAGTATCTAGGGGTAACCCTTGATAAGCGACTAAACTGGAACTCCCACCTGCATAACACTCTATCAAAGGCCACTCATGCCATGTGGGCATGTAGAAGGCTTTTCGGTAGAATATGGGGTCTCAAATCCTGCACCATTAGGTGGCTTTTTGAGATGATGGTAAGACCGATCGTAACCTACGCTGCTATTGTGTGGTGGCCAAAGGTTACGCAGGTCACTGCCATCAATAAATGCACGAAATTGCATAGGCTGCTTTGCCTTTCCTTGGCGGGTGCACTCCGCACCTGTCCCACTGCAGCAATGGAATCGAACTCTTCTTTGGTGCAAAATTTAGAACCCTCATCCCGGACCGCAGGGTTTGGGATGCTGGCAACCCCATCAGAGACCCAAATGGTATACATTGGTACACCGACGGGTCAAAGACTGAACAGGAGGTTGGAGCTGGAATACATGGTCCCAACTCCAGAACCTCGATTGCTATGGGCAACTGGCCCACAGTTTTCCAATCAGACGTTCACGCCATTGAGTTCTGCTGCCGTCTTATCCTTGAGAAGGGGACTAGAGGAGCGAAAATATACATCTTCTCGGACAGCCAAGCGGCCATACTAGCCCTCTCCTCAAAAAGAGTAGGCTCGCGTATGGTGGCTGACTGCTGGAATTGTCTCCAGAGGCTGTCAATAAGGAATAAAGTCACCCTAATTTGGGTACCTGGGCACTCTGGCTTCCAGGGCAATGAGCTGGCGGACGAACTAGCGAGGGCTGGGTCATCAGCCACCTTGTTCGGCCCCGAACCCTTCTGTGGCGTGGGGTGGTCTACTATCTCCTCCCTTGTGAAAACCTGGGCTGGAAGATTGACTGAACGCTACTGGTTCTTCCAACCAGGGATGCGGCAGGCTAAAGAGCTTACCAATCCCAAAGTTGATCGAAGGACCAAGCTACTCTCCAGGAGAGACCACTATCTCCTTATTGGCTACCTAAGTGGCCACCACTTGGTGAACTACCACCTCAAAAAAATGCGTTTGTCCTCGGACGCGGAGTGCAGGCTCTGCAAAGAGGACGATGAAACTACTAAACACATTCTATGTGACTGTCCGGCCTTGGTATGGACAAGGAGGAAACATCTGCACGTGGAAATCGCAACTCCAGAGCAGATTGTCCGTTCCTCGACGAAAGATCTGTTATGCTTCATTAGGGAAGCAGAACAGCTTTTGTCATGAAAGGGAGAGCATTCTGGGTACAAAAGATCATATTGGTCGCAGTGCCTCGCGCTTTCTCCGCTGGGAGACTCCCTCTTCTATAATAATAATAATAATAATGTAGCAGTTAGAATTTATAAGAACTCAAATATGCACTCAATTTTATTCGCACCTCTAAATTGCAAATTGACTCAAAGCTGAATGTTAACGCAAAGAACAACGAAACTAAATCAATCAAATATGCAACAGTAAATTTTTCTTTTCGTTGTTCTCATTGATTGCGTTGTTGCAGCACTTCTTAACATGTGAACGCATAAAAGAGAGAGAGAAACTTGCGCCAAAAAATGTAACCGTTAATTTTTTTTTCTTTCTGTCGTTCTCCTCAACTTCTATGTGTTACTGTTTTTGGCTGACGATCATTTAAAGGTCACACGTGTTCTTCTACTTATGTATGCAATTAGGTACAACAACAACTGCACATATACATGCATATGTAATTTACCCTGCCAATATAACCTAGCCGTTCACTGACTATGATTTTTTTTTCAGATCACCACACACTTTTGCCAAATGCAACTTTTATTTTATTTTTGTTGAACTTAACCCTTATTGTAGCACACACACCAAACTGTAACCCTATATGCCGTGCAAGCCACTCGGGGAGCACCAAGCTATATTCTACTCACAGTAAGATGATGGAGCCGACACTGCTTCAATATTACAAGCAGCTCCAAGCCTCCTTCTGGTGTCTGCTCCAAGTGCAAATTCAGCTCCAACGATGAGCTCGAATAAGACGAATAATAGCTCCAACGATGAGCCAATGAAAATGTTACTCCAACTATTGCCAATGGGACTTGAACCTTCTCCAAGTAGTCCCTGCTCGGGCGCCAATGTTTCCGCCAGTCCTTTTCCCGCTCGGAATATTCTCGAGATCACGTAAAAATAAAAATACGTCTGGTACAAGCAACTTCGGTTTCAATTCTATTTCTTATTATATATAGTGATCATAGACCATTCGATGATTTTCTTACATATCGATGCTTTTCTTACATATCGTATGTGACATAGGTTCATATGATCGATTACATTACAATTCAATTATAGCATTTAGCTTTTATCCATATTATTTACATTTTAACAGACGATTCAATTCAAATCATTCAGATCATTTCTAACAAAACAAAGATTAATTAAAAATACCCTTTTGCCCTATTTCGGCGCAAACAGAGGTCACACAGGCATCACAAAAACCTTGTCCAAGGTCAAAAGATATTATTACTGGAAAGGTATGTCTAAAGATATAACTGAGTACATTAGAAAATGTCATAAATGACAAAAATCAAAAGTGACAAGAAATACAATAACTCCTTTAACAATAACAGAAACCCCAATAAAAGCTTTCGACAGGGTGATAGTGAACACTATTGGTCCGCTACCAAAATCAGGAAATGGCAATGAATATGCAATCACACTAATATGTGATTTAACTAAATATCTAGTTGCCATACCATTTGCAAACAAAAGCGCAAATACTGTCGCTAAAGCAATTTATGAATCTTTTATTCCAAAGTACGGTCCAATGAAGACGTTCATTACGGACATGGGAACAGAATATAAGAATTCAGTTATAAATGACTTGTGCAAATATCTTAAAATAAAAAATATAACTTCAACTGCACACCATCACCAGACGGTTGGAACAGTCGAAAGAAGTTATCGAACTTTCAATGAATATATACGTTCATACATATCGGTTGATAAAACTGATTGGGACGTATGGCTTATATATTTCGTATACTGTTTTAACACAACCCCATCAATAGCACATAACTATTGTCCATATGAACTTGTCTTTGGTAAAACAAATAATTTGCCAAAACATTTTAATAGCATAACTTATATAGAACCCATATATAATATAGATATAATATAGATGATTATGCTAAGGAAAGTAAATATAGATTAGAAGTAGCCTATAAAAGAGCTAGAATTATGATAGATGAACATAAAGAAAAAAATAAGAAACTTTATGATAAGAAAGCAAGGAACTTAGATATATCAGTAGGAGATAAAGTTCTATTAAAAAACGAAACAGGTCATAAGTTAGACTCGAAATATACAGGTCCGTATAAAGTAACGGAAATAGGAGAAAATAATAACGTTATAATAACTGATAATAAAAATAAAAAGCAAACTGATCATAAAGACAGATTAAAAATTGCTATGTCGTAAATATTTATAGTATGATCATACATGAAAATAATAATAAAAAAAAAAACAAATATTTATTTTTGAGCTTTTACTTACAAATATGCACTACATAAATGTACTTAAAAACAATCATAACACAATTTTTTTAATATTGTATAAACTACCTTTAAAATAACTTCATATTACGTTATTTTTAAAAAGGAGGGAAATGTAGTATGCACACATATCGATTGACCACTGTACCTATATGTAGTCATAATATACAAGCACATTTTAGCACTCTGTTGCAATGTGTACATAAACAGTCCAGCCCAAGTGTATGCGTAATACGAGCACCCACTTGGGGGCAAATAAATAAAGAAATTAAAAAAAGATATTAAATTCAGTGTTATAAATAATTCAATGGAATCAACTTTACTTGGATCAGTCGCGATGCCGCCATTATCAATTAAATAACCAAGATAACTCACTTGACTAACACAAAATCGACTCTTGGATTCGTTCAAATTGAGATTGCCTCTACGAAATTCAGTAGCCAACCGCATTAAGACGGTCAAATGCGTGTCAAAGTGACACAATGCATACGTCATCTAAATACCAAATACACATGTTTTAAGATCAGGCGGTATCAATTGATCAACTAGTCTACACATGGTCTGGGGTGCATTGCACAATCCAAAAGGCATGACTGTGAATTGATACAAAGGCCTTCCTGGTACCGTAAACGCCGTAATAGCTTTGGCTTACTCCCATAAAGGTATTTGCCAAAGGGCGTCCTTAAGATCCAATTTTGTGAACAAATTAGCCTTGGGTAGCCTAGAAAATATGCCATCAATATTAGGCAAAGGATACGCGTCCTTTTTAGTGCGTTAATACGACGAGTGTCCAGGCACAAGCGCACCTTTCCTGGTTTAACTACTAATCGTACTGGTGAACTCCAGGGGCTTTGAGAAGTTTCAATGACTCCCTCGCTCAACATTCTATCCAGTTCCAGATACATCAGTTTCTCCACCGCTGGGGGAACTGGGTAAAACCGTTGTTAAATCGGTTTGGAATCTCCGTCATCGATGTCATGATTCAGAAGAGAAGTTTTCCCAAGTTTTCCTCGTTCGGCATAATTTGGGAACAAATTAATGACCGCAGCTAAGCGAGCTTGCTGGGAAACTGTTAAAGGATAGTTGATTTCCTCCTCGTTATTTGTATTTAATCCAGGGTTAGGAGAATCTATAACCGAAATGAGACCTGGGGCTAAGTTAAAAATCCTCCAAAAGTTAATGCTGAATATTATGCGCTTATTTAGGGATGGAATAATATAGAATTCAATTTCCTTGGTTGAACCATTATATTCTACATCAACCCGAAGTACACCTGTTACTGCATGGCTCTTACCATATGCAGTTTTGACTTCGGACACTATTCGTTCGTGAACAATCTGACCAATTTTTGCAAGCCAAATCTGCGCCTATACAACTAGTGTTGGCTCCAGTGTCAAGGAGTCCAAATTTTCACTAAATTTTAAAAAGGAAATTGAAGAGTACAAACGCCCATTTGATTGGTCATTAACGATTTCAGACACTAATAATTGCCGAGACTATTTGACTTTCGTTCAGTAATGACGCATACGTAGTGTATTCCTTTTGTCTTGCGTATAACTATGGCTACCTCGCCCCGCTTATAATGAGCTATCCGCTCGTGGAACGGTCAAAAAGGGCTCATAGGTTGTACGTCAGGTATTTTAGAAGTCACTGCCTGTTTTAAAAGTGCAGGCGAGTGCTGAGAACAATCTGTAGTGATTGGATAAGAAATGACAGCGGGATCTAATGGGCCCTTCGTCTGCTGTCCACAAGGGTCCCGCTTTCGAGTTTTCCGCACGTTTGAGGTAGGTTGGGCACTGTGGCTTATATATGTCTTTGGCTCCGTAACCGTAACAAAATACGCAGCTCTCTGCCAAACACATGTCCCACGCGTGACCGGGTTTATTGCAATTCCAACAAATTATCGATTTTTTTATTAATTGCACTGCATCGACTGATGCATTTTCCGTCTCTAACTCTGTATGAGAGGATTCTTCAGCCTCTACCATGGCTACAGAACGTTTGACAAGTTTAGGGGCAGTTATCGTTTTATAAAGTCTTTTGAAGTCTGTATCTCCCAAAAGATTATCTCTTTTGTAGACTAACTGCCTAAGATGAGCAATTGATGAAACCTGTACGTAAAGAAGTGCTTACCTAAGATTAGGCAGAAGGTTTCTGAAATGATTCAAAGGACTTTCCCTCTCTTTGTTTTCTTGCGCGAATTTCGTCTATGAGAGTATCATCACAAGACAAGTCTCCAGAAAGACTATCTTTAGTTAGAGCATCGATTCGATAAAGGAATTCGATTGAGCTTCGCTACGCGATATAGTCAATAATATTCTCCATGCGCTCAAAGATTTTGTTGTAATCAATTTCTACAACAGGCATAGCCGGTGGATTTGAAATACGTGTTTGTTGTTGAGCCTCGACGGCCACGTGTTGTACAATAAGTGGACGCGTTGAGTTGTGCTTCTACATTGGAAGAATTGTGCACGCTTGAACCTAGGGTTTCGTTCATAGTTGCTTGCGCCGGATTAGACACAGGTCTGCGCTGCTCTCGATATCTAGTGTTATGAATTCTAACGACAGATACTGCTAATGTTTCTTGAGCATTAGGTATACTATCTACTAGTTTTTGAAGGCCGCTGATAGAACGGCAAATAGGACACTCTGAAGATTCCTTTAAATGACGCTCTATACAATTGCGATGAAATATATGCCCGCATTCGGAGGTCACAATATTATCACCTTCAAGTAGGTGTTCTACACACAAGATACATGTGCCTGTCGGCTGTGTTGGGTCAGGCACTGCCCTATTATCATTGGGACTATGTGCCAGTGGCATGATGATTAAGCACGTGGTAAAAGTCAAAGAATAATTCAAATTTCTACACACAGCAAATATTCACAAAGGAATTTTTTTTTTTTATTTAGATTTTCAGTGTATGTTTTTGATTGGTTTGTTTTTGTTTAATTTGTTTATCATAAGTTATATATTTTCCTTGAGGTTAATTTAGGTAAGTTACTGGTGACGAGACAAATTGTTTCAATTATCATAAACAAGTTTTAGTTCATATTATTGTATTCAATGCAGATAAAAATCATGAAAATAGGTTGCTGTTTAGTATTACTGAAACACGCTGTTCCACATTTTATTGGATTGTGTTAACACTTTTTTGCAATAATGTTGGAGGTTAAGGAATTCCAGACCTTTCAATTAGGGTATATTTCCAGAGCTCCTGCGATTAACACAGAGTTACAACTCGGTACCCAGAAGATTTTTTTGAAATTATATTCATAAATGATATGGCGTTATATATCCTGTCTTATATAACCGTTTATCCTGGCTCTGTATTAATTTTAAAATATATTGATTTGCTAAGTGAAGGATATATAAAGTACAGTATTTCTGGTATAAATTTACTTTACTTTGAACTACCATTGAGCATGGATGTTATGGAAGCTTAATGCTGGTCAATCATTAGCAATTGCCAAAGAATGAATTCCAAAAACATTAACTCACACCATTCACACTGCTTCTAGGCTTCTTACAGATAATGCTTACAATTAGGGATTTTTTAATGGATGAATGCTGGCCTTATATATATCCATCTTTCATTTTCCTATTAGACGTACCTCAAAGCAGCATAAGCTTGCTATTATTTAAAATAAGGCATAATGGGATTATTAGGGGCTGTAAGCCTAATGTGCTTTCAGATGTTATAATTTCCATTGAGAAGTTCTTTCTATCCATCGAGAAAACTTATTGATTTCATTCTTTACCGGACTTTGGGTAGAGCCTATTTAATAGCTGATGAATCAAAGCAAAGATTGAATAATGCTTTACACATAAGCTCTTGCTGAGCGTCAAAAATCTATATAACACCCCATTTACTAGTATTGAAATGTTCTTGATTCTTCACGTTGGGCGTTATAAATTTGATGTATTGGAAATACCCCCGCATCGCTACTTCATCCTCAGATATAATATAAATGCGAGAGAGAACACATATTAACCCTTAGCGACATAAACGGGTCTGATAAACCATGCGTATAACTCAAAGACAAGATATATATTCTATGCGGTAAGAATGGTATGTTTGGGTACAAGTATACAAGATGGTTTTGCAAATAACATCAGGTATCTACAGTCGGTGGGGACCCTTGTGACGGATAGCTGAAGTCGGGTGAGGGGGTCGACTACCATAACAACCGATGAACGAAATGCCCTTGACGAATACCGCATTATGTACATAAAACTTTAATTTTATTTAGTCCCTGTGCCGAATTAGGATGGATAAGAAAAAACTTCTGTTATATTGCATAAAAGAAACACGGTTGGGAAGAATTCTTGATGATCATAGAAATTTGTAATGTTATCGAGACTGCTAGATGTAATCGCAGCTCATTCTATACCCGCCCTACCTTGATTCCAAAAGATGTTGTTAAAGGAATCCCAAATTTTTGTTTTATCTCGTCATGTCATTACACTATTTCGCCTCAAGGAAAACTTCAGTTCGGTTATTTACACATTATAATATTCAAATTTTATTTAAAAAAAATTTAAAGAATAAACGAGAGCAACAGTCGAGCGGCACGTGACAGTGGGATACCCTTGGACGTATGTTGCCATAAAAAGTATCTAATTGTATGAAACTAACCGCAAGCTACAAACTAATCATAACACTGCAGTGCGCTGCCACCTTGCATCAATTTCAATACGTTGTCAAAAATTTATCGCAGCAATTTTTCTAGCGCAAGACTGCAAAAAGCGGTGTGAGCAGTATTTATCGTTATTTCTTTATAAATTTTGAATTGGCCAATATCGATAACTGGCAATATATCGGGTAATCAAAATTAATATTTATTTAATTGCATTTTATGGTTGTGTATTTTTTATTGACCCCAAAATATATAAATATATATCATTAAATAATAATCATATGTGCACGTAAGCATATTATGATTATTATGTGTCAATCATAATCATATGTGCACGTAAGCATATTATGATTATTATGAATATGTACACAAGCATGTAAATACTTGCATACATTCATCTTCATTTACCACGCCACCTATTGCTCTAGTATTAGTATATATTTATGCACATGTATTTTCGGTAATTGACATGTGCATGGAAAAGAAGAGTCGAGAAACAGCTCGCGTTCCCGCTCGCATCGGTTGTCCTTTTCTTTCCTACGCAAGTAATTTAGTTCTGACGTCATCGACAACTTTTTTGTAATAGCTGAGATCGGCGCGTTCATCCAGACAGACAGACAGACGGTCAGACGGACAGACAGACGGAAATGGCTCAATCGACTCGGCTAGTGATCCTGAGCAAGAATATATATACTTTATGGGGTCTCCGACGCCTCCTTCTGCCCGTTACATACATTTGCACAAATATAGTATACCCTTTTTTGACAATTTTCAATGGTCCAAGGGTATAAAAAGCTATCGATATGATAGCTCATAATATATCGTGAAATCTAAATTAATGTTTATTTAATAAGTAGTCAATAGGCTGGCACAAATCCTCTAACTGAACCCTCCACGAGGGTTCCGGCTGGGCAATGGGCTGTGTATTGACTCAAACTTCAGAGTCAGGCACTGTCCTGTTGCTTGGGCCAATACACGGCCCAGCTAAGGCAAGGACGCAACAGCATGCGGACAATCAAAGTCTGGTGCTGTTGTGTCCGGAGCCATGGTCAGAGGTGCCTGGCAGATAGGCCTAAAATGCTATGGGGTGGTTCCCAAGAACAAAATTAACCAACTATGAAGAAGTAGATGGAGCCAACAACTGGGTCAACTCGGGCTGGGATGTCAGCCCAAACGTCGGTGGAAGGCGTGACTGCTACCACCGGTGGGCACGGCGGGGGTGAAAACCCCTCTACGTGTCGCCAGCGGTCATACCTCTGTACCGGTGGGAGCAGGCCAGGACAGTTGCATTACTACTGCCGCAACAGCAACATTAAAAAACGCCAATATGCGGCGCGGTACCAGAGTCCACGCAGACTCGGACAGCGACCCTCAAGGCAACGATATCAGCGCTGAGATGAATGAAAGCCTCCTGCGCTCCCCTGTCAAGGGTTCCACCTCCCCTAGTAGGGAAGGGCCCAAAAAGACAAAGGAGGGCTTGAGAGCCAAAGCTCAGTAAAAGGCGGCTCGGCTCGCTGGCAGCAACAAACTCACCCTGAGGAGAGGAAAAAGCTGGAGTGGGCCGAAGAGAGGATCGAAGAAGGACAAAAACATTTCGAGGGCAAATTGGCAATGAAGGCCACTTCAAGCCAATATGCCAACAAGGTCGAAGAGTTGCTGCTCACTAAAAGGCAGCGGTCTGAAGACCAAGACAAGGCGGATGTGCCCGCGAACAAGCGACCACGCCAGAAGGTGGAGAAAGCCCCCAGAAAGCCACTGCCGAAAAGGGAGACAGCTAGCGATGTGGCGCGATGGCACCCAGTCGTCGCGCTCATCGACCGCAGTAACCCCAACGGCAAAATGACACCTGAGTAGTGGAAGATGGTAGAGCTGAGGCTGTTGGACGCCCTATTCAAAAGAATGGAGGAGCCAGAGTCTCAGCCTACCACCTTTGACGGAGCGGGGTGGCTCAACGGGGTAAAGATATTGAGCTGTAAGGATGACCTCACCCTGAAGTGGGTCACCGAGACTGTGGCCAAGATGGACGCTCCCTGGGAAGCTGCTAAGCTGGAGGTAGTTGACAGAACTTGTATTCCGTCAGTACTAAAAGCGAAGGTACTCTTCCCAAGAGTCGTACCTAAGGAACAGGCGCTCAAACTGCTCCGATGGCAGAATCCGGACGTGCCTACCGCTGACTGGACGGTACTACACGTTGGCAAGCCGGAAGGCAACGGCCAACAGATGGTCCTCCAGATCAATATGGAGGCCGAGGATCTGCTGTACCCGAGGTTCGGGAAGATGGCGTGGGGAGTAGGTAATGTATACCTACGACTCAAGAAGCGCCACCCGAACGATGCCAACGCCAACACGCTGGAGGCCGGCGAGGTGGAAAAAGACCTCGAAGCCTTGACCGACGCGGCCAACAGCCTCGACATCGATGACGAAACGGAGGAGGATGGTGACCTGACTATCATAGCCAAACCCATCCAAGCAGAAGGAATCTGAAAATAGCCATGAAGCTACGGATCCTTCAGCTAAACCTCCATAAGAGCAAGTTGGGGTCGGCGGAGCTCCTTCTAACCCTGGAGGAGAAGTCCGTCGACGTGGCCTTAGTCCAGGAGCCCTGGATCGTATCGGGCAACATGATCGCTGGGCTAGGGTCTGGCAACTACCCCATCTTCCACTCAACCACCGTAAGTAAAGCTAGAACTGCAATTCTGGTAAGAAAAGGCATCTACGCATCTTATGTCTAATTACAGCACTGCAATATATCGTTTAATCAAAATTAATAATTATTTAATTGCATTTTATAGTTTTGTATTTTTTACTGACCCTAAAATATGAATTGTTAAATAATAATCATATGTGCACGTAAGCAAATTATAAATATTATGATTAAGTACACAAGCACGTAAATACTTGCATACATTCATATTCATTTACCACGCCGCCTATTGGTTGAGTATTAGTATTTATGCACATGTATTTTCGGTAATTGACATGTGCAAGTAATTTAGTTCTGACGTCATCGACAACTTCTTTGCTGGTCGAAGGGTCGAATTGGTTTATCTAATAACTTCAGCGTTTATTGTCCGATCGGATTGCAATTCGGAGGATAAGTTCATATAGTATTTATCTATATATATATACTCTAGAAGAACGTTAAGAATTGAGTAAATCGGCATGTAAATCAAAATTGGCGGTTTGCGGGGGCGGTAGGCGTGTTATTCCAAATTGAAAATAAACTTGATCTGCTTATGGTATACAGGAATCTTCATGCTAAATTTGGTGTCCCTAGCTTTTGTAATAGCTGAGATCGGTGCGTTCATCCAGACAGACGGACATGGCTCAATCGACTCGGCTAGTGATCCTGAGCAAGAATATATATACTGGGGTCTCCGACGCCTCCTTCTGCCCGTTACATACATTTGCACAAAGTTAGTATACCCTTTTTTGACCATTTTCAATGGTCCAAGGGTATAAAAATAAACATATTTGTTGCAGTTTACGCTCCCACAGGAGTAGAAATAAAAAGTTTGAATATTTAAATTCTCATGTTGGGTGAGGTCTTTATTTGTGTTTGAAAGTATTCCCTGAATGTCGAACCATTGATTTTAATTAATTTTATATATTTATATTTATACTAACTCAGTTTGGTTTTCTTTGTTTTTTTTTTTTTTTCATTTGTTCAGTTTCAATAGTTTAAATTCATGTTCTTTGTTTTACTATTGTTTGCCGTTAAATATTTAAATTCAATAAAGAATATCAATTTTTCTTCTATGTATATGTATATATAGTTTAATTCATAGTTTTGCTCTTCTTTGCTAAATGTTTAATTATATACATTTGTAGAAAAATCATTTTTGTTTTATACTATTATTATAATAAAGATCGCATCTTAAAGTGTAGATGCCAATCAAAGATATTTAATTCAAGTCAAAGAACTGTTATTAAAGTATATTTACCAGTGCATATGCTTAACATGCATTTTGCTTTGCATAAAGTTATTTCTATATTGCTTTGCATAAAGTTATTTATATATATATATATATAAATAAATTGTTAAACTTTATGCAAAGCAAAATGAATATATATATATATATATGCATATATATATATATTTTATAAATACAAGTTTATACGTTTGTGTACAATAGGAATTTGTAACATAACCCCAATCCATTCTTTGGGCCCAAATGATGTGGAGTTGTTTGTTACTTTAATGCTACTTAAATGTCATCAGATTTCATACACACGCACATTCAAAATATATATGTGGTCTGCACACACATAAGTAAAGTTCGAACACTAGCCAAAGGCCTTTGCAGCCAGTGCTATAGCTTTAAGTTAAGTTATAAATTTATTTTGTAACTTAGCATTATATAAATAAATAAATAAAGTTCGAACACCTAACCTAATAATATGAAGCAAATTCAGAATAAAAGCTTATTTGAACACCTTTTTAAATTTTCAAGTCAGAAGGCGTATTCATTGAAATAAACCAACTAAATATTCTAATAATTATTAAAAATTATCATTATCTTTCACTTAGATATTTTTGATAGGAATATTTAACGTCTTTTGCATTTTTAAAATGACATTTGCTTTAAGCAAGAAATATACACTCGAGTTAAATAATATATACGTTCCTCAGAATTTTTTTATTTGCAAAGTATTTTGATTTAGTTTCAATTGTTGTGCAATATTTTTTTTGTAATTCTTTTAGTGCAATATAGTTTTTATTTTTTTAGCAATATTTTTTTATTGAAATTTTAGCTCTTTTTAATTTTTTTGAGATAAGGCAAAATTTAAGAATTTATTATAGCAGGTGTGTTGGCCGTCAGCCGTCAGAGACAGTAAGGGGAATCACATGGAACCCTAGCTTTGGCTGGGTTACGTGCCGTCCTTGCTCCTACTGTCGGAAGTGCGGCTATACTCTCCCCGTGAGGGCGGCTGGAAGCAGGCTCCTAGCACGGTCATGTCTCTGCTAGGGGTGCTGACTAATTGTAGTCGGGCGAAGATTGTGATTCTATAAATCACCCCAATCCAAGGCGGAACAGCATACGCCAAGGGATGCATGGCCGGGGGGTAGCCCGGTCGTTAGTATGCGGACTCTGGATACCTGTCGCCCTCCAGTTTCATCTAGACTTCCCACGGCACGCGGGCTATGCCGTGGGCGACCTTTCCTTCATGTATTTGGCAGTATTTCTTAGGAGAAGAGTCGTACAGAGTTCCTGTGTAGCGGAAGTTTTAAACCCCTTCACTTCGTCTAATATTCTTTGTTTCCTAGCTGGTTCCAAACGCCCGCCTTAATAAAATCTTCAGCAGTAGAGAAAAATTGCTCAGTAGCAATTGAGTTAAGTTTCGTTACATTGAATAAATCTACCTCATTATTATTACTAAACAGATGAATTGCATCATCGAACACTGCCGATGGTTCGCATATTCTAGATTGGAAAAGGACAATATCATCGGCTGTCATACAACCCAATGCCATATTATTTAAGGCAGAAGCGAAAAGCTGATCGTCACGTTGACGCATTATCTCTGTGAGCTCAAAATACAAAAAATGATCCCAGAGATACGTACCAAATATATATCGAAAATCCAACTACCTCCTATCGGCTGTAACTGTCTAAGATCACCGAATACGATGATAGAAGCACCACCAAAAGGAGAAGTATTTTTGAAAATTTGCTTCAAACGGGAATCTAAATATAATAATACAATAATAATTAATTTAAGATCGATTAACCTTGAATGAAGAGTATTAACTAAATCATGGCTTAAGGCTCTTAGAGGTACTGAGCGAGATTGATTAACAGGAAGTGAAAACATGGAATGCAGTGTCGAACGACTAATTCCGAATGCTGCTTTTCCTGTTGGTGCACATAAGAGGATTTTAACAGATGTCGGATGAGCGCCTGGTATACTGTTATACTTTACGGATAATGACTGAAAAATTGCTGATATAAGTCAACTCTTTCCGACTCCGGCACCGCCTCCAACAAATTTATAAAAGTATTGATTTTGGTATTATGCAAAGCATGTGTGAAATATAGCTTCTGCTTTAAATTAAGAGATCTAACTATATTAGCTAAGCTTTCCTGAGAAACTAAGGCTGGAAACTTAATAAAACAGACATTACTGTCTTCATCATTTATATCAATATTTCCATCCACATTTAAAATATTTAAATGTGGATCTATATCAGGCAATCCTAAAACTGTGAAGCCATCATCTACTACTTCCTGTACTCCTACTTGATTATTCTCATTTCCTGCTTCCTCTCTTAAGTGGCTCAGAGCATCTTCTAGTTCCCTATCATCTAATAAATAATATTTTCTGCGATTGTCCTCTACTAACTCCTGATTTTTCCTACAGAATAATTCACAGTCATGTGTGACTAAATCCAAATGCTCATCTTTCCATGGGGCGTAAAGCATTTTTAGCTCTCTGAAATAGTCACTTGTTTCTGTATTGACATTAAATCTCCTATACCTAATTATGCACGCACTGAGCCTCTTTCTGATGAAGCCACTATTATCGCGAAGAGCGTAAACTATTGATTCAGAAGCTCTAGGCACATCATCGTCAAAGTCAAAAAAAAAAACGAGAGCAACAGTCGAGCGGCACGCGACAGTGGGATACCCTTGGACGTATGTTGCCATAAAAAGTATTTAATTGTATAATACTAATCGCAAGCTACAAATTAATAATAACGCTGCAGTGCGCTGCCACCTTGCATCAATTTTAATACGTTGTCAAAAATTTATCGCAGCAATTTTTCTAGCGCAAGACTGCAAAAAGCGGTGTGGGCAGTATTTATCGTTATTTCTTTATAAATTTTGAATTGGCCAATATCGATAACTTGCAATATATCGAGTAATCAAAATTAATATTTATTTAATTGCATTTTATGGTTGTGTATTTTTTATTGACCCTAAAATATGAATTATTAAATAATAATCATATGTGCACGTAAGCATAATATGAATATTATGAATATGTACACAAGCATGTAAATACTTGCATACATTCATCTTCATTTACCACGCCACCTATGTCTCTAGTATTAGTATATATTTATGCACATGTATTTTCGGTAATTGACATGTGCATGGAAAAGAAGAGTCGAGAAACAGCTCGCGTTCCCGCTCGCATCGTTTGTCCTTTTCTTTCCTACGCAAGTAATTTAGTTCTGACGTCATCGACAACTTTTTTGTAATAGCTGAGATCGGCGCGTTCATCCAGTCAGACAGACAGACGGTCAGACGGACAGACAGACGGAAATGGCTCAATCGACTCGGCTAGTGATCCTGAGCAAGAATATATATACTTTATGGGGTCTCCGACGCCTCCTTCTGCCCGTTACATACATTTGCACAAATATAGTATACCCTTTTTTGACAATATTCAATGGTCCAAGGGTATAAAAAGCTATCGATATGATAGCTCATAATATATCGTGAAATCTAAATTAATGTTTATTTAATAAGTAGTCAATAGGCTGGCACAAATCCTCTAACTGAACCCTCCACGAGGGTTCCGGCTGGGCAATGGGCTGTGTATTGACTCAAACTTCAGAGCCAGGCACTGTCCTGTTGCTTGGGGCTTGGCCCAATACACGGCCCAGCTAAGGCAAGGACGCAACAGCAAGCGGACAATCAAAGTCTGGTGCTGTTGTGTCCGGAGTCATGGTCAGAGGTGCCTGGCAGATAGGCCTAAAATGCTGTGGGGTGGTTCCCAAGAACAAAATTAACCAACTATGAAGAAGTAGATGGAGCCAACAACTGGGTCAACTCGGGCTGGGATGTCAGCCCAAACGTCGGTGGAAGGCGTGACTGCTACCACCGGTGGGCACGGGGGGGGGTGAAAACCCCTCTACGTGTCGCCAGCGGTCACACCTCTGTACTGGTGGGAGCAGGCCAGGACAGTTGCATTACTACTGCCGCAACAGCAACATTAAAAAACGCCAATATGCGGCGCGGTACCAGAGTCCACGCAGACTCGGACAGCGACCCTCAAGGCAACGCTATCAGCGCTGAGATGAAAGAAAGCCTCCTGCGCTCCCCTGTCAAGGGTTCCACCTCCCCTAGTAGGGAAGGGCCCAAAAAGACAAAGGAGGGCTTGAGAGACAAAGCTCAGTACAAGGCGGCTCGGCTCACTGGCAGCAACAAACTCACCCCTGAGGAGAGGAAAAAGCTGGAGTGGGCCGAAGAGAGGATCGAAGAAGGACAAAAACATTTCGAGGGCAAATTGGCAATGAAGGCCACTTCAAGCCAATATGCCAACAAGGTCGAAGAGTTGCTGCTCACTAAAAGGCAACAGTCTGAAGACCAAGACAAGGCGGATGTGCCCGCGAGCAAGCGGCCGCGCCAGAAGGTGGAGAATGCCCCCAAAAAGCCACTGCCGAAAAGGGAGACAGCTAGCGATGTGGCGCGACGGCACCTAGTCGTCGCGCTCATCGACCGCAGTAACCCCAACGGCAAAATGACACCTGAGAAGTGGAAGATGGTAGAGCTGAGGCTGTTGGACGCCCTATTCAAAAGAATGGAGGAGCCAGAGTCTCAGCCTACCACCTTTGACGGAACGGGGTGGCTCAACGGGGTAAAGATATTGAGCTGTAAGGATGACCTCACACTGAAGTGGGTCACCGAGACTGTGGCCAAGATGGACGCTCCCTGGGAAGGTGCTAAGCTGGAGGAAGTTGACAGAACTTGTATTCCGTCAGTACTAAAAGCGAAGGTACTCTTCCCAAGAGTCGTACCTAAGGAACAGGCGCTCAAACTGCTCCGATGGCAGAATCCGGACGTGCCTACCGCTGACTGGACGGTACTATACGTTGGCAAGCCGGAAGGCAACGGCCAACAGATGGTCCTCCAGATCAATATGGAGGCCGAGGATCTGCTGTACCCGAGGTTCGGGAAGATGGCGTGGGGAGTAGGTAATGTATACCTACGACTCAAGAAGCGCCACCCGAACGATGCCAACGCCAACACGCTGGAGGCCGGCGAGGTGGAAAAAGACCTCGAAGCCTTGACCGACGCGGCCAACATCCTCGACATCGATGACGAAACGGAGGAGGATGGTGACCTGACTATCATAGCCAACCCATCCAAGAAGGAATCTGAAAATAGCCATGAAGCTACGGATCCTTCAGCTAAACCTCCATAAGAGCAAGTTGGGGTCGGCGGAGCTCCTTCTAACCCTGGAGGAGAAGTCTGTCGACGTGGCCTTAGTCCAGGAGCCCTGGATCGTATCGGGCAACATGATCGCTGGGCTAGGGTCTAGCAACTACCCCATCTTCCACTCAACCACCGTAAGTAAAGCTAGAACTGCAATTCTGGTAAGAAAAGGCATCTACGCTTATTTTATGTCCAATTACAGCACTGACGACATCACAGTGATAGCGCTAGAGGGTTGCAGGGACGAACCACTCCTAATGGCATCCTGCTATCTAGCGCAGGACAGGGAATTGCCGACGGAGGAGACGGAGCGTCTGATACAGGAGGTGAGCCAGAAGAGGCAACCCCTGGTGATAGGCGCCGACGCCAACGCCCATCACACCCTATGGGGCTGCAAGGACGTAAACAATAGGGGTGAGTCGCTTTTAGACTTCATTCTTAAATATAATCTTAAGATCGCTAACAGGGGAGAGGAACCCACCTACGTGGGTCCCACCCCATCAAGCGTTATAGATTTAACACTCGCGTCTGGAACAAATACCGAAGTCACGGAGTGGAGGGTTCTCAGCAAACCTTCCTTCTCTGATCACAGGTATATCCAGTTCAAAGTTCAACTCGAGTGCACAGTGACAAAAAGTCTTTACAAGAATCCCCGGAATACCAACTGGGATATGTATAAGACCAAAGGGACAAGGACACTCCCAGCACCAACACCGATCATATCAACGGCGGACACTGAGAAGTCCGTGAATACTCTCTGTCACCACCTAACCTCGGCCTTCAACGCAGCGTGCAAAACCTCAATTGTAAGAAGGAAACACAGGCCACCCTGGTGGAACCCACTATTGAAGGCACAACGCACCGACCTACAAGAAATCTTAAAATTGGCTAAATAAGCGAATGAATATTTTGTATGGGACGAATACAGAACAAGGCTCCGTGACTTTAAGAAAAAGGTCCAGACAGCCAAAAGGAACTCTTGGAGATCCTTCTGCTCTGGCATAGAGAAGGTCACGGAAACGGAGGCTTAGGAAGCTTCTGTCGAGCCAACCGGCAATTCATAGCCAACTAAGAACCAGAGATGGCCAATGGACGAGTAGCAGCAGGGAAGCCACTAATGCCCTTCTAAGCGAGCACTTCCCCGGATGCACAGAAGTACTCGATCCGCAACAACCAATGCACACGAACCCAGTGTCCGACGTACCTGGGAATATAATCACACCACATAAAATCCAGTGGGCCATAGACTCATTTTAGAGTTACAAATCCCCTGGCCTAGATGGTGTAATACCAGCCATGCTACAGAAGACCAAAGAAAAGGTCACTCCATGGCTGGAATCAATATTCAAAGCATGTCTGAGGCAGGGATATGTACCGGTACTCTGGAGGACAGCACGTGTTGTGTTCCTGCCAAAAGCTGGAAAATGCAGTCACATGTAGCCGAAAGACTACAGACCGATAAGTCTCACCTCCTTCCTGCTAAAAACCTTCGAGAAACTTCTGGATCTACACATAAGAGGAGGCATGGACCGACTCGTAGAATCCAACCAACACGCCTACACAAAAGGGAAATCGGTGGAAACAGCGCTACACTCCCTAGAACCCACCATCGAAAAAGCCGTCCACCAAAAGGAATTTGCCTTAGGAGCGTTGCTGGACATCTCAGGAGCATTCTACAATGTATCTACGGAAGCGATCATGCGGAGCCTGAGAGCCGTACAAACCCACGAAGCTGTAAACTCTTGGATATGCAATCTAATGAGCTGCACAAGAGTAAGAGCCGAATGGGGAACCACAACCATAACCAAAGCAGCGCATAGAGGCACGCCCCAAGGCGGAGTGTTGTCGCCGCTGTTGTGGAATTTAGTGGTAAACGACGTCTTAAGAAAATTTAAACGGAAAGCCCCCAAGATAACCGCCTATGCAGATGACATAGCCATAATTATCGTGGGCAAATGTCCAATGACAATCAGCTCTGTCATGGACAGTACACTCAAAGAAATACTGAAGTGGGCGATGGAGGTCGGACTCAGTATCAATGCGGACAAGACGGATCTAATTCTCTTTACCAAGAGATACAAGATACCGCAATGGACTCCGCCATCTATAAACGGTGCCATGCTCGAGCCAAAAATGAGCGTAAAATATCTAGGAATAGTACTGGACAGCAAGCTGAGCTGGAAACCCAATGTCGAGGAAAGGGTTAAGAAAGCCACAAATGCACTTATTCATCGCAAAAGATGCTAAGTAGCACGTGGGGCTTGTCTCCCAGACTAATGCACTGGATCTTCATCTCAATTGTTCGTCCAATACTACTCTACGGTGTCGTAGTATGGTGGAAGGCCACTAAGAAATCCACATACCTTCTAACAATAGAAAGGGTACAAAGACGTGCACTGATGTGCATTACTGGGGCACTGAGATCTACTCCAACAAAGGCCCTGGAAGTGATACTCGGAGTTCTCCCAATTGACATACAGGCCAAACTACTAGCACAAAAGACCGCGCAACGTCTTTGTGCTACGGGATATATGGCCTTCGCAAATTATGGGCACAGCGAAGTAGGAGGAGAGTCATTCAATAGCACGGACTATATGACCCCAATAAACAACTTCTCCAGAACGCCCACTCTAATGGGTCATGAAGATTGGAAAAAACGGAAGCCGGCGTGGGCGCCGCGGTCTACTGTGCAGATCCGCTCATTCAAGTGTCGTACAAGTTGCCGGATTACTGTTGCATCTTCCAGGCGGAGGTCTTCGCTATAAGGAAGGCTGCAGAACTTGCGACAACACTCAACAAAAATCGGGTCAACATTTTAGTCGACAGTCAGGCGGCTGTCAAATCTTTGCAATCCTATGTCATCAGCTCCGAAGGTGTACTGGCAAGCAGAGAAGCATTAGATGCATTAAGCAGCCGATCCAAGGTGCGCATCTTCTGGGTTCCCAGCCACCAGGGCATTGACGGAAACGAGATGGCAGACAGGCTAGTGAAAGAGGGTGCCGAATCTAGACAACTGACAGTTGAAGACCTGAAGCCACGGCTGCGATCAATAAGCCACAGCCTTGAACAAGGCGCTGCGGTAATAGCAGGAAGAAGGTGGCACAACACAAAAAACTGTAAAATAACCCTATGTGCAACAACGCAAACGCGAAATTAGCCCATTATGTCATTCAGCTCCCGAGAAGAGACTGTAGAACAATGATAAGCATACTCACGGGTCACTGCCTGACTGCAACTTATGCTAAGAAGTTGGGCATCACCGACAATGACGGATGCAGGAAATGTAAGGTACCAGAAGTAAGAGAAACTCTGGAGCACCTCTTCTGCGACTCCCCCGCTCTCATGACCTCGAGAGCGAAGTGCCTTGGACGCCCCCTGCTTGCATCACTGGAAGAAGCAGCGGGCCTGGCCCCCAAAAACTCCTGGCTTTTGCCAAACTAACCAGCATACCAGACTGGGATAATTAAACCAAGAAATTAACAGCCTCCATGACTTATCCGGCCGCACTAAGGATCATACTGGTCTATGTGAGGCCCCCATTTGGGGGCCTGCCGATATAACCTAACCTAACCTAAGTAGTCAATATATAAATTATTAAATTATAATAATAATATGTCTATATTATAAAGCTTGCAAATACCTGCATTCACACATACCGATCATCCACGCTATTGGTTGTATATAATTTTACATTTGTGTGTGTGAACACAAATTAAGTATGTATAAGGGTTTGCATGTATGCACATGTATTTTCGGTAATTGGCATGTGCATGCAAAGGAAGAGTGGAGAAAAAGATCGCGCTTCGCGCTCGCATTGTTTGTGCTTTTCTTTCCCCTTTAGTTCTGTCGTCATCGACAACTTTGCTGGTCGAAGGGTCGAAATCGTTTATCTAATAGTTTCAGTGTTTATTGTCCGATCGGATTGCAATTTGGAGGATAAATTTATATATTATTTATCTATATATAAACTAAAGCAGAACGTTAAGAAATGAGTAAATCGCCATGAATATCCAAATTGGCGGATTGCGGGGGCGGTAGGCGTGTAATTCCAAATTGAAAATAAACTTGATATGCGTATGGTATACAGGAATCTTCATGCTAAATTTGGTGTTTCTAGCTTTTGTAATAGCTGAGATCGGCGCGTTCATCCAGACAGACAGACAGACGGACATGGCTCAATCGACTCGGCTAGTGATCCTGAGCAAAAATATATATACTTTATGGGGTCTCCGACGCCTCCTTCTGCCCGTTACATACATTTGCACAAAGTTAGTATACCCTTTTTTGGCCATTCCATTTTCAATGGTCCAAGGGTATAAAAACAAAGATGGAGCAACAACAACAAGAACCCCAATTATTAACTGAGTAACAAGAGCAACTGTTATCCGAAAACCATCTGAATCTGTAATGTATATCCCTACTTAAACACGACGTTTCAGAGGCAAAAGAGGAAGCTTGTACAGCGGAAGCTACGTAAGTGATAGTTATGGGATGAGTACTAGTATTTTACTCGTTTTGCAACTTTAAAGATCAAAGATATCGATTTCGATAAAACATATGATATGTATGTACTTGATATCACATATGTTTAATTAGGGATGTACATTACAGCACGCTGCATTCTGGAATTAGCATGGACTACCACTTTGCCATACGTAGCTCCCTGACTCTTATAAATTGTGATGCCTTCAGCAGGCACAATTGGGAATTGCCTACGGTCAATGTTAATTTGTGCGATATTTGAATATTGAAAACTGCGAACAATTTTCTGAATAGGAGTCCATGAAGGATCTGTACGATGTGTTCACTTCGAACGCGCAGATTCTCCTACAGTTTCATTTGTAAATTTCATCCATAAAATGTTGGGAGTGTTGGATGTACTGTTCGCATATTCTAGATTGGAAAAGGACAATATTATCGGCTGTCATACAACCCAATGCCATATTACAATATTTAAGTCAGAAGCGAAAAGCTGATCGTCACGTTGACGCATTATCTCTGTGAGCTCAAAATACCAAAAAAGGTCCAAGAGATACGTACCAATTATATATCAAAAATCCATTACCTCCTACCGGCTGTAACTGTCTAAGATCACCGAATACGATGATAGAAACACCACCAAAAGGAGAAGTATTGTTGAAAATTTGCTTCAAACGGGAATCTAAATATGAAAACATTGACATTTCATTAATAATAATTAATTCGAGATCGATTAACCTTGAATGAAGGGTATTAACTAAATCATGGCTTAAGGCCCTTAGAGGTGCTGAGCGAGATTGATTAAGTGAAAACATGGAATGCAGTGTCGAACGACTAATTTCAAATTAGTCGACTAATTTCAGATGTCGGATCAGCTCCTGGTATACTGTTATACATTACGGATAATGACTGAAAAATTGCTGATATATGTCGACTCTTTTCGACTCCTTCACCGCCTCCAAGAAATTCATAAAAGACTGTATTGATTTTGGCATTATGCAAAGCATGTGTGAAATATAGCTTCTGCTTTAAATTAAGAGATCTAACTATATTAGCTAAGCTTTCCTGAGAAACTAAGACTGGAAGCTTAATAAAACGGACATTACTATCTTCATCATTTATATCAATATTTCCATCCACATTTACTTCCTGTTCTCCTACTTGATTATTCTCATTTTCTGCTTCCTCTCTTAAGTGGCTCAGAGCATCTTCTAGATCCCTATCATCTAATAAATTATATTTTCTGCGATTATTCTCTACTAACTCTTGATTTTCCCTACAGAATAATTCACAGTCATGTGTGACTAAATCCAAATGCACATCTTTCCATGGGGCGTAAAGCATTTTTAGCTCTCTGAAATAGTCACTTGTTTCTGTATTGACATTAAATCTCCTATACCTAATTATGCACGCACTGAGCCTCTTTCTGATGAAGCCACTATTACCGCGAAGAGCGTAAACTATTGATTCAGAAGCTCTAGGCACATCATCGTCAAAGTCAAAAAAAAAAAACGAGAGCAACAGTCGAGCGGCACGCGACAGTGGGATACCCTTGGACGTATGTTGCCATAAAAAGTATTTAATTGTATAATACTAATCGCAAGCTACAAATTAATCATAACGCTGGAGTGTGCTGCCACCTTGCATCAATTTCAATACGTTGTCAAAAATTTATCGCAGCAATTTTTCTAGCGCAAGACTGCAAAAAGCGGTGTGAGCAGTATTTATCGTTATTTCTTTATAAATTTTGAATTGGCCAATATCGATAATTGGCAATATATCGAGTAATCAAAATTAATATTTATTTAATTGCATTTTATGGTTGTGTATTTTTTATTGACCCTAAAATATGAATTATTAAATAATAATCATATGTGCAAGTAAGCATATTATGAATATTATGAATATGTACACAAGCATGTAAATACTTGCATACATTCATATTCATTTACCACGCCACCTATTGGTTGAGTATTAGTATATATTTATGCACATGTATTTTTGGTAATTGACATGTGCATGGAAAAGAAGAGTTGAAAAACAGATCGCGCTTCGAGCTCGCATGGTTTGTCCTTTTCTTTCCTACGCAAGTAATTAAGTTCTGACGTCATCGACAATATCTTTACTGGTCGCAGGGTCGAAATGTTTTATCTAATAACTTCAGTGTTTATTGTCCGATCGGAATTCGGAGGATAAGTTCATATAGTATTTATCTATATATATACTAAAGCAGAATGTTAAGAAATGAGTAAATCGCTATATAAATCAAAATTGACGGTTTGCGGGGACGGTAGGCGTATTATTCCAAATTAAAAATAAACTTTATCTGCGTATGGTATACAGGAATCTTCATGCTAAATTTGGTGTCCCTAGCTTTTGTAATAGCTGAGATCGGCGCGTTCATCCAGACAGACAGACAGACGGACAGACGGACATGGCTCAATCGACTCGGCTAGTGATCGTGAGCAAGAATATATATACTTTATGGGGTCTCCGATGCCTCCTTCGCCCGTTACATACATTTGTAAAAGTTAGTATACCCTTTTTTTAACATTTTCAATGGTCCAAGGGTATAATAATAATAACTATATCCCAAATTATAACCAAGCGACAAGCTCAACCAAGCAAAATAAAAAGCACAGCCATACTTATGATAACAAGAATAATAAAAATAATAACCAGAATATTGATCAACCTTATAGAGAATTCATACAGATACAGGAAGTAGATCTGGCACAGGCACAAAATCCTACAAATTTTAATACAAATCAAGTTTCTTCAAGTGCTTCGAATCCGGCACAGAACAGGCAAAGACCTAGTACTAGTGAGCAGTCAAGAATGGACACCTACGAAACTTTTCGTTAAACTGCCTCGGTCACCGAAGAAGAAGAAGAAACCCGTTGATATATATTATTATGAATGATATAAATCTCCGTTGTATAATACATACCGTATCTACAATTACCTCAATAAGGTGTAATTACTTTAATTTCACCGTCAAAAGTAAAATATTACAAGTTCAGAGTATTAACGGTATAGTATAGTTATACTGAACAAAAGTATAAGTTTGAAACCTAGTAAACTTTGCCCCACTAATCAAGTTATTTATATCCAAAATGTTTGGAAAATTATGATTCGGAAATTATGCTTCTAGGTAGAGACTGAGAGTGAGAAAAAAGTAACTTCAGAGGACAATATCGACTGAGAAATGAACTGTTTAGAATCATCATTAACTGATGAAGAAATTTGTATGCAATAGATAATGAACTAAGTGGATCAAACGAATTCAGACCTGACCACCTTAATAAGCAAGAAGTTAAAAAACTAACTAAAATTCTTCATGAACTTAGGGACATTCAGTACAGAAAAGATGAAAATTTCACGTTCACTAGTACTGTTAAACATGTCATAAATACTAAACACGAAGACCCAATATATAAAAAAAACCTTATAAATATCCCCAAGCTCACGACCAAGAAGTCGACTCTCAAATATGAGAAATGATACAACAAGGCATCATTCGAAAATCTAATTCGCCTTACTGCTCACCTATTTGGATAGTACCAAAAAAAAATGATGCATTCGATAAAGAAAAAAAAGTTCGTTTTTTTTTTTTTTCTTTTGTTGGGAAGATTAGAATATTCCACTATGATAGACTTAGTTTTTCTAAAAAAATTGATGAAAACTCAGTACAAAAAATACTCACTACATGGACAATATTATAAAATTTTCCATTTCATTGCAAAAACACTTAATGCTCTGCGTACAGTATTTGCTAAACTAAAAGAAGTACAAACCCACGAAGCTGTAAACTCTTGGATATGCAATCTAATGAGCTGCACAAGAGTAAGAGCCGAATGGGGAACCACAACCATAACCAAAGCAGCGCACAGAGGCACGCCCCAAGGCGGAGTGTTGTCGCCGCTGTTGTGGAATTTAGTGGTAAACGACGTCTTAAGAAAATTTAAACGGAAAGCCCCCAAGATAACCGCCTATGCAGATGACATAGCTATAATTATCGTGGGCAAATGTCCAATGACAATCAGCTCTGTCATGGACAGTACACTCAAAGAAATACTGAAGTGGGCGATGGAGGTCGGACTCAGTATCAATGCGGACAAGACGGATCTAATTCTCTTTACCAAGAGATACAAGATACCGCAATGGACTCCGCCATCTACAAACGGTGCCATGCTCGAGCCAAAAATGAGCGTAAAATATCTAGGAATAGTACTGGACAGCAAGCTGAGCTGGAAACCCAATGTCGAGGAAAGGGTTAAGAAAGCCACAAATGCACTTATTCATCGCAAAAGATGCTAAGTAGCACGTGGGGCTTGTCTCCCAGACTAATGCACTGGATCTTCATCTCAATTGTTCGTCCAATACTACTCTACGGTGTCCTAGTATGGTGGAAGGCCACTAAGAAATCCACATACCTTTTAACAATAGAAAGGGTACAAAGACGTGCACTGATGTGCATTACTGGGGCACTGAGATCTACTCCAACAAAGGCCCTGGAAGTGATACTCGGAGTTCTCCCAATTGACATACAGGCGAAACTACTAGCACAAAAGACCGCGCAACGTCTTTGTGCTACGGGATATATGGCCTTCGCAAATTATGGGCACAGCGAAGTAGGAGGAGAGTCATTCAATAGCACGGACTATATAACCCCAATAAACAACTTCTCCAGAACGCCCACTCTAAACCGGCGTGGGCGCCGCGGTCTACTGTGCAGATCCGCTCATTCAAGTGTCGTACAAGTTGCCGGATTACTGTTGCATCTTCCAGGCGGAGGTCTTCGCTATAAGGAAGGCTGCAGAACTTGCGACAACACTCAACAAAAATCGGGTCAACATCTTAGTCGACAGTCAGGCGGCTGTCAAATCTTTGCAATCCTATGTCATCAGCTCCGAAGGTGTACTGGCAAGCAGAGAAGCATTAGATGCACTAAGCAACCGATCGAAGGTGCGCATCTTCTGGGTTCCCAGCCACCAGGGCATTGGCGGAAACGAAATGGCGAAAGAGGGTGCCGAAGCCAGACAACTGACAGTTGAAGACCTAAAGAAGGTGGCACAACACAAAAAACTGTAAAATAACCCGAACTATGTGTAACAACGCAAACGCGAAATTAGCCCATTATGTCATTCAGCTCCCGAGAAGAGACTGTAGAACAATGATAAGCATACTCACGGGTCACTGCCTGACTGCAACTCATGCTAAGAAGTTGGGCATCATCGACAATGACGGATGCAGGAAATGTAAGGTACCAGAAGTAAGAGAAACTCTGGAGCACCTCTTCTGCGACTCCCCCGCTCTCATGACCTCGAGAGCGAAGTGCCTTGGACGCCCCCTGCTTGCATCACTGGAAGAAGCAGCGGGCCTGGCTTTTGTCAAACTAACCAGCATACCAGACTGGCATAATTAAACCAAGAAATTAACAGCCTCCATCACTTATCCGGCCGCACTAAGGATCATACTGATCTATGTGAGGCCCCCATTTGGGGGTCTGCCGATATAACCTAACCTAACCTAAGTAGTCAATATATAAATTATTAAATAATAATAATAATATGTCTATATTATAAAGCTTGCAAATACCTGCATTCACGCATACCGATCATCCACGCTATTGGTTGTATATAATTTTACATTTGTGTGTGTGAACACAAATTAAGTATGTATAAGGGTTTGCATGTATGCACATGTATTTTCGGTAATTGGCATGTGCATGCAAAGGAAGAGTCGAGAAAAAGATCGCGCTTCGCGCTCGCATTGTTTGTGCTTTTCTTTCCCCTTTAGTTCTGTCGTCATCGACAACTTTGCTGGTCGAAGGGTCGAAATCGTTTATCTAATAGTTTCAGTGTTTATTGTCCGATCGGATTGCAATTTGGAGGATAAATTTATATATTATTTATCTATATATAAACTAAAGCAGAACGTTAAGAAATGAGTAAATCGCCATGAATATCCAAATTGGCGGATTGCGGGGGCGGTAGGCGTGTAATTCCAAATTGAAAATAAACTTGATATGCGTATGGTATACAGGAATCTTCATGCTAAATTTGGTGTCCCTAGCTTTTGTAATAGCTGAGATCGGCGCGTTCATCCAGACAGACAGACAGACGGACATGGCTCAATCGACTCGGCTAGTGATCCTGAGCAAAAATATATATACTTTATGGGGTCTCCGACGCCTCCTTCTGCCCGTTACATACATTTGCACAAAGTTAGTATACCCTTTTTTGGCCATTCCATTTTCAATGCTCCAAGGGTATAAAAACAAAGATGGAGCAACAACAACAAGAACCCCAATTATTAACTGAGTAACAAGAGCAACTGTTATCCGAAAACCATCTGAACCTGTAATGTATATCCCTACTTAAACACGACGTTTCAGAGGCAAAAGAGGAAGCTTGTACAGCGGAAGCTACGTAAGTGATAGCTATGGGATGAGTACTAGTATTTTACTCGTTTTGCAACATTAAAGATCAAAGATATCGATTTCGATAAAACATATGATATGTATGTACTTGATATCACATATGTTTAATTAGGGATGTACATTACAGCACGCTGCATTCTGGAATTAGCATGGACTACCACTTTGCCATACGTAGCTCCCTGACTCTTATAAATTGTGATGCCTTCAGCAGGCACAATTGGGAATTGCCTACGGTCAATGTTAATTTATGCGATATTTGAATATTGAAAACTGCGAACAATTTTCTGAATAGGAATCCATGAAGGATCTGTACGATGTGTTCACTTCGAACGCGCAGATTCTCCTACAGTTTCATTTGTAAATTTCATCCATAAAATGTTGGGAGTGTTGGATGTACTGTTCGCATATTCTAGATTGGAAAAGGACAATATTATCGGCTGTCATACAACCCAATGCCATATTACAATATTTAAGTCAGAAGCGAAAAGCTGATCGTCACGTTGACGCATTATCTCTGTGAGCTCAAAATACCAAAAAAGGTCCAAGAGATACGTACCAATTATATATCAAAAATCCAACTACCTCCTACCGGCTGTAACTGTCTAAGATCACCGAATACGATGATAGAAACACCACCAAAAGGAGAAGTATTGTTGAAAATTTGCTTCAAACGGGAATCTAAATATGAAAACATTGACATTTCATTAATAATAATTAATTCGAGATCGATTAACCTTGAATGAAGGGTATTAACTAAATCATGGCTTAAGGCCCTTAGAGGTCCTGAGCGATATTGATTAAGTGAAAACATGGAATGCAGTGTCGAACGACTAATTTCAAATTAGTCGACTAATTTCAGATGTCGGATCAGCTCCTGGTATACTGTTATACATTACGGATAATGACTGAAAAATTGCTGATATATGTCGACTCTTTTCGACTCCTTCACCGCCTCCAAGAAATTCATAAAAGACTGTATTGATTTTGGCATTATGCAAAGCATGTGTGAAATATAGCTTCTGCTTTAAATTAAGAGATCTAACTATATTAGCTAAGCTTTCCTGAGAAACTAAGGCTGGAAGCTTAATAAAACGGACATTACTATCTTCATCATTTATATCAATATTTCCATCCACATTTACTTCCTGTTCTCCTACTTGATTATTCTCATTTTCTGCTTCCTCTCTTAAGTGGCTCAGAGCATCTTCTAGATCCCTATCATCTAATAAATTATATTTTCTGCGATTATTCTCTACTAACTCTTGATTTTCCCTACAGAATAATTCACAGTCATGTGTGACTAAATCCAAATGCTCATCTTTCCATGGGGCGTAAAGCATTTTTAGCTCTCTGAAATAGTCACTTGTTTCTGTATTGACATTAAATCTCCTATACCTAATTATGCACGCACTGAGCCTCTTTCTGATGAAACCACTATTATCGCGAAGAGCGTAAACTATTGATTCAGAAGCTCTAGGCACATCATCGTCAAAGTCAAAAAAAAAAAAACGAGAGCAACAGTCGAGCGGCACGCGACAGTGGGATACCCTTGGATGTATGTTGCCATAAAAAGTATTTAATTGTATAATACTAATCGCAAGCTACAAATTAATCATAACGCTGCAGTGTGCTGCCACCTTGCATCAATTTCAATACGTTGTCAAAAATTTATCGCAGCAATTTTTCTAGCGCAAGACTGCAAAAAGCGGTGTGAGCAGTATTTATCGTTATTTCTTTATAAATTTTGAATTGGCCAATATCGATAATTGGCAATATATCGAGTAATCAAAATTAATATTTATTTAATTGCATTTTATGGTTGTGTATTTTTTATTGACCCTAAAATATGAATTATTAAATAATAATCATATGTGCAAGTAAGCATATTATGAATATTATGAATATGTACACAAGCATGTAAATACTTGCATACATTCATATTCATTTACCACGCCACCTATTGGTTGAGTATTAGTATATATTTATGCACATGTATTTTTGGTAATTGACATGTGCATGGAAAAGAAGCGTTGAAAAAGTTGGCTCAATCGACTCGGCTAGTGATCGTGAGCAAGAATATATATACTTTATGGGGTCTCCGATGCCTCCTTCGCCCGTTACATACATTTGTAAAAGTTAGTATACCCTTTTTTTAACATTTTCAATGGTCCAAGGGTATAATAATAATAACTATATCCCAAATTATAACCAAGCGACAAGCTCAACCAAGCAAAATAAAAAGCACAGCCATACTTATGATAACAAGAATAATAAAAATAATAACCAGAATATTGATCAACCTTATAGAGAATTCATACAGATACAGGAAGTAGATCTGGCACAGGCACAAAATCCTACAAATTTTAATACAAATCAAGTTTCTTCAAGTGCTTCGAATCCGGCACAGAACAGGCAAAGACCTAGTACTAGTGAGCAGTCAAGAATGGACACCTACGAAACTTTTCGTTAAACTGCCTCGGTCACCGAAGAAGAAGAAGAAACCCGTTGATATATATTATTATGAATGATATAAATCTCCGTTGTATAATACATACCGTATCTACAATTACCTCAATAAGGTGTAATTACTTTAATTTCACCGTCAAAAGTAAAATATTACAAGTTCAGAGTATTAACGGTATAGTATAGTTATACTAAACAAAAGTATAAGTTTGAAACCTAGTAAACTTTGCCCCACTAATCAAGTTATTTATATCCAAAATGTTTGGAAAATTATGATTCGGAAATTATGCTTCTAGGTAGAGACTGAGAGTGAGAAAAAAGTAACTTCAGAGGACAATATCGACTGAGAAATGAACTGTTTAGAATCATCATCAACTGATGAAGAAATTTGTATGCAATAGATAATGAACTAAGTGGATCAAACGAATTCAGACCTGACCACCTTAATAAGCAAGAAGTTAAAAAACTAACTAAAATTCTTCATGAACTTAGGGACATTCAGTACAGAAAAGATGAAAATTTCACGTTCACTAGTACTGTTAAACATGTCATAAATACTAAACACGAAGACCCAATATATAAAAAAAACCTTATAAATATCCCCAAGCTCACGACCAAGAAGTCGACTCTCAAATATGAGAAATGATACAACAAGGCATCATTCGAAAATCTAATTCGCCTTACTGCTCACCTATTTGGATAGTACCAAAAAAAAATGATGCATCCGATAAAGAAAAAAAAGTTCGTTTTTTTTTTTTTCTTTTTTTGGGAAGATTAGAATATTCCACTATGATAGACTTAGTTTTTCTATAAAAATTGATGAAAACTCAGTACAAAAAATACTCACTACATGGACGATATTATAAAATTTTCCATTTCATTGCAAAAACACTTAATGCTCTGCGTACAGTATTTGCTAAACTAAAAGAAGCAAACCTAAACTTGCAATTAGAACGAAAGTTGCGCAGCACGCGACAGTATGTTGCCATAAAAAGTACTTAATTGTATGATACTAAACGCAAGTTACAAATTCATCAAAACACTGCAGTATACTGCCACCTTGCATAAATTTCGATACGTGGCCAATAATTTATCGCCGCAATTTCCTAGCGCGCGAAAGACTGCAAAATGCGGTGTGAGCAGTATATATCGGTATTACTTTATAAATTTTAAATTGGCCAACATCAATGTTTATTTAATTGCATTTTATGATTTTGTATTTTTAACTGACTCTAAAACGTGAATTATTAAATAATAATCATTTGTGCACATACGCATATTATGAATGTATGTACACATGCATGTAAATATTTGCATACATTTATATCGATCTACCACGTCACCTATTGGTTGAGTGTTAGCATATATGCACATGTATTTTCAGTAATTGACATGTGCATGGAAAAGAAGAGTCGAGAAACAGCTCGCGCTACTCGTTCGCTTCGTTCGTCCTTTTTATACCCTTGGACCATTGAAAATGGTCAAAAAAGGGTATACTAATTTTGTGCAAATGTATGTAACGGACAGAAGGAGGCGTCGGAGACCCCATAAAGTATATATATTCTTGCTCAGGATCACTAGCCGAGTCGATTGAGCCATGTCCGTCTGTCTGGATGAACGCGCCGATCTCAGCTATTACAAAAGCTAGGGACACCAAATTCAGCACGAAGATTTCTGTATACCATACGCAGATCAAATTTGTTTTCAATTCGGAATAATACGTCTACCGCCCCAGCAATCCGACAATTTGGATTTAAATTGCGATTTACATTCGAAGTACTCATTTCTTAACGTTCTGCTTTAGCATATACATATATTCTTACGTATTCTTTGCGAATGTAAGTCGAATAAATGATCCTAAGACTAAGATCTGTAAGTTTTGTTTTTGGAAATAAATACGAACGAATTCGAAATACAACCACTTTATTGTTTTAATGTCAGCTTAAGACTAAATCTACAGAGTTTATGTTCGGCTCGAAGTGAGTCGTGAGAGACGGAAATGTCTAGTCAACAGTTTTGCAGAATTTGTTCTTTTAGGTGCAGACAAAAAGAAGAATATAATTATACAACAATCATAATCATGCGCTTCAAGTTTCATGTTACGCAAGACTGTATGTATGTGCAGTATAAGTATCATAAGTATCATTGTGTAACCGTTAATATAACAAAAATAGAACAAACTTATAATAATATAATACAATAAAACAATCACAAGAATATGAAAGTTTATCCCAAGTTCAATATTTATTTAAAAAATTAAAAAGAGAAATGAATGGCATAAGAATAATGAAGCTTACCAACCGCTGCTTAGCCAATTTTTTAGGCACAACGTATAAATTCCTTTTCGGAACATTCTTTTAGGCGCACACAGTTGCAGTCTGTCGAGTCGGGAAGAAAAGAGGCAAGGAGGAGAATTAGTATGGCGATTCATAGATTTGCTAGGTCATCGTAGTCTTAAATTCTCCTCCGAGACGGCTAGAAATGTGCAAAAGATTTACAGTTAGGTATACATATCTAACAGAAAAAAAAAACACAAAAAAAGGAAGAATACCTAAGTTGGAATATATACTCACTGTCGATTCTGATTACCTGTCTGATCACAACGTTCTCCAACTTGCAGAAGCCTCTATGGCAGAACAGTGAGCAACTTTGCATAAGGCTTAAAGGAGAGCAATGAAAAGCGAATAAATCACTAGCAATAAAAAAAAAGAAAACAAAAAAATCCTCAATCCTAACAATGTTATACTGCCCAACACACAGATACCTATATACATACACAGTAAGCAAAGCAGGGCGAAGAAATGATAAATAAAATCATTTTAAAAGTTAGGTAAATTAAACATCATTAGGATAGTTTAGAGGCTATATAGGATTTGGATTCGTATTACAAAAAAAAAAAAAACAAAAAAAAACCATGGATACTATATACTGTAAAAACATTTTTTTATGAACGGTATAAAATCGCCCCTTGAATTACGAGTAGCTACCGATTACCAAAAATAAAAATATCTATGCTTATGTTATGCCCGTCAGCCGTCAGGGGTAGCAAGAGGAACCACATGTAACCCTAGCTTTGGCTGTGGCGTCCTTGCTCCTACCGTCGGAAGTGCGGCTTTACTCTCCACGCGAGGAAAAAAGCAGGCCCCTAGCACGGTCATGTCTCTGCTAGGGGTGCAGACTAATTGTAGTCGGGCGAAGATTGTGATTCTTTATATCACCCCAATCCAAGGCGGCAAAGCTTACGCCAAGGGATGCATGGCCGGGGGTAGCCCGGTCGTTAGTATGCGGACTCTGGATACCTGTCGCCCTCCAGTTTCACCTAGACTTCCCACGGTATGCGGGCTATGCCGTGGGTGACCTTCCCTTCCCGCCTACTCATGGGTCCAAAAAATGGATGAGCTTTTCAATCAAGATAAGTCTGATGCGACTTCAACAGCATCCACCCAGGGCGAAGCCTTCACGGCTGACCCCAACAACAGCATTGGAGCCATTTGGCTGCTGGTTTCCACCCCTAACACTACGGGTCTTGGCCCTGGTACTCTGGGGGACCCGGTCAGGCCACGGACACCCTGATCAGCCTCGCTGACCTGATCAGCCTCGCTGACGACGCTTCGGTGGCCTCTCAGAGGTCAGGCCTCACGGAAGCAGGCTCTCAAATCCAGATGCTGCGACTCTGGGAACGCCTTTGTAAAACTGAAGACCTGTGAGAAGCTTTTCAAAGCCGCACTCGCGAAGGGTTCGAGCAGAGCGGAAGCTCTAGCTATCGCCACTACGCCCCCCGTAGAAACCAAGACTAAACGGACGCGCTCTGACGATACCGTCCTCGAACCCCAAGGGTCTTCAAAGAAGCCCAAAAAGACTCACAAAGCCACCTTAAAGCGAGGTGGCAAGCAGCGTAAAACTGGGCTTAACTTCGGCTGATGCAAAAAATTCCGCTTTCACCGGAGCAGGTGGCTACGGTGAAAGCTAGAATTGCCAATGCTTTGCTGCTACACCCCACACCTGGTGTCAGTCCAGGTTTCGATGGTTGCATACCTCGAAATGAATGGCTGCTCCTGGAGTGCGAGGTTAGCCGCACTGCCGACTGGGTCAGGGGAGCCGTTGGACACATTAGGTCCATCAGCTCTCTTGATCTAAAACTACTGGAGGAGTCTGAGTTTCCCAAAGCCTACCTCATTAGAGCATACTTCCCCAATAGTGCTGAGTTCACACCCGCCACCATTTCGGAATACCTCGGTGTACAAAATGCTGACTGCTTCTCGATGAAGCTGTGGCAAGTGGTTTAGCATAGCCTTAACGGCACCACGACTCACCTCGCGATGTTGGTCGACGAGGAGTCGTATAAGGCTCTGACGAAGTGCAACGGGAAAGTGAAGTTCATCTTTGGAAGGACCAAACTTATCCTAAAAAACTCCGTCCCCAGGGTCTCCCCCTCTCCTGCCCGTTCTCCATCCCCTTCTTCAACCATTCCCCCCAATCAGCGCGCCACCGGTAGCGACGACCGCAGTGGCGCAGACCCCAAACCCCAGACCATTGTGGTCTCCGTCCGCAACCACTCAACAGGCCGAAACAGGCCTGTGATTGGCAGCGGGCGTCTCCTGGTCCCTGCCAGACCCACAGCCAGCCCCGGGGACAAGCCAGGCGCGAGGCGACCTCCCCCGAGCAGCTCTACCAGGCTGCCGAAGGACATCCGAGGCAACGACTCAAAAGAGCTAAAGGAGTATGCGGAGCGCCATTAAGGTGCTCCAGGCGAATCTGCACCACGCCAGAGGAGCGGCATCCACCCTGTGCAGGGTCGTCTATAAAGACGAGATTGACCTACCTCTCGTGCAAGAGCCATGCCTAATAGGTGGCCTCGTACGGGGATTATCATGCGAATCATGTAAGTTTGCTATATGACCGTATGGGAGGTGTTCCTCGTACTGCTATATTGGTTAGTAACAGTGTGAGACATTTCCCTAAACTAATTTCATTCACAGAAACATAATGGCAACGGCTATGGAGGTAGGCACTGCTGATGGCGTCCGGGAAGTAGTGATCGCCTCTGCTTACTTCCCGGGCGATGTGGTGATGCACCCCCCGCAGAGGTTCAGCGGCTTGTGGACTTCTGCCGCCTCCACAACAAGCCGCTTGTGATCGGCTGTGACGCCAACGCCCACCACACAATCTGGGGGAGCAGCGATGTCAATAAACGTGGTGAGTCTCTCTTAGATTATCTAATGTGTAGTCATTTAGTTGTAGCTAACGTAGGGTGCAAACCTACGTTTATTAACTCCGTTAGGGAAGAGGTTTTAAATCTCACCCTAGTCAGCAACTCAGTTGCGAGTTCGCTTGTAATCTGGCGGGTCACAGACGAAGTCACCTTGTCGGACCATCTGCACATCAGGTTCGACCTTCCTGGCCATGTCGAGATCCGCCATGACTCCTTCTGTCCCAAAAAGCCAAATTGGGAACTCTTCAAAGCCTCTGTTGCTTTAAAGCAGACCTATTGACCAGCAAGGCAAACTCTTTCAGTGAGATAGAACTTGCTGCCAAACTGCTCCAAGATGTGCTAATTTCATCCATCGAAGTCACTTCAGTTCGGAAGACCCTAACGGTCAACTCTTGCATGTTCCATGGTGGAACGAAGAGTTGTCTGCACAAAGAAGGAAGTTTCTAGCCTTTTTAACAAGGCCAGATCTAACCGCGTAAATTGGGAAATCTACAGGGACGCTCTTAGACATGCACATTCGGTGCTCTCTGCAGAAAAACGACCCTCTGCACCCCACGCAGTTCGCGTATATAGCCGGTAGATCGACAGAGGTCGCTCGCCAGAAGTTATTGGGTAAAATCCAAAAGCCTTCGTATCCAAGAACATTGCTCTGTGCTCTTTTCTTGATACAGAGGGTGCTTTTGATAATACCGGCTACGGGTCTATCTCTGCTGCTTGCCCGTCCCATAATCCGGTGGATTGACGCTATGCTCAAACAGCGGACTATCTCCTCTACCCTGGAAACAACGACCGCCTATATTAGTGCGGTAAAAGGGTGTCCCCAGGGAGGGGTCTTATCCCCTTTACTCTGGTCCCAAGTAGTTGACGAACTACTAATTATACTTGCAGAACAGGGTGTGGAAGCGATTGGCTATGCCGTCGACCTAGCTCTCTAACGGGAACTATGCCAACACCGTGACAGAGTTGACGCAATCAGCTCTGAACACGGTTAAGAGATGGTACGAAGATGTAGGTCTTAGCATCAATCCATAAAAGGCATTGTTCCCTTCACTAAGTGATACTCCACTGACATTGTTCAACTACATATTGGCGGCTCACCGGTGGGACTTTCCAACGAGATCAAATATCTAGGGGTAACCCCTGATGAACGACAAAACTGGAACTCCCACCTAAACAACACTCTATCAAAGGCTACTCATGCCATGTGGGCATGGAGTCTCAAATCCTGCACCATTCGGTGGTTATTTGAGATGATGGTAAGACTGATCGTAACCTACGCTGCTATTGTGTGGTGGCCAAAGCTCTGCCTTTCTTTGTCGGGCGCACTTCGCACCTCTCCCACCGCAGCAATGGAATCTGACTCCGCTGCATATCCGCATAGAGGAAATTGCTGCTCTGAGCCTTCTTAGAATTAAGCTCCAACCTGCGCTTCTAGATACCGAATCAGGCATGCTAGTTTAATCAAAGATATTCCTGGCTAAGAGATCTGCACCAAATCAGATTATATGACCAAGAAACTTTTCTTTGGTGCAAAATTCAGAACCCTCATCCCGGACCGAAGGGACAGAGATGCCGGAAACCCCATCAGAGATCCCAATGGTGTACATTGGTACACTGACGGGTCAAAGACTGATCAAGGGGTTGGAGCTAGGATATATGGTCCCAATTCCAAAACCTATGCTATGGGCAACTGGTCCACAGTCTTCCAATCAGAGGTTTATGCCATTGAGCTCTGCTGCCGTCTTATCCTTGAGAAGGGGATTAAAGAAGCAAACTAGCCCTCTCCTCAAAAGGAGTAAGCTCGCGTATGGTGTCTGACTGCTGGAACTGTCTTCAGAGGTTAAAGTTTACACTTCTTTGGGTATCTGAACGAGCTGGCGGACGAACTGGCGAGGGCCATCAGCCCCCTGCTTGGCCCCGAACCCTTCTGTGGTGTGGGGTGGTCAACTATTTTCTCCCTGGTGAAAACCTGGGCGGCAAGGTTGACCGAGCGCTACTGGTTCTTCCAACCAGGGATGCGGCAGGCTAAAGAGCTCACCAATCCTAAAGTTGATCGAAGGACCAAGCTACTCTCTAGGAGAGACCTTTACATACTTATTGGCTACCTTAGTGGCCACCACTTGGTCAACTGTCACCTTACCAAAATGCGCCTGTCCTCGGATGCGGAGTGCAATTCACCTTCAGCGGGAAACATTTATGAAAGTTTATTAATAAAAGTTAACACAAATCGCAACGACTTTTTTACTATCGGTTATTAATTAAAATTCGCAATGAAAATGGCGCTTTATCATTGAATTTGAATTTCGTTTGGTAATATTCCTATTCGGAAAAATTACAAAATATATATAAAATTAAATATATCAAAATATATATAAAATAATAATTAAAAAGTTTTGGCGACCTTTGTTTTTCATAATTTTGGTGGCTGGCTCGAGGTCAAGATCAAGTTAAATAAAATAAATATTTATTTCCTTTTGTTCCGATATATTTCGGTTACACTTCGGTAACCGTCTTCAGGGCTAAAAACACAAAATTACAAAAATTGGATTTTTAACAATATTTCTTTAAAGCTAAATTGAAACAATACTAAATTACATACATATATTTTTCGCGTCTGCTCTTGCGGGCGCGGAGTTCCTAACTGGCTTAATAAGTAAATATCTGTATATGTGAGCGCAGTTTTCTGTGTCCGTTTTGTAGTTTAATCTTTCTTGTATTGGTGTGTTTATTATGTGTAGCATTTCGAGAGTGTAACGTTTAGCATAGTGTCGTTCTTGTTGTAATATTGTTGTTGCGTCAAAATTCGGAGAGTGATGTTTGTTTGCACAGTGGGTCATAAGAGCTGTTTTTTGTGTTGTACTTTGGTGTCGTAATTTAAAATCTGATTTGTGTTGTGTTAATATTGTTTTCAGTTTTAGTTTTGTCGTTTCTAAAATAATAATAAATAAATATGAAAACACAAAATGTGAACCTACGCTTTCAGGAGATGTAACATCCATTTTCGACTGCCGCAAGAGTTGTACAGTGGCTAAGTAATTTATGTCTCGCACTCTAATGCCAATGATGTTGACCATATTCGATGTTCGCTTGCCGCCGCGCTAGACATTTGAAATTTTTTTTGGTGAGAAAAAATCATAAAACGTTTAAGATAGTAGTTTACCAATAGTTTTTTTCCCCTTTTTTGAATTAATTGAATAGTTAGTAAGTGGCACAAATTGCACTAGGGCTTATAGGCAATAACCATTTATAAACTTTAATTGGTCATCAATAGGATACACCATATGTTTGTTATATATTTCTTTTTAATAGTAAGAACCTAGGCAATAGAAATTAATCAAGATTTCAAAATGAAATATTTTAAGCGGAAAATGAATAATTATAACGAATTTTAAGATGAAACACTTTTCTTGCTGCTTTCTTAAAGTTTAGAAAAGGGTAACATTGGGTCGGAGAGCTTCAAACGTAGAGTAGAAGGAACTCATTGGTATGGTGGTTATAGAAGCGTAGGGCCACAACAACAACTTTAGAAAAGTGATGAGGTATTTTCAGTCGTGTATCTCTTATGAGAACGATTTCTTAAAAATTTGTGAAATTTTGCAAAGGATTCGTTTATGTGCCTCCTGAGAATAAGCCGAGTCTGTTGAATTTGCAAAAGAACCTGCCTACTGGCTGGTTTTGATAGCTAAACCAGAATCCCAAGTGGCGAGCACGACAGGCTATATTCGAAAAAGAACAGGTTGGAACATAACAAATTGGAATACAAAACTTGGGGCAACTGAAGTTAAAAAAAACGCTGTTTTAAAAGGTGTCCATATATACATATATATAAAAACAGAAAAATACGCTACTGATAAAATAAACTGAAGGCCCAAACAAAAAGGTGAGTAAAAGTTGTTTGCAAGCGTTTATAGGACAAGGAAATGAAGAGTTAGTAGAAAATTAATATTAGGAGAATTCGCAATAACAACCAAAGGAGCTCGCCAAGAGCTTGTCCTAGGACGCTAGAAACTTAAGGAGAAAACAAAACTAAAAAAAAAAGTAGTGAAGGTTATAGATGACTATAACAACCGAATGAACAACTTTTCAGCAAGGTAGCGAATGGTTTAGATAAAGCCAAGGAAATTGGAATCTATAAAAGTATTCTCAAGTAGAGTCAGTAACAATGCGTATTTAGGCAAGGCCTAAATATCGACCACTGAAATTTAATGTTTGATGTCTATATTAAGCAGCTGTTAAACCTGTTATAGAGAAATCATGAAAAAAAAATTATTTTATATAAAGTTGACTCTAGCAAACTGCCTAGGAACTTTCTTTGTTTTCTTTTCTTTCCATACACACTATTTCTACTTCGGGAAGTTACGTAAAACCTATGTTACCCTCTAATCAACCTAAAGAAGGCAATTTATCATAAATAAATAAAACTCCACTAAATATTCAACAAATAAACACAACTAGTAAGAAATATACACAATAAAACGACCGTCATGTTAACATGACAATCATAAGAAGCACCGAAAACTTACAATACATCTAGAGGAGACTAACAGCGAGAATCGTCAAATTTGTGTTAAGCCATTGTGAGAACGCGATTCTGGGGAGTAAGCGTGTCTACACAGCTGTATAACTAATTAGGTGCGCCAATTCAAAGAATTCCCAATTTGCCACAGGCAGAGTCTTCTCAAAGAGTTAGTGGTGGTTAAAAAGCCAGACAGAGCTACGATAATAGGTAGAACTTTATCCTTGATGCCATCAGCTGCAATGCAGCTACAGTTGGCTCCTGTAGCTACAGCTAACACCGGAGAAGTCCCTAAAAAACATCCACATAATACACGTTCCAGACTTCGAACAGCGAAAAATCCCGAAAGGTCACCCAGCTCATTCTCAGCTGGAACTTGAATTTCGATGGGTCAGCCAAAGGAATCACGGTCGAGGAATTCCTTTAACGGGTTTTTTTTTTTTTTTTTTTTTTTAGTATATTTTTTTGAAACGATGAATCCGTACATGCAGTACTAGTACCATAACAGCGCAATTAAACAAATACATAACAGAATCAACCTTACACTATATCACAAACATCGAGGGGGTCTTTAAAGTTGTACAATTGTTTTGGCAAAACCCTTTCTTCTTAGTCTTCTTAGAGGCCTGGCAGGGAATACGCATCTTGCAAGCATGCTGTGGTGTCTTTTAAGCCTATCACTAAATCTGCTAGTGTGCCTTGAGATCTGTTTTTCCACTGTATGCAGATTCAGGTCCTGATGAAGGGTAGTGCCACGTACATAATATGGGCAGTCTGTAATTCCATGCATGGCACGATTTTGCAATACCTGTATGCGGTTGTAATTGGATTTTTCAGAAATACCCCAGATCTGCACTCCATATAACCAGATCGGGGCTACACAATGGACGAAGACTGCCCTTTTGGCTCTTCTTTGCTTCTTCATTTAACCAACCATCGCAGTTGTTGCATTCTCTGACCATATCTCCGAGCCGTAGCTTTCAAGTGTGGGCCAAAGGTCAACCGTTTGTCAAGGGTAATCCAGATGTATTTATCCTTCAAAGGTTGGTCTCTTTATCGGTAAGGTTTCCACAAAGGACTGCCTAAATGAGGATGTAGAGGCCTTCTGTAAAAATCTATACATTTTGCTAGTAGGAAAAGCGAGGGAATGGCATTAGAAGTATCGAAAGGAAAACTCAGTCATCATTTGGAGCGATTTTGGAGCAGTGCTCAGGAAACAGTATACGGACTACAGAACAGACACCGATATACTCGTATTAGAGGAGATGAGAGCAAGGAAAGAAAACATATTTTATGACGAAGTCATGATTTTATCCTCTCGTATGTACAACCTCATTTCCGAACAGCAGCTCATTGAGATGCTCACTAGGCATCTGCTTCCCTTTAAGGAGAAGTAGCAGTTCTCAGGATTGCAAAGACCGTACTCAATCCGACTTTTTCAAAAAGGAATGTGGCAGCATTAGACTAGGAGATTCCCTGTCAAGATGCAGATCCTAACATGAGCTAGGCAGCGGGAGTACAGGCGCGGATACGAGTGTATCGGTGTTGGAACTGTGATGAAAAAGGACATGGGTTAGATATGTGTATGAAAGAGAGAAAAGTTTTTTGCTGCGGCTGTGGGGCAAAAAATATCTACAAACCCCAAATTTTTAGGTTTCCTTGTTAAAAAGGCGGAAAACCGAGCGAAGGGTCCATTCGTGAGTCAGTGACGAACGGCCCCGAAACAAAACTAAAATCTCTATCACTAGATTTACCGGCAGGCTCAGTAATGCTTACAAGAGCGACACCCTTACCAGACTACCGGTATGCAAAATCAGATAGTTCAAACTCTCCTATTCCGACGTTACAAATGTATGAAGAAAGACTCGAGAACTATAATAAATTGAGGTATTTTTGGAGATAGTCATTCGAGCGGGTCTAAAAGATCGTTTATTGGTCTTATGGATAATAAACAAGGAAAATGATGGTCGCTTCTACGTGAATATTAGTAGCGTGGGTTCGACTTAAGCAGCGGGAGAATGGGAGACAACTCCAAAAATTTTTGGGAAACTACTAATATAGGGGATAGACCTTTGGAAGTAATTTAAATTTGCACCAAGGCTTATTTAAGCTTTACAAATGGAGGAGGCACTCGAGATTAAAACCGAAGGATTTCAAGAATTGTTAAAAACAGAGCAACGTCAACAGTTGGAGGCAGTTCCCTCATTCGCTAAGCAAGGCTTGGGAAAAAAGTCACTGTTATAACATGAAATTGACGTGGGAAATGCATCTTCCGTAAAGCAAATATATTATCCAGTATCTCCGGCAGTGGAAAACTTGATGAAGAGATTGACCGAATCTTAAAGTGGGGAGTAATAGAGAAGTCTAGCAGCGCTTGGAGCTCTCCAATGACGCTTCTAAACCCGACCACAAAGACGCCTATTGGCAAGTTCCACTGGTGGAAGATTCACGACTGATCACTGCATTCACAGTACCCGGGCTACCTTTGTATCAATTTCGGGTGATACCTGAAAAACTCTCTAAGCTTTTTTAGAGAGTGAAAAACAAAAGAAATAAAAAGGACGCGGTGGCTCGATTAATAATTTCCACATTGACAATTTATTGCTGCTGCTGGCTTCTACGATTGCTTAACAACGAATGCTTTTTCATTAGCGAGAGTGGGCCACAATCCAACCACACTCCCCGAATTCACCGTCGGCATTTGCCGATCGTCAAAGGGCTTAAGAGAACATTATAAAGAGAGCATGCTCAACTACATTTAAAATCCAAAATTTTCTCTTACTTTATGCTAGCCTATGACTTCAATGTCAATTTCAAATTAATCTACAATAATAATAATTTCATTCAATTAATATAGATAATAATAATAATAATAATGATAAAACTAAATAAAACTATGCTGCTCTAACATTCGGGCCCCGTTGAAGAGCTCCGGTCTTTAACACATCGGGAGTCGGGCCAGCTTATGAATTGGTCGCTTAATTGCACCTGCTGGTGTTTTTATTTCGGCTACCCGAACCTTGCCGTCCTCCCCTCGAATTATGCGCGTTACGCGCCCGGTTATACACTGCTGAGGGGGTGTGTTGTCGTCGTGAACTAGCACGACCGCCTCTTCCTCGAGATTGTCCTCGCCTTTGGCCTATTGATTGAGGCTGAGCAGGTAGTCCTTGGATCACTTGCGCCAAAAGTGCAGTTTGAGCGCCGACATCTGCTTCCACAGCCTCAAATATCCTCGCCCTGGTTTCTTGCGTCTCTCGTCTGGATCGGATCCTAAAGGCAGCGCCAACAAAGGCTGACCGATGAGTCAGCACCTCTCCATCGCTGGGATCGTTGCTGTTGACGAGCAACGGCCTGGAGTTGAGCAGCGCCACGACGTCACCAGATGTGTGCTCAACTCGTCCTGCGTCAGGTTGGCGTTTCTCGCTCCTCGCAGAAGCCTGTGCTTGGCAGACTTTACAGCGGCTTCCCACAGTCCTCCGAAGTGCGTGGCGCGGGGGGAATAAACCTCCACTGCACTGCTCTCTCCGCTGCGAAGTTTACCAGCCTCGCCTCGTTGTTGTGGAACGCCGTCGGCAGCTCCCTCAGTACGTTGCTCGCTCCAACGAAATTCGTCGCGTTGTCGCTGAATATCGTCTCCGGTAATCCGCGTCTCCCGATGAACCTTTTAAAAACATTCAAAAAAGCATCAGCTTATAGATCGGTTACCAGATCTAAATGAACCGCCTTTGAGGCAAAACAAACAAAAACGGCAACATACATTTTTACAGGTGCTCTACCCCTGATTCTATAGCTAACATAGAACGGCCCACAGAAGTCTACCCCGCATACTCTAAATGGCCGACCTTCTCGAAGGCGATCAGCAGGCAAATTTCCCATTATTGCCCCGGTTGCAACATTGGTGCTAGAACTACTGATTGTCTCAATAATTTCAATTCGCTTTTGAACGATGTGCTTTGTACTACGGCGATCAGTTTTAGAAATGAAATATTTATATATTGAGGTGCCCAGCGCATCCCAAGAGTTTTTACGGAACTCTGGTCAGATCACTACAGTTGGTTGCCCACTTGGCAAGTGGAAAACATCCTGATTCCAATATCTTTTGAACTTCATTGCAAATAGTGTTAAGTTCTTGTATACTATCTGCTCCTGCCAACATATCATCAATATAAAAGCACCTCTTAATCAAATCTGATCCAATAGGATGTGATTGTGCGTGCATGTTGGCCAGCTCAAACAAGCAGCGTATCGCCAGAAAAGGTGCGGAAGCTGTACCGTATGTGACTGTATTAAGTCGGTATGCCTGAATATTTTGTGAAGTATTTTCTCTCCACAGAATAAGTTGGAAATTTCTGTCTTTTTCAGAGACATTTATCTGCCTATACATTTTTGAAATGTCAGCAGTTACGGCATACTTATTCAACCGAAAATTAATCAGGATTGAATATAGCTCCCTCTGAATTGTCGGCCCCACCATCATTGTTTCGTTAAGTGAAACAGCTGTTGACGTCTTACTAGAAGCGTCGAAAAATACACGTAGCTTGGTGGAGGAACTTTCAGGCCTAAGAACGCATTGATGAGGAATATAATAATGCTGTTCTAGAGGAGTTGACTTCAACATGGACATGTGTCTCAAATCTAAATACTCTTTCATGAAGTCATGGTACATAGTTTTAAGAGCTGCATCCTTTGATATTTTACGCTCAAGTTGCAAAAAACGCCTTTCAGCAGTTTGAAAGGACAAGCCAAGAACTTTTGGATCGGTCTTTAAAGGGAGATCCACTTGGAAACGACCAGAAGATAACTGCTTTACAGTTTTCTCGAAAAACAGTTCACAAGCCTGTTGTTCAGCTGTTTGGCGAACAGCCTTCGATTCGAATGGAGATTGATCCAATTCCCAAAAACGGTGAACTAACGAATCGAGAGAACAATTAGTTTGGGCCATTAGACACCCACTGAACTGATGCCTAGGCATTTGTCCAGCGTTTTTTGCATTATAGGAAGTTCAGAACATAATTTTATTTGCCCAACGGACAATAATTCATAGAACAATTGTGCTCCCAAAAGAATGTCAACTTTAGCTGGCTTATAGAATTCTGGATCTGCAAGATTTATATTTTTTGGAATTTTCCAATTTGAAATACCCATTGAATGTGCAGGCTGTGTTTTTGAAATGGATTTCAATACCCAACAGTCAGCAGAAAGGTTGTGAGAATTTATGCGCGACTCAATAGAAGCACATATCTTATTTTTGCTATCTATTGTTGCACCACCAACCATTGAGATAGCTAGGGAAGTTGGCTCCCGCTTGAATCGTAGCATTTGAGCCATGCTTTCAGACATCAAATTTATTTGGGAACCACTATCGAGCAAGGTTCTGGCAGGATGCAACTATCCCTTACATTTACGACAGCTGTGGCAAGAACGACTTGCTCATTATTGAGCACATGCCCCAAATATGGCTCTGAAGCAGTCGCGTGAAGAGAAGGCGGCTCACCTTAAACAGGTGTACTATATCTGTGAAGCAAGGAATGGTGAGGTTTCGAACAAATTCTACATTTTGATGCCTTACACTTTGACACCGTATGGCCCACCACTAAACAATTAAGGCAGAGCTTTTGTGTTTTGACAAATTCAAAACGCTGCATAACTGAGACTGCAGCAAACGATGGACACGAATAAATATTGTGCATTTCTGCCCTGCAGAAAACGCACAAAGACGATGATGAACGTCCTCCATCAGTACAAGCAAAGGATGATTTAGACTGATGGGGCTTCTTAGCGTCAACTCGCGACTTTGTTTTGTCCCGCATTGACTCTTCTGCATACAGATACTGATACCGTTTATTCAGTTGTCTAGCACAATCTTCCCAAGACGGCAGCGTATCATAGTCAAGCTGCTCTTCGAAACGAGATTTGGCAACATGGTCTACCTTTGCCATGACCATGTGAATTATCATTGCATTAGCAATGTCTTTGTCGTTTCCTAACGACGACAACGAAGAATAAATAGCAGACACCGTATCTATGATCGATCTCAAACTCGATGCAGATGGTTTTGTCATGTTAGGTATGTCAAACAATTGTGAAACTGTATCAAAAAATATAAGACATTTGTTGTCATACACTGCTTTGAGACTAGCGAGGGCCTTTGGGTAGTTACAATCCGTTAATTGATAAGGCTTAACTACCCCCAATGCTTCATCTGACGAACACGAGACTAGATGATTGAACTTTTCGACATTTGACAAGGAATTGTCATCATCGACTAAACTTTCAAACAGGCACATAAAATTTTTGTACTCTGAATGTTTGCCACTAAATTTTGGCAAACGCATTTTCGGCAACTGAGAACGCGGGCTTGAAACTATGGAGAAATTATGCTCAGGTCTAGGTTCTGACGTTGGCTTGGATGCATTTATATAAAGTGCCCTTGTGACGACACACAAATCCTTTAACGGACCTCTAGAATCATTAAGAGGGCTTAAATTATCTATCTCAGCCTGTAAATCCATTGCCTTTCCTATGTATCCTTCTAACCGGCACGCTATCTCTGTTTTATCAGTCGAGATGGTTTTTGCTTTAATTGCTGTTTGCATACGAGCAATATCAGCACTAACTATCAAATCTTTGCAAGCATAGTGATAATTTTGCACTTGTCTTGCTGATTTGTGGCTTTTCAATCATTTTTTCGGACTCAGACATGTTTAATAAAAAGGCTTACTAAGTTAACAAAATAGAATGTGTCGCAAACTTTGTGAGCTACCCTCGCAACGACGCTGACTATGTAAGTCTAACTTGCTTAATACACACATACACGCATCCAATGCGTTGTGTGAGCAAACAAACGAAAATGATCCAAGCGATCCAAGGTAAAGCAAGATAAACTTTTACTGTAACTACGAGTACGTTTGTAGGCAGCAATGTAAAATGCGGGGTGCGGGGCCTGCAATGCAAATGAGAAAATATATACACACGCACTTTAAGTGGTATATATATCAAACAAACAAAAGAAAAAACAAGCGAAAAGAGAATCAAACAAACGTTTGCTGTAACTACGTTTGTAGACAGCAATAGAATATGCGGGGTGTGGGGTGACGATATGTAAGTTGCGCTAAATTCAGGCGATAGCGAAACAACGAAAATATGTGAGCGCAAAGAACGGTCCGAGGTGAACGGACGCAACGACAAATGTATGTGTGTATATGCAAACGCCAATATGTAAGTATGTAGTTATGTATTCACAGATGTTCCAAGTTAGCGGTCAATATGCAAATATGTGTGCTAACCGAAGATCGAAAGGAGATAATTTGCATTTACACACACACTTAATTATTAAAATAATTTTATATTTCAATGTAAGATAAATATTGTCGTTTTTGTTTATTATTATTTGTTATAATGTGAATAACAAATTGTTAGTAAAAACTAAACTTCATATGTATGTATGTATGTTCGCTTTTATATGTGTGTGTCTATACATATGGTATGTATATGTACCTCCTAACAGTTTTGTTCTGCTCAATATTCGGCTGTCATTTATTTAAATAGGTAGGCGCGAATTTTTAATATATATACATACATATGACTATATATTTTTGTGGGTAATAAAAAGAGTGTCAGGAATTGAGCTATGTAATATCTTAAATAATTTAATGTCGATCAAAGCGACAGTACACAAAACACTATTTACGTGTACGCTCAATTTTTGACACTGAATACCTGGAGACTGTCTAGCGAATCAATAGACATGGAACGACGATTATTATCCATATGCTCCAGCGGTGACGATGAAGACGGCTTTGCAGCTTTTGGTCCAGTTGATAGGATGATGACTCCCACGAGAACAAGTGTCAATGTTTTTCTTTATTATATTTTATTCACACCCGCACACGAAACGCGCGAAGTAACTGCCACAAACAGCACAAAATAAATTGTTACCGAAAACAAATTATTCACCACTACACCGAAGTCCCTGCTCAAGCGCCAATGAAAAATTCTCTAAGCTTTTTTAGAGAGTGAAAAACAAAAGAAATAAAAAGGACGCGGTGGCTCGATTAATAATTTCCACATTGACAATTTATTGCTGCTGCTGGCTTCTACGATTGCTTAACAACGAATGCTTTTTCATTAGCGAGAGTGGGCCACAATCCAACCACACTCCCCGAATTCACCGTCGGCATTTGCCGATCGTCAAAGGGCTTAAGAGAACATTATAAAGAGAGCATGCTCAACTACATTTAAAATCCAAAATTTTCTCTTACTTTATGATAGCCTATGACTTCAATGTCAATTTCAAATTAATCTACAATAATAATAATTTCATTCAATTAATATAGATAATAATAATAATAATGACAAAACTAAATAAAACTATGCTGCTCTAACAATACCATTTGGGCTGTGTAATGCAGCTCAAACGATGAGTCATTTGATGGACGAGGTGATTCTACCGGAGCTTAAATACTATTTGGATGATCTCTGTGTAGTTTCGACAGATTTTTAATCGGACCTAACGGTGCTGGTCAGTGTGGCAGAACAGTTTAAAAAGGAAAATCTAACTCTAAATATAGAATATAATCATTTCTGCGTGACGGGGATGAAATATTTAGGTTTTATTATTGGACGTGGAGGAATATCAACGGATCCAGGAAAGATCGAATCTATTGTATTATATTTTATTTACTTCAAAATCAGTGAAGTAAATACGAGGACTTTTAGGTTTAGCGGGATGGTATCGCAGGTTCATTGCTAATTTCTTGGAGCTGACGACTCCTATAACCAATTTATTAGCGGGAAAGAAAAACTTCGAATTGACCGAAGAAGCACAAAAGCCGTTTGATCAACTCAAAGCCGTTCTAACTTTAGCCCAAATTCTGCAGAATCCGGACTTAAGGAAAAAATTCTATCTCCATTGCGATGCGACCGATTATGGAGTAGGAGCAGTGCCCCTTCAAATGAACGACGCAAATGAGCAACGACCAGTAGCCTACATGTCTAAGAAACTCAATTCGGCGCATAAAAATTATAGGGTCACAGAAAGGGAACGTTTAGAGGTTATACTAGGAATCGAAAGATTTAGATGTTGCTTAGAATTACAGGAGTTCGAGATGGTAACGGACAACTCCAGTCTGTGATGTCTAATGCTGCAAAACAACTTAACGGGACGCTAACCAAGGTGGGCTATGAATCTGCAGGGGCACAAGTTCTCGATAAGCAATCGCAAGGGGAAAGAACATACGAGTATACTTTCGGATGCTTTGTCTAGGATGAACAGTGAAGAACTGGACGGGGTGGTGAACTATGCCCGGAAGTAGACTTAGAGTAACCAAGTTTTCAAGAATAGATATACAATAATTTGATAATTATGATCAAATATTAACCGACCCAGGATTACGCCCGAATCTTGAAATAATTGATAAATATTTATATATCCGAACGCAGCATGATAATGGAGTGTCTGAAAGCTACCAAACTGTCTGGAAACTTTGGGTTCCGCAAAGTCTGACTATTAATTCAATAATTCAGAGCGCTCATGGCTCAGTAAATTGTGCTCATGGTGGAACGGGGAAGACCTTGCAACTAATCCGAAGGAGTTTCTACTGTCCAGGGATGGTGATTCAAGTGAGGACTATTTTAGGCAATGCGAACAGAGGAAAGCTCCAAAAGTGACAGTAGAACCTCCTACGATAAGCAAGCCAAATCCTCCCGACTATTTTAGAGACCTTATCCACGTGGCAAGCAGGGACATATTGGATTGCTCATTGTTCTTGATCATTTTTCAAAAATGTATTGACTTTGTCCACTCAAGAAATTCACCTCAAAAGCCATCATCGAATTTTTGAAAGACCAAATCGGTTTTAATGCGTTCTTAATGGCGTTTGGGGTGCAGCATAAATATACCGCAGTGTATTCCCCGCAATCTTAGGCGTCAGAAAGGGTGCAAAGGTCGAGATTAGCAGCAATTAGGACATATTTAAAAGATGATGAAGGCAATTAGCTGCTCGAGCTCTATACACACGGCTCCCAGTATAAACTGTGAAACAATTTAGGAATGTTGGGAGGGGATTACAGTTGCAAGCGGAGCGCTAGAATTTGTGGACAAGGGATGTGAATTTTAGAGTTGGGCAGTAAGTATTCCTCAGAAATTTCTTGAAAAGTTCCTTTGCGAAAGGTATAAATCGAAAACCTGCACCGACTTTTATAAAATCTCGAGTACGAAAAAAAAAAGGCAACATGGCAGCCTTACAGGGCAAGTTAGTAGGAACCTGTCATGCTAAGACATACGACCGTAACGTAACCTACACATTTCTGCTTCGCTTCCTACGGAAACCAACGAACGAAACAGTGGGTGTAATGGAAACTTATATTTAAACTTATAAATAAAAATTAACTTAAAATTCCTTATAATTAAATAAAATTGAATTAGAACTGGACAGCATCGAAGAGTAGCAGGAATCTGTAAGGGAAAAATTCTGAAGAAGAAAGTTGAAGATGTTCCCCTTTCTTTTGGGGCCACACAGAGTTGCAGTCTGTCGAGTCGGGAAAAAAGATGTAAGGAGGAGAATTAGTATGGCGATTTCCTAGATTTGCTAGGTCATCAGAGTCTTAAAGTTTCCTCCGAGGCGGCTAGAAGTGTACAAAGGTATACTGTATACATATCTAAAAGACAAAAAAACAAGATCAACAGTCGAGCAGCACGCGATAGTGGAATTCCCTTCGATGTATTCGATTGCCATAAAAAGTATCTAATTGTATGATACTAATCGCAAGCTACAAATTCATCAAAACACTCCAGTACACTGCCACCTTGCATAAATTTGGATACGTTGCCAATAATTTATCGCCGCAATTTCCTAGCGCGCGAAAGTCTACAAAATGCGGTGTGAGCAGTATATAGTGACATATTCATTCTCCATATGAATTATTTAAACTTCATTCTTCATAACTTAAACCAATCTTTTGAAAAGCTTCACTCTTCAAAAGCCTCAGTTCATTCTCCATACGAAAACTTAAACCGATCTTTTGGAAAGCTTCACTCTCCAAAGCCTCATCATAAAAGTTCTCTCAAGACACCAAACGATAAGAAGCTTAAGTCACTGATAAACAAAGATGTAAAGCTCTGTAGAACTTTAAGGTTTGCTGGTCCATAAAAATAATTCTGTCAGTTAGTTTATGAGTAACTCTGGTGTAATAAGTAACGAATCCATCAAATAAAAATTATAAAATAAAAAATATATAATATTTTTTTTATTTTGATGAACACCTAAATACTTTATTGGCGCAGCCGGTAGGATGTTAGTTATTGATGAGGCAAAAATTAATCCAAGCCTTTAACTATCATCCGCAAAAGAACTCACGTGAATCGCGACGGCAACTTCAGTGACATTAGTTGAAAGTATAAACCCAACAGTGTTCAAGCCGAGAAGTGATTGTGAAAAAAAAAAAAAAAAAACTTAAACAGTAGCCCACTTAAACAAATACAGGTGTGACCGCTACATAAGTTAAATCCAACAATCAGTGAACAGGAACAGTAGCCCGCTTAAACAAACAAGTGTGACCGCTACATAAATCCAACCCCACAAATTGTGAAGTGAACAAGAACAGTAGCCCGCTTAAACAAAACAAGTGTGACCGCTACAAAACAAAAAACGTTCAAAAAGAAAATTAATCAAAAATGGCATTATCAAATGATAATCTATCGCAACTGCTACGACAAATACGTCAAGTGCCGCAGTTCTGTGGAGAGCCAAACAGCCTCAGTTCGTTTATCAGACGTATTGAATACCTGCTCAACCTATACCCGACGAATGACCCTCTTCAGAAAGCCATCATATATGGAGCCATCGAACTACAGGTCATCGGAGATGCTGAGAAGGTCTGCCAACTCGGATTTCACAACGAATGGTCAACCCTAAAGGAAGCTCTGATCGTCGAATTTAAAACTCAAACCCCTGGAGGAACTTTTGCGACGTTTGTATTGCACGCCCTACAAAGGTAATTTACGACAATTTTGTGAAGAATTAGAAAATAAGTCAACTATTATTATTAATAAGTTAGCCTTAGAAAACAACCAAAATAACACATTAGTTTATTCACAAGCAATGGCAACTACAATAAAAAATACTATTCAACGCTCACTCCCTGATAGGCTGTTCATGACCCTAGCGAGGCATGACATTTCAACTATCCAAAAGTTAAGACAAATTGCCCAACAAGAAGGTCTTTACGAAGACCCAATTTCTAAGAAATCAGATCACTGTCCAAAACTTAATACAAACTCACTAAATTTAAACACTAATACTAACACAAATAAAAACAAAAACTCTCATATTAATCAACAATTCGCGACCCCCTTCAACCCATTAATAAATCCCACGCAGATCCAAAACCCAAATGTAAACAACCAAACCCCTCATAAACAAGCTTTTCCGTCTAGACAACAACAATTCGATCAGAACAGACCATTGTTTAATGAACTCAGAGCAGACTTAATTCGCGACCGACAGAACGACACCCGAAACTATTATCAGTCCCCCCAACAACCAAGAGTGCCGAATAAGCGTTTTAAAGAAGGCAGCGGACAATCACGTATGGAGACAGATGAAAGTCACCATCAATACGTGTTAGATTACAATAACATTGCTGACCAAGATAATAACAACGACGAACAGTTCCACGACGATCAATTACAAGACACACAAAACGAGACGTATACAAATCAGCAAATTCAACAAGCCGAAAATTTTCCAATACCAGCCTGGGAACCCACCAATACATAGAGATCATGTTTAATAATCATAGATACCGATGCATAGTCGACACTGGTTCATCAATAAACATGATGAATTCAAACTTTTTCAATCTTCAAGTTCATGATAAACAAATAGTTGTCAGAAGTATGACAGGCTATTCAAAACTAAATAAATTCGTAAATCTTCCGGCCAATGGGCTTTTTCAGCAATCGCAGAAATTTTACATTCATTCATTTTCACCATTTTATGACATTCTATTAGGAAGGAAAGTACTAATGGAAAACAACGGTTGTATAGATTATTTTAGAAAAGAAACAATTATCAATGGAAGGTCATTCCTTCATAAAGAACTTGAACTTTCTGACGGAAATTCGTCAAAAAATTTTGAAGCAATTTTACAAGAAAACCACTATACAGCCGAAATAAACTATGCATTGGACAATGATATAAACTCAGACTACACATACCGACTAGACCATTTAAACAATGAGGAAAAACATAGACTAACACAATTACTAAAAGAATTCAAAGACATCCAGTATTCTGATAAGGAAAACCTAACTTTTACAAGCATCATACGCCATGAAATCAAAACAGTTCACGAAAACCCAGTGTATAAAAGACCCTATTCATATCCTTTTGCTTATGAAGCAGAAGTTAACAAACAAATTGAGGAAATGCTACAACAAGGCATTATACGCGAAAGCGACTCTCCCTATTGCAGTCCCTTATGGATTGTTCCCAAAAAGATAGACGCATCTGGCAAACCAAAATTCAGGTTAGTCGTCGACTATCGAAACCTAAATGAAATAACTATTAACGATAAATTCCCAATCCCGAACATGGATGAAATATTAGGCAAGTTAGGAAAATGTCAATACTTCACAACAATCGACTTAGCGAAGGGTTTTCACCAAATTGAAATGGACCCTAAATCCATACCAAAAACTGCATTCTCAACTAAACACGGTCACTACGAGTATACTCGCATGCCATTTGGTTTGAAAAATGCCCCAGCAACATTCCAACGTTGCATGAACTTCGTTCTTAAAGACCTCATTAACAAACATTGCCTCGTATATTTAGATGATGTTATCATCTACTCAACATCCCTTACTGAACACCTGAACTCACTGAAGAAAGTTTTTCAGAAACTTAAAGAGGCAAATCTTAAGCTCCAGTTAGACAAATGCGAGTTTTTAAAAAACAAACAACATTCCTAGGTCATACCATAAGTCCAGATGGTATACGACCCAACAAAGAAAAAGTAAAAGCGATTGAAATATTTCCTATTCCAAAAACCTCTAAAGAAATTAAATCATTTTTAGGCTTATGCGGATATTACCGCAAGTTCATTCCAGATTTTGCCAAAATCGCAAAACCTCTCACCCTATTTTTAAAAAAAGGAGCCAAAATAAATACAAAAGACGAAGCGTATATTAAATCTTTCGAAAAGTTAAAAACTCTTATCATGAACGACCCCATCCTCATTTGCCCTGACTTTACAAAAACATTTCAAGTTACTACTGACGCCAGCAATTTCGCCATTGGAGCCGTGTTATCACAAGATAATAAACCAATTAGTTTCGCAAGCAGAACATTAAACGACCACGAACAGAATTACAGTACAATAGAAAAAGAATTATTGGCAATTGTTTGGGCAACCAAATACTTCCGCCCATATTTATATGGAGTCCCTTTTGAAATATTAAGTGATCATAAACCCCTTGTCTGGCTAAATAATATAAAAGAACCCAATATGAAATTACAACGTTGGCGAATCAAACTTAGTGAATACAATTTTAAAATAAAATATTTGGAAGGAAAACTAAATCATGTAGCAGATGCTTTATCTCGAGTTAAAATTGAAGAAAATATGGTAGGTGAAGAAGAAGATATTTCAACAGCAGCAACAATACATAGTGCATCAGAAAGTAACGAAACTTATATTCAAATCACTGAGAAACCCATAAACTATTTCACTAGACAAATAGAATTTATAAAAGATTCCATAGACCAAGTAGACATATCAAAATATTTCACTAAAACTAAAATCACCATAAAATATACTGAAATGACTCTCCCAATAGCAAAAGACTTCTTAATAAAATACTTTCTTAACCATACTAGCGTAATTTACATAGACAATGACAGTGATTTTTCCGTTCTTCAAAATGCATACCATGAAACTATTAACCCACATAGTAACGTAAAAATCTTAAAAAGTATAATTAAACTAAAGGACATTAACTCTTACGCTGAATTCAAGGAATTTATTATTTCTCAACACCTGAAATTACTGCACCCTGGTATCGAAAAAATGACACGACTCTTTAAAGAAACTCACTATTTTCCTGACTATAATAAATTAATTCAAAATATCATTAATGATTGCGAAGTCTGCAATCTCGCAAAAACAGAACACAGACCAACAAAACTTGCTTTTGAGATAACCCCAGAGACAAATAACCCAAGAGAACTTTATGTAATTGACTTTTACGCTATTGACAATGAGCAATATTTATCCTGTATTGACGTTTATTCAAAATTCGCATCACTTATAAAAACAAATAGTAGAGATTGGCTAGAAGCCAAAAGAGCCCTTACTAGAATATTTAACGACATGGGAAAACCACAAAAAATTAAAGCAGACAAAGACTCAGCATTCATGAGCAACTCTCTAAAGATTTGGCTAAATAACGAAGAAATACAATTAGATATCACCACAAGCAAAACAGGAATAGCAGATGTAGAACGTCTTCACAAAACAATAAATGAAAAGATTCGCATTATTAACACTGAAAATAATAGAGAAAATAGGGAAACAAGAATAGAAACAATTTTATACACATACAACCATAAAACCAAACACAATACAACCGGACAAATACCAGCTTACATACTACTCTACGCAGGCACACCTACCTATGACTCTCAGAAAATTAAAGAAAACAAAATTAACAAGCTTAATGAGAACCGACAAATTTACGAAGTTGACACAAAGTATAGACAAGCCCCTATAACGCGTTCGAAATCCAAAAACCCCTTTAGGAAAACAGGCAGAATTGAACAACTAGACGAAAAACATTACAACGAAAATAATCGAGGCCAAAATGTTACACACTATAAAAGTAAATTTAAAAAGAAAAAAATGTTAATAACAGCAAATATTTACAGCCGACCGACACCCAATCATCGGACTCATAATTATTATAATGACTCTTATGATGACACAAACTACAGCAGGAACAATCGAAGTAAACCCTATTGAAAACAATCAGGGATTCATTCTATTTGAATCAGGAACGATACAACTCCCTATTACTTTCATGCACCACTGTCTTACAGTTAACATAACACAAATTGAAGAAACATTTAGCACTCTTATTAAAGAAAGCCAGAAATTTAATAACATAACACAAATAAATTACCTAATTGAAAAAATGAAAAGGGAAATGAACGGAATACGTATAACAAAACGCAATAAACGAGGACTGTTCAACTTTGTAGGCTCTACTTACAAATACCTTTTCGGTACACTAGACGAAGACGACAGACAAAATTTTGAACACCAAATTTCATCCCTATCCCAAAGCACTGTTCAGATTAGCAGTCTAAATCACGTTATTGATAACCTTAATAACGGTATTCAAATGATAAACACCCACTCAGAATCTATAAAAAAGAACAAAAATATCCCTTTTAATATTTAATATCGAACACTTTACTGAGTACATTGAAGACATCGAAATGGGTTCACAATTAACTCGATTAGGAATATTCAATCCAAAACTTCTTAAGCACGACAACCTTGGTAACGTTAACTACAAAAATTTAATGGACATAAAAACTTCTGCGTGGTATAATACAGGTACTAACGAAATTTTCCTAATGTCTCATATCCCCACAAACACAGTTGAACAACCTACTTTCCTTATCACCCCTTACCCAGACAATAATGGACAAACTATTAACGAAAATTTAGAAGGCAAATTCTATCTACACAATAATAATGTTATAAATACACAAACAAAAAATATTATTAAAGACCATTGTATTGCTAGTATAATCAAACACGAAACACCAACGTGTACTTTCCAAAAATACCGTAAGCCATTTTTCATCCAACACATTAAGCCAAACATACTAATTACATGGAACATGACCAGAGAAAAACTTAACCAAAATTGTAACAATCATGAAATTTATATTGAAAATAACAAAATTATAAAAATATTTAATTGTACAGCAGAGTTAAAAGAATTTTCAATATCAAATAATATGCATCAATATACAAATCTAATATTCACCGAGCATAATGTCACAAAAGTTGAACCTATGTCACATATTGAAATAAAAGAAATGATTATGCTAAACAATAAGAATTATACAATCTATAAAAATATATTAATAATCCTCATGTTTGTATTAGCTATAATATCTATATTTTACCTATACATTAAATGTAAAACAGCACCTCATAATATTGTAATATCATATCTAAGACCTAAAGCAAACAAATCAGTTGACAAAAATATTGAAACAGTTAAAGAAAATAATACTGAAATAGTAAAAACTGAAAATGCAATTCCACAATTATATCCAGAAGTAAAGGCTTGAGGACAAGCTAAAATCTAAAAGGTGGGGGAGTGACATATTCATTCTCCATATGAATTATTTAAACTTCATTCTTCATAACTTAAACCAATCTTTTGAAAAGCTTCACTCTTCAAAAGCCTCAGTTCATTCTCCATACGAAAACTTAAACCGATCTTTTGGAAAGCTTCACTCTCCAAAGCCTCATCATAAAAGTTCTCTCAAGACACCAAACGATAAGAAGCTTAAGTCACTGATAAACAAAGATGTAAAGCTCTGTAGAACTTTAAGGTTTGCTGGTCCATAAAAATAATTCTGTCAGTTAGTTTATGAGTAACTCTGGTGTAATAAGTAACGAATCCATCAAATAAAAATTATAAAATAAAAAATATATAATATTTTTTTTATTTTGATGAACACCTAAATACTTTATTATATATAGATATTTCTTTATAAATTTTAAATTGGCCAATATTGATAACTTGCAATATATCGAGTAATCAAAATTAATATTTATTTAATTGCATTTTATAGTTTTGTATTTTTTACTGACCCTAAAATAGGAATTATTAAATAATAATCATATGTGCACGAAAGCATATTATGAATATTATGAATATGTACACAAGCGTGTAAATACTTGCATACATTCATATTCATTTACCACGCCACTTATTGGTTGAGTATTAGTATATATATATAGGTAGTTGGACGTTGAATACAAAGAATGTATTAACAAGTGGTCCAAACGACACCAAGCCGATGCTTGTTGCGCGCGGAACCGAGACGAAGTCCACCTCCCGCCTGACCGACCGAGAGGCACCGTCGCATAACGTACGACACGGAAACGCGGTAAAAATGCGAGTAGAAACGCGAGAGAAAAAAAATTAACGCGATAGGGAATAAAAAGTCGAATAGAAGATACACTCGACATGCAAGGAAAAAATGAAAATTAAGAAAAAGAAGATAGAATGACGAGGAAGATACTATTACTAATTAATATTGTACTAATACTAATTACGTGCTAGATAGACAAGAATTAAATACTTCATAGCAGCGATAGAGTTAGTGCTAGCTATGACGTGTTGAAGTTTATTGTAGTGCGAACATAATACCCTGAACGGATCGTGCAGTGCATAGTTCGATCTACAATAAGGAAGAGTTAGTGGAAGGTAATTACGAGTAGTTCTGCAAGGGACAGAGAAGTGTAGCTGCCTTACCAAGGCCTCACTGTCAATGTCACCTTGCATAAGGTTGTTAATAAATAAGACGCCTAGCATGGTTCTGCGATTGGTTAGGGAAGGCAGGTTTAATAATAGAAGTCTATTAGTATAGGAAGGCAGTCTTAAATTTTCATCCCAGTTAAGGCCACGTAAGGCAAAAAGTAAAAAGTTCTTCTGTACAGATTCGATACGTTCCTTATGAATAGTGTACTGTACGCATGACCCGTATTCGAGAATGGGACGAACAAGTGAGATGTAGAGGGTCTTTGTAAGGTAAGGATCGTCAAATTCCTTAGACCATCTCTTAAAAAAGCCTAAGACACCCAGATAGCTAACAATCCAACTTAGTATTTTTGGTGAAAAACCTAGCTTGTGTGCCAGAAGGGAATGATTCACTGAGTCAAATCAATATAAATAACATCAGTTTGAATTATTTAAGTTGAAATTTTAAACTAAAGGTAATTTTAAATTAAGGGTAAAACCTTAAATGTAAAGAAAAGAAAAAAAAAAATTATTTAAAAATTGTGCAAATGTTCGAACGTGCAAACTGGGATAAAGAAAAGCCGATCCAACATTTGTTGCAGAGGATTGGGGAAAAACCAGAAAAACCCAATCAGATCAGGAGAGTTAGTGTTAGTAACCAAATACAAATAAAATTATGAGTAGAGTGTTAAAGCATGCAGTATGTTGAAAGTACTACTATGAATAGAAAGAAGATAATTATGTATTTAACTAAATTCTAGATAAGTGGGCGAGGAGTTGTAATTTTAAGCTAGATATCAAGATGTTATTGTTAGCTACAATGAAGTATAGTTTATTATAGTCCGAACATAATACCCTGAATGACTCACGCAGGGCATAGTTCGAGCTACAATTGGGAAGTTTTAGAGGAAGGTAATTACGGGTGATTCTACCAGGGACAGAAAAGTGTAGTCTACTAAGTAAGTCGCTACTATCTATGTCACCTTGGATAAGGTTGTTAATTAATATATCACCAAGCATGGTTCTACGATTGGCTAGAGAAGGCAGATTAAGTAACAAAAGTCTACTAGGATAGGAAGGAAGTCTTGAATTTACATCCCAGTTAAGGCCTCGCAAGGCAAACATTAAGAAGTTTTTCTGTACGGATTCAATGCGGTCTCTATGAACCGTGTACTGAGGGTTCCAGACACATGATCCGTACTCGAGAATTGGACGAACAAGCGAAGTGAAGAGAGTCTTAGTTAAGTAAGGATCGTCAAACTCCTTGGACCATCTCTTAATAAAGCCGAGTACACCCATAGCTTTATTAACCATTGATGATATATGTTCGGAAAACTTGAGTTTTCGGTCCAAACGGACACCTAGATCATCAACCAGGGAAATTCGTTCCAAGGTACAACCACAAAGAGAGTATGATACGTACTTTGGGCAGGCACGTGAGAATGTCATTAGCTTGCATTTTGAGCTGTTCAGATTAAGGAGATTTGCACGACACCAAGAAAAGAAACAATCTAGGTCAGATTGAAGGCGAGAATGACAGGAGTCGTCTCTAAATTGAAAACAGAGCTTGACATCATCCGCGTACATGAGAGTACGTGAGTTAAGTATGACCGTTGGGAGGTCATTGATGAAAAGTGTATAAAGCAGGGGACCTAAGTGGCTTCCCTGAGGAACACCAGATGTGGCATGAACGGGATAGGAACTAGTATTTTTAAAGAGGACTCGTTGGGTTCTGTCACCCAAATAGCTCACAATCCAACTAAGAAGTTTTGATGAGAAACCGAGAAGATTTAGTTTATGTGCAAGAAGGGAATGGTTGACTGAGTCAAATGCCTTACTGAAATCAGTATAAATGACATCAGTTTGAAGATTTTCCTGAAATCCTTTTACCACAAAGGATGTCAGCTCAAGCAGATTTGTCGTGGTAGAACGACGCTTCACAAATCCGTGTTGAAAAGGGGATATAACGGATCTACTTAAATGCTGCAAGTGAGGAGTAATAACATTCTCGAAGAATTTCGGTATAGCCGACAATTTAGAGATACCTCTATAATTGCTTGCATCAGACTTGCTGCCCTTTTTAAGAAGGAGAATAATAAAAGATTCTTTCCAAATAGAAGGAAAGAGTGCAGTTTCTAAGGACAGCGAAAATAGTTTGAGCAATGGCTTACTTAAGGAGTTGGCACAGAACCGAAGTATACAAGCGGAAACACCGTCAGGGTGAGAAAACTGGCTTAACTAAATAAAGATCCTTGACAAGTGAGCTTTCGTTTAGAAAGGAAGAGAAGATACCATTCGAACTTGAAATGTTGTATGGATAAAAGTGAGTGTGATGTGTAGAAGGTGAATAGGTCGTTTGAAAAAACTTTGCAAACAAATCGCCCATGGTTTGGTCGGTATCTGCACAAGCATTTTCAAACGTTAATTTCGTTGGAAATGCGGTAGACTTACGCTTCGTGTTAACAAAACTATAAAACTGTTTGGGGTTCTGAATAAACTGAACCTTGCAACGAGTTAAATAGGTCTTATAACATTTCGCGTTTAAGACTGTAAAATCTGACCGCGCGCTTAAGTAGCGAGAAAAGGCTGAAGACGAATTATTATTTTTATACTTTTTAAATAGACTCGACTTTAAATTTTTTAACCGTGACAACTCTCTTGTGAACCATGGCGGCTTACTCGTGGAAGTTGGATAAAAGCACAGAACACAAATATCAAAAAATGAATTAATTGTGTTATAAAAAATATTGGTCGCTACTGAATTTTAATAAGTTAAAATCTGCTTTTCGAAACACGATATCACAGTTTTTCATGTTTATCCATAAATGCGACAAACTAAAAAGTTACTTCAAGAGTGGGATGGTAAGGATCTTCAGGAAGATAAAGTCGTTGTGTCCTGTTAAGACTCTAGATGGATCGGAGACAAAGCATAAATCTAACGTTCTGTTACTACAGTTTAAGATATGATTGACCTGTGACAATGACATATCAAACAGACCGTCGAAAAGGTCATGTTGCCGTGAAGGCAACAGAGTATTTGAGTCAACACTTGTTGTCCAATTACAATTAGAAATATTAAAGTCCCCAAGGACTGAAAAGTGATCTCTGTGTGATAACAGATTAAATATAGTCTTTATTTCCGACAAATTTTGCATATAGACTGATAACTCCGATGACGGCGGAATATAAGAACAGGTTATATAATGAAAGAAACCGGGGAAGTGTAATTTTACACAGAGTAATTCAATAGCAGATTGAATCTCCGGTTATAAAAGTTCCGAATTGATGGTGGAATCAACTGCAATAAGAACTCCACCACCACGACGGTCAGGTCGATCACACCACATAAGTTTAGTACAAAGACCTCTAACATTTTGATATGAAAGAGTTAAGAAGCTTGTTAGTTTTTTTTGCTCGGATTTTTTTTGGCAGATGCTAAAGAAGGCAAAGGAAGTTTAATCGGTGCGCCATTTTTTTTCTTCTTTGCTTCGAACTCTTTAAAAATTACGTGTTCCGGCCAAAATTGTGCGGAACATATAATGCCAAAGAGTTCGTTGGGGACACTTACTTTGAAGGACGATATGTCCCTCTCATAAGAAAACTTAAATTTTTCCACTTTTTTATCCAAGGCTTGAATTTTTGCTTGAATATAAGCAGTAACATCGTTTGATGTGAGTTCAGGGGCAAGACTCGAAACAAAAATTTGTTTCTTTTGTGGAACACCTACAAGCTTTCTTGGCGCCTCCGGTATAATACCAGAGCAGAGGTTCTCTTTTGGTAATCCAGAACTTGAACACGTCCTATGAAAATCTAATAACTGTTGCACGGGCAACGAGACCACAGCAGACATATCGGATGTTTTAGGCGTCACTGGTTGCACACCCCCAATGACATTCTCTAGAAGAACCGCAGATCTCGTTACCATCGGAGGATTGGTGAAAGGCATCAGCGGCTGTATCACTGGCGTACCTGGCTGGTCAATTAGAGGGAGCTGGGTGGCGCTAACAGAAGACTTCTCTACCCGTGTGGATTTCTCGGGCTTTGGGGATTCATTCAATAACTTACGAAAACTTCCAAGCAGTTCCTTAAATCCAGTCTTCGTTTGACGCATAAACGAACACATGTCGTTCTCCACCTCCCTACACACATCGCAGCAATAGCGCAAACCAGTGCGCTTGGCTACGGCGTCAGCCGTCGGGCAGGATTTTTGATACAAATTACCCCGTCCATTATAGGGGACACCTACTGTAAAACGAGAAATGTCAAAAAGAAAACGAACAAAAACAAGAAGAGGTATGTGCGCGAGAGAAAGAAATTAGCGCGCGTAAAGGGCAGTGAGCACAGAGAGCAGAAAGATAAAGCAACAACAGTGCAGCAAAGAGAGCGGCAAAGCGTGAGAGTTGCTTAGGCGCACTCAAAGAGTTAGGAGAGATAAGGAGAGAGAGCTATAGCGGTGAACTAACTACAACAACGTCCCTTACCGAAAATAAGAAGACAAAAACAAAACACTAGACAAGCAGAACCAATGCACAACAAATGTAAAATTAGCAAAGAAAGTTTGGTTTGACTAATCTATTAGGCATGCACACGCGTCGTGAACGGGCTAGCAAAAGGAGTACTGATTCAAGTAGATATTTAAACAAAACACCGGTTGTTTTGAATTCAATCAAAATAAGATATAGGCGCACAAAAAAAACACGTCCGTTCACTGTGAAAGTTAGAAAGTGTATATGCACATGTATTTTCGGTAATTGACATGTGCATGGAAGAGAAGAGTCGAGAAACAGCTCGCGCTTCGCGCTCGCATCATTCGTCCTTTTCTTTCCTGTACAAGTAATATAGTGATGACGTCATCGACAACTTCTTTGCTGATTGGAGTGTCGAAATGGTTTATCTAATAACTTCAGATACCGATCGGTTTCCATTTTGGAGGATAACTTCATATAGTATTTATTTATATATATGCTAAGGCAGAAGTTTAAGAAATGAGTATTTCGAAGATGTACTGGAAACACTTTCCTAGATACACATCTAGAATGACAATTTAAAGCTTATTAAGTAAAGTATTTTATTTACCTTAAAAAGATTTTTGTGCAAATCAATATAAATTGATTAAATTTTATTTATTAATTTATTTTATTTATTAATTCAAGTTGAAAATAAACTTGATCTGTGAATGGTATACAGGAATCTTCATGCTGAATTTGGTGTCCCTAGCTGAGATCGGCGCGTTCATCCAGATGGACAGACATACGGACATGGCTCAATCAACTCGGCTAGAATATATATACTTTATGGGGTCTCCGACGCCTCCTTCTGCCTGTTACATACATTTGCACAAAGTAAGTATACCCTTTTTGACCATTTTCAATGGTCGAAGGGTATAAAAAGATCAAAAGGCAGAATCCCTAATATATATACATCCTGAACCGTGACCACAGCGGTCACTAACTGGCAGCAGCCTCTGTGGCAGAACAGTGTAGGCTCTGCTAGTCTGGATCAGACTCCTCTTCCCGAGAACAATTTCGCAAAAGGCTCAAAAAGGAGAGCAACAAAAAGCAAATAAATCACCATCAATAAAAAACAAAAAAACTTGAGTCCTAAGATTATATTGCCCAACACACAGAAGATACCTATATACATACACGGTAGGCTGGCGATATAAAAAAAAAACAATTTAAAAGTTAACTTAAGTAAAAATCATTGGGACAGTTTAAAGCCTCAATAAAAAAAAATATTGTATCCAATATCCAAAATAATTGCAAAGAAAACCGTGGAATTGTCATTGATTCAATATACAATAAATCGGTTTATATGTAGCCTCATGTGTATGTATATATAGTGACATATTCATTCTTCATATAAAAAGCTAAAGCCGATCTTTTGAAAAGCTTCACTCTTCAAAAGCTTCATAGATAAAATTCTCCCAAGACACCAACCGCTTAACGGTAACAAGCTTAATGATCCGATAAACAAAAATGTAAAGCTAAGTAGAACTTAAAAGGTTTATGTAAATCCTCTTTAAAGATTTGCTGAACCGAAAGAATATATTTGTCAATTAGTTTATAACTTACCTCTGGTGAAAACACAATCAAATAAAGATTATAAAAAGAATAAATTAATATTTTTTTTTATTAAATCTATCATTTAAAAAGTTTATTAGCGCAGCCGTTAGGATACTGAAAAATATGTCCTAGTAAACTCGTTATCCTTTGACAATCTAGTGGAAAGAGGAAACTGGTACGACCAAATAACCTTTTCTGATTTTACCAAAGTGCACAGTGCAGTTCACATAGGACATAAGTCCCGACATTCTGTAGCAGTAGGTGAACAAAAACAGGAGCCCACTAAAACAAAAAGTGCGACAGCTACTATTTTATAAGACAAACAAAAAGTTTTTTTTTTAGACATATCTTCTTATTTATTGTGGAGTTAGTTTGGTTATTTGTAAGCCTATAAGGCTTCTCAATTAACCGGGGCTACTGTAGAAAGCTAAAGATGACTGGAGAGTGATCTGAGGACAAGTCTGGAAGTGACTCTGCTGTTATGAGGTGCTGGGGAATACCTTTATTTATAGCTTTCTGCGTTTCAGAAAGCATCATAACATCAATATTTATGTTGTAAGGGAACTGTGTTAGTTCCAGCCTGTGCTGTGAGACGCCATTGGCGTTCCACGTAGCTATTTTTAGGGAAGCCATTATATTGATTTGCTGGATACGAGCAGCTGTATCAGCATGATCCGGTTCTTCATAAGCTCTTGTAAAGTGGTTTGCATGAATGACATGAATTTCTCCAGGCTTTGTTGGAGTGTAGACATCATCGCTTCCAAGCTACATGGCGGGTACTTGGGTCGGAGATAGTCCTTTGGTGAGGCGATTGGTGGGTGGAAGTTGCTCGTGGCTTCTAATGCTGAAGTAGAAGTTTTGGTGCCAGACTTTAGGGCACTTGCATATGAGGTGTTTAAGTCAGTACGTGAAGTAGGCTGGTGTTGCGTTTGGGAGGTTGTTGATCTGGTTGATGATTGTGTGTTAGAGTGGGACCTTGGCGACGGCGTGCGCTTGTAGAGGCGATTTTTAAGCTCTTTGAAGACTACACAGCCACGCCAGTTTTCTGTGTGGTTCTCACCGCAATTGCTGCACATTTTAACCGAAGTGTCTTCCTTACTTTTTGTACAATTCGCAGTACTGTGTGGCTCACTGCAGACAACGCAAATTGACCTCAGAGTGCAGTAGGCCTTAGTGTGGCCATATTCTTGGCAGTTTACGCACTGCACTGGTTGATTTCTTTTGTGCGGCTTTTCCACAGTGATTGGACGGTGTAGCAGGAGTTGTAGCTTGTATATCGGGTGCACAAAACAAAAAGTTGAAAACAGTGCAGTTCACTTAATAATAAGTGTCACATAAGTGTCGACATACTGTAGCAGTCTGTGAACAAGAAGAGAAACTAAACAACCACTAAAGAGAATAAAAAAAAAAAACTATAAATCATTGTTTAAACAACGTTTTATAAGACAATACAATCCTGGGATCCCACCAATACATAGAGATCATGTTTAATAACCACAGATAGACTCGTAGATGCATAGTTGACACTGGCTCTTCAATAAACATTTTTTTACTTTGCTTTTATTTATTGAAACTTCTTGTATATGAACTAACAATAAGTTTAAAAATCTTAACTACAACAAGTTTTTTTTTTTTTCTGAACAGTTGTGTTATTTTTCCAACTGTTCTATGATTAGATGGCCCTAAAAATTTCTTCGCTGGGTTGGTAGGTCCTTTCGCCGGAGACGGCAACGACTGCTGAGCTGGGTTAGACCTCTCGCTAGGTTTTTGGGGTGCGAGTAATGCTTGCTATGGTATTTTTCCTTAAGTTCCGTTTGCATTGATAACTGGTGGGATATTTAAGTCCCTTTGTATATTTTCATTCCGAACGTACCACCGTGCCCCAGTGATGGTTCTCAGAATCTTTGATTGTGCTCGCTGTATGATGTCAATATTGCTGTTGCTGTCATAACTGTCAGCCATAGGTACAGATAGGTTTCAATACAGAATTGTAGAGTAAGACCTAGTGAACTAGACTGAGCGGAGAACCAGAGTTGATGAGCCAGTGTAAGTTGTTGGCTTTCAGTTTAAGTTGAGTTTCTTTGGCTTCAATGTGCCTGCGCCATGTGAGTATTCTGTCAAGGTGTACTCCTAGGTACGCTACCTCATCTCCTTTCGAGAGTGGTATGTTGTTCAACAAGAGTGGTGGGCAATCTTGTCTGTTTAGCGTAAACGTCACGTGCTTGCATTTTTGCTCATTTACTTTTATTCGCCAGTCAGAGAGCCACTTCTCAATATCGATGAGGTGCAATGCCAGCTGTGCTGTAGCTTGGATTAGGGACCTTAAGCGGCTTAGGATAGCTGTATCCGTTAAATGTGGATACCGTTAAGCGACTATTTGTAGGGATGTCGGTTGTATAGATGAGGTATAAGGTAGGCCCAAGAACGCTGCCTTGGGGGACTCCAGCCTCAATTTTATGATCAGTGGAAGTGGCAGTTTTGCACCGCACTGCAAACTTTCTGTCATACAGGTAAGACTTTAGAAGTTTGTGTGTGTTTTCGGTTAGGGCTGTTTTAACCTTGAACATTAGGCCGTCAAGCCAGACTCTGCTTAGGATACGTCTTAAAATACTGCTGAACAGTATTCGCGATTTTTAAATGCAGTTCTTATTTCCGTTTTAATACGATTCACCTGTTCAATGGTTCTTTGGCTTTCGCGAAATTCAAATTGATGGGATTATGTTGTACCATAGATGTAGATTAAGTCGGATCAGCAGGCATTTTTCGAATAGTTTCGAAATACATGAGAGTAGACTTATTAGTCTGTAAGATGAAGGGACTGTGTGGTCCTTACCAGGAAAGTAACGAAGTTTGGTGATGGCATTAAAGAGCTGGGTTATGTTACGATCTGCAGAGTGTGGCAGCTCGATGATCATTTCCGGTGTTATAAGGTCGCAGCCGGGCGATTTTTTCGGGCTGAGATTGTTTTTAATTATTTTAATTACTTCTTTTGGGTGAAACACAATTGGGGTGTGTTGCTGTTGGCAGTTTACGGATGAGGACGGTAGCGGGAATATGTTAGTAGCCTGGTTTGGCGTGTTGCATTTTGCAGGTGAGCGGCAAATGTGGTGGCTCTGTCTGCATCACTACGGGCCCAGCCGCCTGGGGAATTCCTTATCGGCAAAACGGTTTCAGTCGGTGGGCGAAGAGTTGAGTGGGCTCTCCACAGTGACTCATGTTTTGTGCCTGTTGATGTGATTTGCTCTATATATCGGCGCTGATCGTCTTCCTCCTCTTGTTTCAGAGCGTTGGCCAGTTTCCGTGTGGCTACATTTAGCTTTTTTTTGCAGTTAGGGATCTAGAAGATTGCCATTCTCTACGTAAACGTCCTTTTACGTGGACGAGTTGCTCGATTTGTACGTTGGTCTTATTCGAATTAATTGTAATGTTTGTAATTTTGGGTGTTGCAGTAAGAGCTGCTGCAGTAAGGATAGATTGCAATATACACGTGCAGCTCTCTATATTAGATTCAGTATTGAGTTTTGGGTTTAGCTCAATGTTCACAGCTAAATATATATTTATATAAAGAGTTTTGGCGACCTTTGTCTTTCATAATTTTGGTGGCTGGCTCGAGGTCAAGATCAAGTTAAATAAAATAAATTTTTATTTCCTTTTGTTCCGATATATTTCGGTTACACTTCGGTAACCGTCTTCAGGGCTAAAAACACAAAATTACAAAAATTGGATTTTTAACAATATTTCTTTAAAGCTAAATTGAAACAATACTAAATTACATACATATATTTTTCGCGTCTGCTCTTGCGGGCGCGGAGTTCCTAACTGGCTTAATAAGTAAATGTCTGTATATGTGAGCGCAGTTTTCTGTGTCCGTTTTGTAGTTTAATCTTTCTTGTGTTGGTGTGTTTATTATGTGTAGAATTTCGAGAGTGTAATGTTTAACATAGTGTCGTTCTTGTTGTAATATTGTTGTTGCGTAAAAATTCGGAGAGTGATGTTTGTTTGCACAGTGGGTCATAAGAGCTGTTTATGTACAATAATTTAAAATCTGATTTGTGTTGTGTTAATCTTGTTTTCAGTTTTAGTTTTGTCGTTCCTACGTTTATACCATTGCATGTTTCCGTACTGTTGCCACTGCAAGGAATCTTATAAATCACATTGTTTTTGTCTTGTGGATTTATTTTGGACTTAGTATTATTATAAAAATGTTTTAATGTGTGGAACCGTTTATGTGCTATTTGTATTTCTGTATTATTGTAACAATCGGATCTCATTAATCGTTCTGATAACGTTGGTACATAGGTTAGAGATCTATATGATTTCACTTGTCTATTTGTAGTTTCTCTTGGTGTTTCCTGATATTTTTTAATTATTTTTTTGACTAGCGTTTTTGAAAAGTCATTGTCTGTTAGTATTTCTGTTATTTCCTTTTTAATCTCCTTATGATATATTTTGTCAGATATGTCAAACATACGTTTTAGGTATACAGCCTCTTGCTGTGTTTAGTATCATCGTCCTTGGGTGTTTTGAGTTGTAGTTTATAAGTCTTCCAGAAGCCATCGGTTTTTTATACCATTTAAGTTTTAATTTTCCCTCTACTCTATTAATTATGGAATCCAGATATGGTAGTTTGTCGTTTTGTTCTTTCTCTATCGTGAATTTTATATTTTTATGGTAGGAATTTAGTTCGAGTAGTATGTTTTCTGTTTCGTTGGAGTTTGTAATTGCAAAAAGGTCATCAACATATTTTGTAAGTAGTCGTGGCTTAGTTTTTAATTTTTCCAATGTGTTTGTCAGTAGTTCATCCATGATAATGTCTGCAATTACGGGTGAAGCTGGGGAACCCATCGGCATACCTATTAACTGTGAGAAAAATGTATCTTCATATTTAAAATATCTGTTTTCCATAATGCCGAACTTAACTATTTCTAGGAAAGTTTGTTCAGGTATCACAGTGTGTTGTTGTATTTGTGTCCATTTTGATCTAATTGTTGTCAAAGCTAAGTCTAATGGTATGCTAGGGAATAGTGATACTACGTCGAAAGACATAGTATTTCGTCTTTGTTAATGTTTTCCATGGCGTTTTTTATGTTTAATTTTGATTCCTTTGTCAAAATGTTTAGTATTGTCACAATGTATTTGCATAAGGCGTAAGAGGGGGATCCTATTGATGAGCAAATCGGTCTGAGTGGTGTCCCTTCTTTATGGATTTTGGGTAGTCCATAAATTCTCGGCGGTGTTGCGTTGGTTGTGATAAGCTTATTTCTTTCGGCCTTTGAAATAAGCTCCTTCCTGAACAGTTTCTCCACTAATTCGTTTCTAACACTAATTTAGCTTTAAAGAAATATTGTTAAAAATCCAATTTTTGTAATTTTATGTTTTTAGCCCTGAAGACGGTTACCGAAGTGTAACCGAAATATATCGGAACAAAAGGAAATAAATATTTATTTTATTTAACTTGATCTTGACCTCGAGGCAGCCACCAAAATTATGAAAAACAAAGGTCGCCAAAACTCTTTAATAAACCCAACGGAAGGCAAGCCGCTTGAAGAAACCACACCTAGAATGGGATATGCAAATATAAAAAAAAACAACAAAAACCAAAAAACGGAAATTAACAGGTTTCAAACTATTACTAAGAAACACACTAAACTTAAGTTACATATAAAATTTTTATTGAAGTGTAGGAAATCCCATATTATCTCCAAATTTATACAAAATACAACTAGGTGCAATAATTTATTTTTAGACGACTTGTACAACCAACCAAACATACAAAAATCTCTAGTCAGACACATTTACTTTTTTCACACTTAAATATTAAATTTAATAATTAAACATAAACACAATATCTTAAATAAACATGAAGAGCAGCTGAAAGAAACAAAAACAATCTTAGAAAATACCATGAACACCGATGACGCATCGACATTTTTTGAGAGAGAGAGAAACGTATTGAACAAGACAACAACAATACTAACAGAACGACATGAGAAGAAATTAGAAAGACTTCGAAGAAAACGGAACAACAACTTCCTGGACAACAACAAAACCAAACATTGGTTTATAAACAAGACGATGACAAAGATTCCGCAAGACGTACAAGCTTTACTTGCCAAAGGCCCGAAATTTGCTCTCCCAATAGAGAAGAAAAATTTTCCGCTCTGTAATTACACCGCGCACGGCGAAGAACTGGTGCAGACACATCAAAACAAAGAGAACCAAGAAACAGCACGCACACATTTCTCTCTGCTTGTGAAAGAACACAGATCGAAAATTAGAGAGACCGAAAGGGATCGTGCAATAATAGATACAGTGGGACGAACCACACGATTCTTGAACGTAAATAGTAATATATTAATTTTAAACTCTGACAAAGGAAACAAAACAGTGGCAATGCAAAGAGACGTATATAAATATAAAATGTTGACATTATTAGGAGATCTGCACGTACCTAAAATTAAAAACGGATCCCACATCACGATTACAAAAAAAAAACAACGAATTAGTGGAGAAACTGTTCATGGAGGAGCTTATTTCAAAGGCCGAAAGAAATAAGCTTATCACGACCAACGCAACACCGCCGAGAATTTATGGACTACGCAAAATCCATAAAGAAGGGACACCACTCAGACCGATTTGCTCATCAATAGGATCCCCCTCTTACGCCTTATGCAAATACATTGTGACAATACTAAACATTTTGACAAAGGAATCGAAATTCAACATAAAAATGCCATGGAATTCAAACACAAGATAAATCACCAAAACATTAACAAAGACGAAATACTAGTGTGTTTCGACGTAGTATCACTATTCCCTAGCATACCATTAGACTTAGCTTTGACAACAATTAGATCAAAATGGACACAAATACAACAACACACTGTGATACCTGAACAAACTTTCCTAGAAATAGTAAAGTTCTGCATTATGGAAAACAGATATTTTAAATATGAAGATACATTTTTCTCACAGTTAAAAGGTATGCCGATGGGTTCCCCAGCTTCACCCGTAATTGCAGACATTATCATGGAGGAATTACTGACAAACACATTGGAAAAACGTATGTTTGACATATCCGACAAAATATATAATAAGGAGATTAAAAAGGAAATAACAGAAATACTAACAGACAATGACTTTCCAAAAACGCTAGTCAAAAAACTAATTAAAAAATATCAGGAAACACCAAGAGAAACTACAAATAGACAAGTGAAATCATATAGATCTCTAACCTATGTACCAACGTTATCAGAACGATTAATGAGATCCGATTGTTACAATAATACAGAAATACAAATAGCACATAAACGGTTTCACACATTAAAACATTTTTATAAGAATACTAAGTCCAAAATAAATCCACAAGACAAAAACAATGTGATTTATAAGATTCCTTGCAGTGGCAACAGTACGGAAACATGCAATGGTGTAAACGTAGGAACGACAAAACTAAAACTGAAAACAAGATTGACACAACACAAATCAGATTTTAAATTATTGTACATAAACAGCTCTTATGACCCACTGTGCAAACAAACATCACTCTCCGAATTTTTACGCAACAACAATATTACAACAAGAAACGTTACACTCTCGAAATTCTACACATAATAAACACACCAATACAAGAAAGATTAAACTACAAAACGGACACAGAAAACTGAGCTCACATATACAGACATTTACTTATTAAGCCAGTTAGGAACTCCGCGCCCGCAAGAGCAGACGCGAAAAATATATGTACGTAATTTAGTATTGTTTCAATTTAGCTTTAAAGAAATATTGTTAAAAATCCAATTTTTGTAATTTTGTGTTTTTAGCCCTGAAGACGGTTACCGAAGTGTAACCGAAATATATCGGAACAAAAGGAAATAAATATTTATTTTATTTAACTTGATCTTGACCTCGAGCCAGCCACCAAAATTATATTTATATATTTTTTATACCTGAGCCAGTTTGTTCTGTGTGAAGTCAATCTGTATGGTGGTTTCACGTTTTCTGCGTACCGGCGGAGGTGAATTAGTACAGGCGAATGATCAGATGATAAATCTGGCAGACATTCAGCTTTAACCAAACTGCGGGAAATATTTTTCGTAACTGCTAAGTCGATCAGGTCAGGCAGATTATTGAGGTCTGATGGCCACTATGTAGGACTTACTATTGGCTTTTATTATAGTCTTATAAAGCTGTTTTCCTTTTGGATTCACAAGTCGCGATCTCCAGTGAGTATGTTTAGCGTTGTAGTCGCCTGCTGCAATGAAGTGTGGCCCTAGTGCTTGGAAGAAATCCAGGAATTGAGCTTCCGAAACTGTGAAACGTGGGGGGTATGATTTGTACCATAGAAGTGGTAGTCTCTCATTTGAAAATTGTATTTGCTTGTGAGATGAGTTTCCGAAAGAAGCATTACGTAGGAATTGAGCTAGCTCAAGTGTGCGATGTGAAACGCCATTGGCGTTATTTATATTGATTGTTGGCATTTGTATCAAAAGGTTTTGATTACGCATCATGTCTTGAATGGTGGTCCTCATAAATGTCATAAATTCCATCATGCTCTGTTGTAAGGCTTGCATCATAGCTTCAGGTTTTGTTTCTTGCTGCTCAGTTGGGCTATAGTTTTATTGTGTGTCTAATTTTGTATGCACTTCATATGGGGTTTGGGAATTTTGGGTTGGAGGCGTCATACCTGATTTTAAAACGTTTGCAAATGTTATCTTGTTAGTGTTCTTTGTAGATTAGACAGCCTCTGTAGTTTGCTGTGTGATTACCCCCACAGTTAAAGCACTTTTTATACCCTTGGACCATTGAAAATGGTCAAAAAAAGGGTATTTTAACTTTGTGCAAATGTATGTAACGGGCAGAAGGAGGCGTCGGAGACCCCATAAAGTATATATATTCTTGCTCAGGATCAATATCCGAGTCGATTGACCCATGTCCGTCTGTCTGTCCGTCTGACCGTCTGTCTGGATGAACGTGCCGATCTCAGCTATAACAAAAGCTAGGGACACCAAATTTAGCATTAAGATTTCTGTATACCATACGCAGATGAAGTTTATTTTCAATTTGGAACAACACGTCTACCGCCCCCGCAAACCGCCAATTTTGATTTACATTGCGATTTACATTCGAAATACTCATTTCTTAACGTTCTGTTTTAGCATAAATATAGATAAATACCATATTAACTTATCCTCCAAATTGCAATCCGATCGGACAATGAACACTGAAGTTATTAAATAAACCATTTCGACCCTTCGACTAGCAAAGAAGCTGTCGATGACGTCAGAGCTAAATTACTTGCGTCGGAAAGAAAAGGACAAACGATGCGGGCACGAAGCGCGAGCTGTTTCTCTACTCTTCTTTTCCATGCACATGTCAATTACCGAAAATACATGTGCATAAATACATATACACTAATACTCAACCAATAGGTGGCGGGGTAAATGAATATAAATGTATGCAAGTATTTACATGCTTGTGTACATATTCATAATCTGCTTACGTGCACATATGATTATTATTTAATAATTCATATTTTAGGGTCAATAAAAAATACACAACCATAAAATGCAATTAAATAAATATTAATTTTGATTACACGATATATTGCAAGTTATCGATATTGGCCAATTTAAAATTTATAAAGAAATACCGATATATACTGCTCACACCGCTTTTTGCAGTCTGGCGCTAGGAAAATTGCGGCGATAAATTATTGACAACGTATCGAAATTTATGCAAGGTGGCAGCGCACTGCAGTGTTATGATTAATTTGTAGCTTGCGATTAGTAGTAGAGCTGGAAATACATCGATGTTTGCCTACATCGATGTTTCGATGTTTTTCAAAAAAAACATCGATGTATCGATACATCGAACTTTTTTATTAAATTGATAAGAAAAACGTGTTTGGCTTACCAAATCGCTGCAAAGTAGTGACGGGTGTAGTTAGACGGCTGGTAGTTTTTCCTTACGATGGAAAAAATTAAAAATCTCGATGTCTCCGATGTTTTGAAAACATCGATGTATCGATACATCGCCGATGTTCTTTCCAGCTCTAATTAGTAGTATACAATTAGACACTTTTTCTGGCAACATACGTCCACGGATATCCCACTGCCGCAAGCCGCTCGACATATGTATAACATTTTATGGTTTTGTATTTTTTATTGACCCTAAAATATGAATAATTAAATTATAATCATATGTGCACGTAAGCAGATTATGAACATTTACACATGCATGCATCTATGTACTTGCATACATTCAAATTCATCTGTACGCCACCTATTGGTTGAGTGTTCGCATATATTTATGAACATGCATTTTCGGTAATTGACATGTGCATGAAAAAGAAGAGTCGAGAAATAGCTCGCGCTTCGCGCTCGCATCGTATGTCCTTTTCTTTCCTGCACAAGTAATTTAGTTCTGACGTCATCGACAACTTCTTGGCTGGTCGAAGGGTCGAAATGGTTAATCTAATAACTTCAGTGTTTATTGTCCGATCGGATTGTAATTTGGAGGATAAGTTCATATAGTATTTGTCTATATATATGCTAAAGCAGAACGTAAAGAATTGAGTATTTCGAATGTAAATCGCAATGTAAATCAAAATTGAAAATAAACTTGATCTGCGAATTGTATACAGAAATCTTCATACTAAATTTGGTGTCCCTAGCTTTTGTAATAGCTGAGATCGGCGCGTTCATCCAGACAGACAGACAGACGGACATGGCTCAATCGACTCGGCTAGTGATCCTGAGCAAGAATATATATACTTTATGGGGTCTCCGACGCCTCCTTCTGCCTGTTACATACATTTTCACTAAGTTAGTATACCCTTTTTTGACCATTTTCAATGGTCCAAGAGTATAAAAATAACGGTTTAATAGATTACTTTCGGAAGAAAACAATAATCAACGGAAGAACATTTGATCACAAAGAACTAGATCCATGTGATGGGAACTTTTCAAAAAATTTTAATGCTTTCTTACAAGAAATCAATTTTTTATCAGAAATAAACTATCCCATGGACAACAACATAGACTCAGAACGCACATACAGACTGGAACATTTAAACAGTGAGGAAAAATACAAACTTACAAACTCGTATACGTTTGCCTACGAAGCAGGAGTAGAAAACCAAATCGGGGAAATGTTACAACAAGGTATTATACGCGAAAGCGACAACCCCTACTGCAGTCCATTATGGATTGTTCTCAAAAAGATAGATGCGTCTGGCAAACCGAAATTCAGGTTGGTCGTGGACTATCGAAATCTAAATGAAATAACAATAAATGATAAATTTTAGATTCCTAATATGGACTAAATACTAGGCAAATTAGGAAAACGCCAGTATTTTACTACGATTGACTTAGCAAAAGGCTTTCACCAAATCGAAATGGACCCTAAGTCTATACCAATAACGGCGTTTTCGACCAAACATGGTCACTATGAGTACACTCGCATGCCATTTGGCTAAAACATGCTCCTGCAACTCTCCAACGGTGCATGAATTACGTCCTAAAAGACATCATTAACAAGCGTTGCTATGTTTATTTAGATGATGTGATCATCTATTCAACATCTCTGAACGAACACCTACCTCACTGAGAAAGATTTTTGAGAAACTTAGAGGCCAATCTTAAACTCGAATTGGACAAATGCGAATTATTAAAAAAGCAAACAAATTTCTTAGGTCATAGTTAGGTCAAGTTAAAGCAATCGAAAAATTTCCCCTACCAAAGACACCAAAAGAAATCAAATATTTCTCAGGCTTATGCGGATATTACCGCAAGTTCATTCCAGATTTTGCAAAGATTGCAAAACTTCTGACAATATTTCTAAAAAAAAAGGCTAAAATAGACAAAAAAAACGAAGAATACAATAAATCATTTGAAAAATTGAAAAAACTCATAATGAACGACCCAATTTTTATTTGCCCTTATTTCACAAAAACATTTCAAGTCACTACTGACGCTAGCAATTTCGCCATAGGAGCCGTGTTATCGCAAAACAATAAAGCAGTTAGCTTTGCAAGCAGAACATTAAATGATCATGAACAAAATTATAGCATTACAGAACTACTACCGATCGTTTGGGCAACCAAATATTTCCGCCCATATCTATATTTGGAGTCCCCTTTTTGATTTTAAGCGATCACAAGCCCCAAATACCCCAAAAAACCAAATATGAAACTACAACGTTGGCGAATTAGACTTAGTGAATATAATTTCTAAATCAAATATTTAAAAGGTAAACTTAATCATGTAGCAGACGCTTTATCTCGTGTCAAAATTGAGGTAACCTGATCAACGAAGAAGAAAATATTTCAACAGCAGCAACAATACATAGTTCATCAGAAAGCAACGAAACTTACATTAAAATAACAAAAAAAACCAATAAACTATTTTTCAAGACAAATTGAATTAATTAAAGACACCGCAGAACAAGTAGAGACAGCGAAATACTTTTCCAAAACAAAACTGACTATCAAATACACTGACATGACCCTGACAAAGGCAACAGATGTCCTCATTAAATACTTCTTAAACAATACCAGTACTATTTACATGGAAAATGATAAAGACTTTTTAGTTTTTCAAAAAGTATATCGAGAAACTATTAACCCACATAGTAACGTTAAAATTCTGAAAAGTATCATAAAGTTGAGACATAAAATCTTACCCTGAATTTAAAGAATTCATTATTACTCAACATTCTAAATTGTTACACCCTGGTATCGAAATAATGATACGATTATTTAAAGAAACTCACTATTTTCCCGATTATAATAAACTTATTCAAAACATTATCAATGATTGCGAAATCTGTAACCTTGCAAGGACGGAACAGAGACCAACAAAACTAGTTTTCGAAATTGTCGTGGAGCCGCAGCGAATATACGGGGGATGCCTTTTAACAAGCTCTGGCCGTCTTCAGAGTATCCTTTGCCTGGCACCGAGTAAGCTTTGGTGTGTGGCGCAGAGTTATGATGTCTTTTACTCTTTAGGGAAAATACAATTATATTACTTTAAGTCTAAACATATTCTTATAACATACCGCAGGTTCTTTCCCCTCCCTTTGGATATCGTAGACGCACTAATATCAGGCGCCATTATTAAGCATGATTTTAGCTGAATTAGTGTGACCAAATATCGCAACAGTAAAATGACATACAATAAAAATACTAGAAACGACATTCAAGCAAATTAACATTAACTATCGATAATCAGCTGATCCGTTCCGCAACATCCCCTCCCCCGTGAAGCAACAGAATTTACCACATCTAAAACTGCTAACTTCGAAGCGGGACGCATTATCACTTTCTGCGTGGTATGGCCGGATCACAGATAAACACCAGATCTCCAATGCGCATCGGTTCGGCGCGCTGGCACCATTTCTGCCTGCGGACGAGAGTGAGCAGGTACTCATGTACCCATCGCTTCCAAAATCTGTCCCGCATCATCCTCGCAAGGCGCCCCTGCTTCCGTGTTGTACATCTCTCCCTTTAATCCCTTTAATAAATCGCTCGGTGTCAGCGGAGCCTCCTGATCCACCGTAATAGGCAGATGTGTGAGAGGGCAAGAGTTCACTATATTCTCCGCCTCGATTAACAAATTTTCAAGCACATGCTCTCTGAGCGCGAGCCCTTCATTGTGTGCGCCAGCACCTTCTTCACACTGGACCATTCTTTCCCAGACGCAACCCTCGGCTGGGTTCGCCGGACAGTTAAATATCCATTCTACTCCTTTGGACGAAAGCTCGCCCTGAATCCTCACTGGCTCGAACACCTCGCCGAACCTCTTAGCCTCTCGATCTGTTCCCACGAAGTTCTTTCCATTATCGCTCCTTATTCTAACCACCGGTCCGCGGCGGCCGATTGGCTGGAATCCACGAAGACGTGCAGCTGCAGTGTCCGCACACGTCCAGTGCCGAAATAGTAGCGAGGACAACGGAATTCTTCGATGTATCTCATTTCTTGTCGCCAGCACCCAAATTCTGCGGCCAACTTGTCTGGTAGTGGCTTATCCCACTTGACTCCTCTCCGCCAAATTTCTCGGTTTAACAACTTGGCGTTCACCATGTAGCAGCTCAAGAATCCGATCGGGTCAAACGTGGACATGACGAGGCTTAGAAATTCCCTCTTAGTAGGAACGCGTTCCTCATTCGTCACGCTGCTGGGCACTCGATGGTATTTAATGCTGAACTTGAAGTCATCTGTAGCCGGCTGCCAGTACATGCCCAGTATCTTCTCCTCAGATTCGGTCCATTTAACATTCATGTTTGATCCTTGTGGGTTTAAGGCCTTGACCACATCCGCCGAACTGGAAAAGAACCGACACAGATCAAACCCAGCATTTACGTGAATTTCTCTCACTCGTGAGAACACTGCGATGGCTTCGTTCTCGTTCATGAAGCTGTCCACGTAGTCATCGACGGAGTGGTATTCGCTGATCACTGGAACCGCTCGCGGAAGCGTTGACGATCTTCAGGTAGTCCACCGCAGAAGGAGAACATGCTGCTCCGAACGTCATCACCTGCATCTCGTATGTGTCCGGGTCCCGACGATCATTTCCATGTCTCCACAGAAACATCTGGGCGCATCTATCCTCTGGCTGCATCAATACTTGGTGAACCATCTCCTTGATGTCAGCGCAGACGCCAACTGCCCCTTTTTGAAAGTGGAAGAGCACGGCTGGTAAAGGCTTATAGCGCTGAGGGCCTTTCATCAGTGCTGAATTTAGTGACACGTCGCTCACCTTGGCTGCTGCATCGAAGACTAGACAGATTATTTCAGGCTTGTTTGGGTTCTCCACCCCGAAATACGGCAGGTACCATACCTTACCCCTGCTGGTTCGGGTGACATCCTGCGGCTCCAGTCGTCGTGCATACCATTTTCTGATGTAATCATCCAAAATTCCTTTATAAACCTGCGCGCAAACCACGTCGCGCTTCATTTTCCTCTCAATGTTGACGAGTCTCTTGAGTGTCATGTTATGGCTGTCTGACAATTTCACCTCGTCGTCTTTCCATACCAGCCCAGTCTGGTAACGATGGCCGACTCGCTTAGTCGTGCCCCCCAGGATCCTTAAGGCTCGTGCATCATCACCAGCGGCGACTGGCGGTGCTGGTTTTACTCCGAAATTCTCGATTTCGAAATAATCGCTGACCATCTTCTCGAGCAAATTATCCTGCGTTACTGTTTAATAGCATGATCTCGGAATCGGAAAAGTTGCCATTTCCCTTTACTGGTCCGTAAACCACCCATCCCAGTTTGGTGGCGGCTGCATATGGTCCTCCTGCTCCGAAGCTTCTCGTCTTCAGTGGAATAGTTAGGTTCGCGTGATCCAAACCGATCAAAATCCTTGGCGCTGCATTACAGTACGGCTCGACCGGTAGCCGCGCGTTTGCCTTCGATACCTTAATGTCCTCTCGTCGCAAGCTTTGCATCGGAAGGCTTAAGTTTGACACACCGTACACATTCCGTAGCCCGTGGCGATTGGATTTGGCCGTTCCGCTGATCTGCAGGGTGACCACCATTGCGTGCTCTCTGGCGGATTTGTTCGCCTTTCAGGTCCAAACTCCGAATGAGATCGTCGTCAATAAGCGTGACGGACGATCCTTCATCGAGCAGTGCGTAGGTCTCAACTTGTTCATTATTACCGTACAAAGTCGCGGGTAATATCCGGAAAAGCAGATGACTACCTTCCGAAGCGACGTAGCTCAGATTTCGGTGCGGCGATCATTTGCGGACCTCCTTGCGTCCTGCATCTTACCTGCCGGGCGCTGACGTAAAAGGATTTCGGCGTCGCTGACTGTTGTATAAAAGCTGCGTTGTGGCCCTCGAAGTGCATGAGCATATCCTGGGTCTGGCTGCACTTTGGCCGAAACGCAGTAAAACGGTGATGGACTTGCAGTTGTGACATGTTGCCCAATAGCAAAATGGCTGCCTTGCGTTGACGCCAAGTTTCCACTCAACTGTGGCGGCAAGTTTCACTCAAACCTGCTGGCAACGGTCCATATAAAGATGGCGTCACTTCCAATTCCCGTTGCATATTTGCACCTAATAATTCCGTTGCTGCGCGCGTGACTGGCAGCGTTTCATTCAAACATAACGGTGTATTCGCCGTACCGCTTACTCTGTTGCCGCTTAATCCGTTTTCTACGGGATTCCTTCCGGCTTCTGCTTTCTAGTAGAGTCGCTACCTTCTGCCCTGTCCTTTCATGGTGCGGAGTACCATTCGGATTCCTACCGAGAGTTCCGGTTTCCTTTGAAGTTTGAGGCCGCTGCTGATCACAAACCGCACTTGTAAAACTGGCTGGAGTGCCCGTTGGCGCGATCGTCGTAGCGGTATGGGACGTTGGCATCTCGCAGAGTGCGTATAAAGATGCGAATAAAAGATGTCGTGGAGCCGCCGCGAATATCCGGGGGATGCCTTTTAAAAAGCTCTGGCCGTCTTCAGAATATCTTTTGCCTGGCACAGAGTAAGCTTTGGTGTGTGGCGCAGAATTATGATGTCTTTTATTCTTTAGGGAACATACAATTATATTACTTTAAGTCAAAACATATTCTTATAACATACCGCAGTTTCTTTCCCCTCTTTTTAGATATCGTAGATGCACTAATATCACGCGCCATTATAAAGCACGATTTAAGCTGAATTAGTGTGACCGAATATCGCAACAGTAAAATAACATACAATAAAAATACTAGAAACGACATTCAAACAAATTAACATTAACTGTCAATAATCAGCTGATCCGTTCCGCGACAGAAATAACTCTAGAGACAAACAACCCACGAGAAATTTATATTATTGACTTTTATGCAATTGACAATGAACAGTATTTATCTTGTATAGACGTATGTATACTCAAAATTTGCTTTACATATTAAACCAAACAGTAAAGATTGGTTAGAGGCAAAACGAGGCCTTACTAGAATTTTTAACGACATGGGAAAACCACAGAAAATTAAAGCAGACACTTCTTTAAAAGTTTGGCTAAATAACGAAGACATACAAATATATATTACCACAAGTAAAACAGGAATAACAGACATAGAACGCCTTCATAAAACTATAAATGAAAAAATAAGAATTATCAATACCGAGAACAAAAAATAAAAAAACACGAATGGAGACAATTTTATGCATATACAACCATAAGACTAAACATAACACGACGGGACAGATACCAGCTAACATCCTTCTTTACGCAGGCATACCTTATGATACCCAGATGATTAAAGAACATAAAATCAAAAACTTAACAAAAAACAACAGGATTTCGAAATTGACACAGAATTTAGACAAGCACTTTTAACGCGCGCAAAATCAAAGAATCCTTTTAGAAAAACACGCAGAATAGAACAATTAGACGAAAAATATTATAACGAAAATAATAGACGTTAAAACGTTATTCAAATTTAAAAAGAAAAATAAAGTTAATGACAGCAAATACTTGCAGCAAACCGACACATCCCAATCATCGGACTTATAATAACCATAATAACTTGAATTGCGACACAAACTACAGCAGGAACACTCAAAATCAACCCAATAGAAAAAAATCAAGGATTTATCTTGTTCGAATCTGGAACAATACAAAAATCTGATAAATATAAAAACTTCCGCTTGGTATAACTCAGCTACTAATGAAATATTCCTAATGTCCCACATTCCAATGAATACAATTGAACAACCAACTTTCATAATTGCACCTTACCCTGACAATAATGGTCAAATTATTAATGAAAAAGAGATTTATATTGACAATAATAAAATTATAAAAATATCCAACTGCACAGCAGAATTAAAACAAATTACAATATCTAATAATATTCAAAACACACAAATTTAATATTTACTGAACACAATGTAACCAAAGTCGAACCAATGTCACATAGAAATTAAAGAAATGATTTTGTTAAACAATAAGAACAACACAATTTACAGAAACATACTAATTATCTTCATATTCATTTCAGTTTAACATATTTTACTTTTATATAAAATGTAAAACAGCGCCACACAATTAATATTGAGAGATAATAATTTATCTCTTACCTAAAACCAAGTAAAACCGCTAACAAAAATATTGAAAAAGAAACAGAACCAAAAACAGAAAAAGTTGAAATTGAAAATCCAGTACCACAATTATATACAGAAATAATCGCTTCAAAAACATCATAGATAACATTCTCGCAAGACACCAACCGATTAACGGTAACAAGCTTAATTATCCGACAAACAAAAATGTAAAGCTAAGTAGAACTTAAAAGGTTTATGTAAATCCTCTTCAAAAGGTTTGCTGGACCGAAAGACTACATTCGTCAATTAGTTCAAATAAAAATTATAAAAAGAATAAATTAATAAATATTAATCTAAATTAATCTTAATCTCTCACTTAAAAAGTTCATTATATATATATAATGAATAATTTAACATTTATCTAAGCCAACGATCCATTGGGCCCAAAGGAGGACTGGGGGTAAGTGCACTCACTTTTATTTTTTATTCTATCCTACACATATAAGAGGAAATCAAACTACGCACAATAAAATAAAATGGGAACACGACAGAAATTTATCCATGCCTGCAGAAGTAAACCCAGAACAACTGTTTATATGTCCCCAGTAATCACTGCAGACAAAGACATTTTCCTTGTTTTCATTTCTTACTTTAAACAGTTATCTGTAAATTACTCACATCCACAATACATTACATCATAAAACATTCGATATACAATAGTATTGTAGTTTACGAATAGATTATATTACTCCTTTTAGAATTAATCTATAATTAAATTAATTAAATGAAGGCGCCGATCTCAGTTATTAAAAAAGCTAGGGACACCAAATTTAGCACGAAGATTCCTGTATACCATACGCAGATCAAGTTTATTTTCAAATTGGAATAACACGCCTACCGTCCCCGCAAACGGCCAATTTTGATTTACATTGCGATTTACTCATTTCTTAACGGTTTGCTTTAGTATAGATATAGATAAATACTATATGAACTTATCCTCCAAATTGCAATCCGATCGGACAATAAACACTGAAGTTATTAGATAAACCATTTCGACCCTTCGACCAGCAAAGAAGTTGTCGATGACGTCAGAGCTAAATTACTTGTGCAGGAAAGAAAAGGACAAACGATGCGAGCGCGAAGCGCGAGCTATTTCTCGACTCTTCTTTTCCATGCACATGTTAATTACCGAAAATACATGTGCATACATGCTAACACTCAACCAATAGGTGGCGACATTTATACATTTTAATTTGTGTGCACACACACATATGTAAAATTATATATACAATCAATATGCATGAATCGGTATGCATGAATGCAGGTATTTACAAGCTTTGTAATATAGACATATTATTATTATTTAATAATTTATATATCGACGAACTGATCATTCAACTAGAAATGCCGAACAACTTGCAAATTTCTTTGCGTCGATCGAGGCGAAGCAAAGTCCACAATTCAGGTCCAACGAAAGCGGACGAGATGCTGTTAGAGGGGCGATTCAGAGACAGAATCAGGACACGCAAATTTTAGAAAGGGCAATAGATAGAAGTCAAAGGTCTTAGGCTAGAAACAATCCTATTCTCACGATTGTTGAGCAGGCACGCAATACTAGTGCACGCCGCAGTGCTCGAATTCGAGCTCAACGTGAGGTCTTTGAAGCCCATAGGATAGCAGAGAATAGGAGTAACGCGTCCCGCAAAAGAGTGGAACGTGCGAATACCCTTCCAGATGATAGGATATCGCAGGTTAAAACTATTGTAGTTTAGATTGCCTAATAGCCAATTTTATATTATATACACTAATTACTCGTGGTGGTTGGACGTGTTTCGCTTTTGCTCCCTGGGTTTCTTAATAATTCTGTTTAATTGATTTGCTTATGTGCTTTCATTAATAGTGCCGTATCTTTCTAGTGCTAACCCTGTGAGTAAAAGCTTAAAGTAGCATACTAATCCTGCCTTATTAGTGAATTCGCTTACAAAAATTTTAATTCTTTTCACTTGCGCGTCTTGGCGTCAAGTTTTTTGTTTTGTTTTTACTAATATTCTCACACTTTCCTGCTCTCCCGCTCACGAAAGTAAATTTCGCTCTCTGAGTAAGTTGTGTAGTGCTTTTGTTGTAGACGTAACAGCTCTTGTTATTTTGTTTACCTCGAGTGCTCGCTATATTTGTTTTTTTATTTTCGTTCTCGCTTGCTTGCCTGTTTTCGGCGCTGTAACTGTTTCTTGCTCTCTCAAGAAATTTGTCTTAATATTCTATTGCTCTCTTCGTTGTCCCCTACTATTCGAAGGCATATTTATTTTATTAACATGGTGTCGTGCTCTGCAGCAAATTGCAAATGCTCTTCAGATGCTAATGCGGACTACATTGGTTGCTGGCTCTATGACTTAAAATGCTGTGGCCTAACTGTGCGGGTTAGAGATGCCGTCAACGCCAATGTGGGCCTTAAATGGTCGTGCGAAGCGTGCCGTGTGGGTGAATCCGATCTACGGAAAATCCACAATAAAACCAAATCGGGTTTTATCGGATACGCACAGCTTTCACTAATCTCCAATCTGAATTTCTGGAGATGGAGACCCAATTCAACGCCTTTACGGCTCTTAGTAAGCCACCTGCTCCTCTTAATATTCCTTTAGATTCAGTTACTACGAATCTAAAGCCCACCAATCTACCTTCTTCCAAGGCTTCTTCTTCTGATCTTCTAAGCCTAATTTCCCCTATACCGTCTTGCTTGATGTTTATCTCTCGCTTGGCTTCAGACACTCCCATAGAAGATGTACAATCGTACATTCTCGAAAGGATGCCTGTAAATGATTTGATTGTTAAAAAATTCAACTTCAAATTAAAGCGCGACATTTCTTCTTTCAAAATTATTCTCCCTGCAGAACAGTTTAAAGACGTTTGCGCAGCTTCTTTCTGGCCGCCCGACCTTATTGTTAAGGAGTTCACTCCAAAACAAAAAAGCCGAACGACCGTCACTCTTTCTCACATTGGCCATTACATCGCCAAGTGGACCTACAACAAGTGCAAAGTCCTCAAAAAACTAAAGTTCTCTTCTCTTCATGCTTCTGAAAATGCTAGGGGACACACAAATATTCTTTCTTCCTTAATTCTTTCCTATCAAAATGTTAGAGGCCTCTGTAGTAAAATCTCTAGTCTTTATCTTCATAGTCTTGCCTTTTCTTCCCAAATTATTGCCTTTACCGAAACCTGGTTAAAACCAGAGATTCTAAGCTCTGAAGTCTTTCCAGATAGGTATACAACATACAGGCTTGATCGACCTGACCGACGGGGTGGTGAAGTACTGATTGCAGTAGACTCCTCCATTATGTCGGACCTCTTACAGGGGGAGTTTCAATTCGACATTGAATTAATCTGTGTAAAACTACACTTTCCCGGTTTTTTCTTGTATATAACCTGTTCCTATATTCCGCCGTCATCGGAATTATCAGTCTACTTGCAACATTTGTCTGCAATTAAGACTATTTTTAATCTGTTATCAGACAGAGGTCATTTAATAGTCCTGGGTGACTTTAATATCCCGGAATGTAATTGGACATCCATTGCGGAGGGAAACTTCCTTCTGCCCTCCCGGCAACATGATCTGTTTGACGGTTTGTTTGACATGTCTTTCTCGCAGGCTAATCATGTCAAAAACACTTTAAACAGATCGCTTGATCTATGTTTCGTCTCAGATCCATCCAGGGTGATTTTAGACAGGGCACAACCTCTTTCCCTACCTGAAGATCCTTATCATCCCACTTTCGAAGTGAATCTCGACTTGGGTATTAGCTTTGTGGATAAAAGTGTAAAGCCGTGCAATCGAGTGCGCTGCTTTAAGAAAGCTGACTTTGAATACTTAAATTATTTAATTTCATATTGTGATTGGTCTGACTTTTATCTATCAACTGATATGTCAGTGGCTATTAAAATATTTTATAAAACCCTTAACTCTGCTTTTGATATCTGTGTTCCGTTTTCTATCCGACATGCTCAAGTAGGCCTCCTTGGTTTACAAAAGAGTTGTCTCGCTTAAAAAACTTAAAGAGTAGCTTATTTAAGAAATACAAGCTGAAAAACTCACCGCTTGTCTTTTCCCGCTACCTAACTGCTCGGAAAAATTTTACCGTGCTTAACGCGAAGTGCTATAAAAACTATTTGACAAGATGTGGGATTCAGTTCTTTCAGAATCCTAAACAGTTTTATAGTTTTGTCAACATGAAGCCTAGGTCAGCGGGCTTTCCTTCTAAACTTATGTTCGATAACGCTGAGGCGGACACAGATCAGGCCATTGCCGATATGTTTGCCAAGTTTTTCAAACAACTTATTCTTCCTCTACGCCAAACATTCACTCCCTATCCATATAGCGTACCAAGCTCGAATGGCATCTTCACACCTTTACTGAATGAAAGTTCACTTATTAGGGATCTTCGATTGGTTAAACCAGTCTTCTCACCAGGTCCCGATGGTATCCCCGCCTGTGTACTTCGATACTGTGCCAACTCCTTATGTAAGCCATTGCTCAAACTATTTTCGCTATCCTTAGTAACTGCCTCGTTTCCATCCATATGGAAGGAATCCTTTATCATCCCTTTACATAAAAAGGGCAGCAAGTCTGATGCAAGCAATTATAGAGGTATCTCTAAATTGTCGGCTATACCGAAATTCTTCGAGAATGTTATTACTCCTCACTTGCAGCATTTAAGTAGATCCGTTATATCCCCTTTTCAACACGGATTTGTGAAGCGTCGTTCTACCACGACAAATCTGCTTGAGCTGACATCCTTTGTGGTAAAAGGATTTCAGGAAAATCTTCAAACTGATGTCATTTATACTGATTTCAGTAAGGCATTTGACTCAGTCAACCATTCCCTTCTTGCACATAAACTAAATCTTCTCGGTTTCTCATCAAAACTTCTTAGTTGGATTGTGAGCTATTTGGGTGACAGAACCCAACGAGTCCTCTTTAAAAATACTAGTTCCTATCCCGTTCATGCCACATCTGGTGTTCCTCAGGGAAGCCACTTAGGTCCCCTGCTTTTTACACTTTTCATCAATGACCTCCCAACGGTCATACTTAACTCACGTACTCTCATGTACGCGGATGATGTCAAGCTCTGTTTTCAATTTAGAGACAACTCCTGTCATTCTCGCCTTCAATCTGACCTAGATTGTTTCTTTTCTTGGTGTCGTGCAAATATCCTTAATCTGAACAGCTCAAAATTCAAGCTGATGACATTCTCACGTGCCTGCCCAAAGTACGTATCATACTCTCTTTGTGGTTGTACCTTGGAACGAATTTCCCTGGTTGATGATCTAGGTGTCCGTTTGGACCGAAAACTCAAGTTTTCCGAACATATATCATCAATGGTTAATAAAGCTATAGGTGTACTCGGCTTTATTAAGAGATGGTCCAAGGAGTTTGACGATCCTTACTTAACTAAGACTCTCTTCACTTCGCTTGTTCGTCCAATTCTCGAGTACGGATCATGTGTCTGGAACCCTCAGTACACAGTTCATAGAGACCGCATTGAATCCGTACAGAAAAACTTCTTAATGTTTGCCTTGCGAGGCCTTAACTGGGATGTAAATTCAAGACTTCCTTCCTATCCTAGTAGACTTTTGTTACTTAATCTGCCTTTTCTAGCCAATCGTAGAACCATGCTTGGTGATATATTAATTAACAACCTTATCCAAGGTGACATAGATAGTAGCGACTTACTTAGTAGACTACACTTTTCTGTCCCTGGTAGAATCACCCGTAATTACCTTCCTCTAAAACTTCCCAATTGTAGCTCGAACTATGCCCTGCGTGAGCCATTCAGGGTATTATGTTCGGACTACAATAAACTATACTTCATTGCAGCTAACAATAACAACTTGATATCTAGCTTAAAATTACAACTCCTCGCCAACTTATCTAGAATTTAGTTAAATACATAATTATCTTCTTTCTATTCATAGTAGTACTTTCAACATACTGCATGCTTTAACACTCTACTCATAATTTTATTTGTATTTGGTTACTAACACAAACTCTCCTGATCTGATTGGGTTTTTCTGGGTTTTCCCCAATCCTCTGCAACAAATTTTGGATCGGCTTTTCTTTATCCCAGTTTGCACGTTCGAACATTTGCACAATTTTTAAATAATTTTTT